>CM054112.1:229856010-229858169 GCA_028673005.1 Tanypteryx hageni | reverse complement strand
TCCCCATTTCCTCCTTTTCATCCTTTTTTTCTTCTCCTGCTGTCGGACTCCAACTCCTCATATTCCTGATTCCTAATCCCGCCCTTATGCGATCACCCCTTCCAATTCCCTAACATCCGACACATTCTCATCCTACGCATTTTACTTCGCCTGGCGAATTCCCTCCGACGTCCATATCCTGATGATGTGATAGCAGGGACACATCGGGCCAAACGAAATCGTTTGACTCACGTCGGTTGAGGTTGTCAAGTTTGCGGAAACGCATGACAGGAAATACATGCGGTCGTTTGGAGGAGTGTAGAATCCGGAGAATTTCCCTGCATGGGAAGTATTCATAACTTAAAATAGCCGAAATTCTTTGTCTGCTTATTAAAAGAAATTGCGGCGCATTGACCTTTTTGTACAATACAGTAACGGGAATGCTATGTGGAAAAATTGCGACGAGCCTTGAAAGATAATAAGTCGCCAGCGAGAAACGCATATAAATCTGCTCAAATGAATTAATTTATCTCGAATAAAATTAAGTTTCTTTGAAATAACTATTAATGGTTTAAGATAATTAAAATTATTATTATTATGAGAATTATATTTAACAGCATATTACTTTAATCAGAAACTATTGGTCATTCATTAAATTTATCATTAAAACACGCGAAATAAAAAAAATCATTTGAATGTTCTCGGATTTGACACAAATTACTAGTAACTTTGGTATAATTAATGAAAAATGACAAAAAGTTTCCATTTTATAAAATATAGCTAAGGAATATCGATATGGTTGGATCACCACACGCTTTTTTATTACAAAATTGCCTATTTACTTTTGGTTATTGATATCTGTCGCTAAGTTTCATTTTGTTGTCTAATCGCTTTTGTAATATTTGAATACGTGAATATATATTAAGGGAAGAGATTGTAAAGAAAATATTTTCGATTTACCAGATTTACCAGCATATGTTTTTAACTATGGATCCCATTTTTGTTTGATATTTCGGTAGTTATTTATTGCATCTATACTTTTACATTTATCAATTATAAATTCTATGGACATGCATGAAATTGCGAAAAATAAAATTTTTAACATTAATGAAATCGAAATGAAGTCAAAATCGTGAAATAAACGGTTGTATCTCCTATGTTACGCGCTTACGGAGAGGCTCGCGGTACTTAACGAACTGATGTCATAAAATTTTATGCGTTTAAAACATCGCTTGAGTAATCCACATGTTTGGAAATGCGATCAGCGTTATATACGTCTGCGTGCGTTTTTCTGTGTTTGTCTATCCCTCCCTTCGCAGGGAAGTCTTCGTGGTCGCTGCATGGGCGTTCATTGGCTTCACTTTATCCGTTGAGTCTCGTTTAAGTCGTTTTCAATGCGACTCAGCGGCCTGCGATGACAGATGGCCTCTTCAAACAGAGGGACGTGCTAATTTTTTACGTAACGCTCTTTGTTTGTTCCATATTGGGCACAAAATGTTATCGGGTATCTCGACTACGCAAAACAAAATCTCTTTTTAATACCAACCTGACCCCAGATGACCTTTTGGAACAGCGAATCAATTTACCTCGCTTGGCATTTAACGCAACATACGCATCTCGTAAATCTGATATCGGCATGAAAAATAATTATTCCTTTGCCGTAAAATTTCATTTAAACCGATTTTAAGCGTTACATATTTCACAAATATGCATGAAAGAGTTTAAAAAGAAGAACGGCGTTTGAATGTCTCGATCGCTCCGTTTGATACTCAGATGTCCTCGTTATGTTGCCCGCTTAATTTCGTCGCTTTTTTCGTCCTCCTATCGCAATTGCCTTTAATAAAGATGACGTAATTACGAGAGCGTAGAATGAGTCAACTCTTAATTTCGAGATAAGGAAAAAAACAAAGAAAAAGAGAGTATCTGTCGCTTTCGTTTTCCTTAGACTTCATATAGGTACTTGAGAGACGGACGCAAAATTTTAGAGACAGATATTATTTTACGCGATATGCAAATGGATTTGGCGATAACGATCGCATGAATATAAATGTTTTTTTTAACTGCGACCAAGAATAAAACGACCGACACCACCCCGTCGCTAATCTTAGGAAAACAATTGAACGCAGATTGCTTTTGTATAGTGCGCGTGACCCATCTCCATTCTCTTTCTAGCCGATTAT
>CM054112.1:229536010-229851010 GCA_028673005.1 Tanypteryx hageni | reverse complement strand
CGCAGATAAGTTGCCTATAGAACACGGGTGCCGAAAAAAGGCGCCCTCTTCATTACGCCACGGACGGACGAAGAGTTTTAAATCTCTCGCTAATTGGCCGTTTCCTACACTTAAAAAAAAAAGGTTTCGTAACCATAGATGACAGTTCCCATACATATAACGCCCTGCTTGTTTGATGCCGTCAAGCCGCATAAAGGACTGTGGGGGAAAAAAACATTCTTTTCATTTTGAATACCACGGACATAATTGGCATCGCGTATTGACGGGCAGCTGACGCTCCATGGAGAAAAACCCTCGCGTCAGAGTGAAGAGGAAATCAAATGATGAATCGATTTGATGAGATTATTCTTATCGCGATGCAAGTATCCTAAAGTCGATATCCTCAAATGTCTATATCCCTATCACCAAATATAACTAATTTATTTTGACATCAAAATGCGGCGGTTTATTTTCATTTAAGTTTGGGACTCTTTTTAGGATATCACCATGATGACAGAAGTGTCCATTGATTTTTGCAGGGGATCAAGTGATTAAAAAAATTGTTTAAACGGTTTATGTGACTGAGAAGACAATCCTTTGTGAGTTATTTCGGGAACAGGGATTGTCCTGGAGTTTACGTCAGTCAACTGAACCGTCGCGATAATTGTAATATATTCGGAAAATACGAGAGTTAGAGTACATAGCACGATAGTTTCTCTCTTTGCTACGCGTATGATCTAATTAGTCCCTGGTAAAAGGTATACACGAAGGCCGGAAAATATCAAGTTAAACACGAAAATTTGGTACAAATTAAATTTCCACGGCCGGTATTATGGTAGCGACGAGATATCGGTAGAGTGGGCGAGAGTTAAACGAATTACTTTCAATTATTCCGAGGATATGGTATTTGTTCAGCCCCCGTACCTTCTCCCACCGGGGCCAAGTGACGTCATCTATGAACGCAGGAGAAGGCAGGACGGTAAATTAGCACAAGCATTCAAGAAGAGAGGAATCGACCGTAAAGCGTCCTCCATTGTCAACGCTTCCATCCCAAAACATTACTACTCCCTTCCTCCCTCTCCATTTTCCTCTCTCCTTCCGTCTCTTTCTCTCTCTTTCCCCTACGCTCTCCCTCGCGTCCCATAAATTAACCTCCGCCAGAGTGTGAGAGAGGACTTGTTCATCCGAAACTCCCAAACACAAGATAGTGAGACAATTAAGCTCCTCAGCGCCAACCCGCCTCTACACTTGGGCGCGCACACTAACGCACGCCTCTCGCTTAAACCCTTCTCTACCTCTCTCCCGGCGCCTCCCCATCTAGGGCGCTAGGCCTACGCTCCCAATTTCTGCCGCTCTCGACCCCATCCCATCGTCCACTATGATGTATCGCATCATTAGGCCCGCGCAGTATATATATCCAGAGTGTTGGGATTGTGCCTCAGAATGATGGAAACTTAGAGGGGTGGGATTTTGCCCAAGGGCGGCAGCGTAGGGCAAAGAGGAGTGGGATCGAAAGGAGGGAGAGAAGGTAAAAGGGGGCAGGTTGCGTGAGGCGGAATGATGCCTCGGGTGTCCTCCTCCGCTAACTCCATCGACGTTGCCCCGGCCCGCTGCCCTTCCCCGGCGCTTACCTCTCGATCGATTTCCTCTCACCCCTCGCCGTTCGGACCTCTCCTCCTCCACGCCCCCCTCCAACCCTCTCCGTGCCCCTCTCTCCGCCGCCCCCGCCACCTCGACGGAGTTTCGGTGGAACCCTGCCAGTGTTTTTCCTCTATTTCCTTACCCTTTCCTACCCCCTTAAAACCACTTCCCTTCCAACCCCAGCCCTCCGTCTGATACTCGTTCCAATTCCCTCTCTTTTCCCCCTTTCCGTTTAAGTCCTGTACCACCGTTTCCCACCCCATCGGTCTCCTTGGCGCCACTCCTCCCCGTTCTCACCCCCACTTTATCTTTCCCCCGATCCCTTTCATATCGTCGCGTATTGTGTCCTACTGCTCCCCGTCTCCGTTCCAAAATTCCTTCCTCCCCCAACTTCTCCCTCCCCTCTCTCTTCCCTCCTCTCCGTACAATATATGCGATAAACGAGGGATTCTCTGCAGCGAGAGGGCGATTATCTTTCCTCCTCCCTTTCCCTCTATATCTCCCCTTTTACCCCTCTTTAAACCGAAGTCTCCATCGCCGTAAAAGGCGCCACTCCGAAGCCCTGTCCCGCCGACCCCTTTAGGGTTGTATTTTTTCCTGTCTATTTTTTTCATAAACATTCCCTCGCTCCTCGCATTTTCTCACCCAGTTCTTTTGTCACATAATTTCCGAAAAATATAATCCGTGGAATTAAGCGGCCGTTTTCCCGCGGTGGCGCAATGGTGTCGCGTCGACATGGTAACTCCGCTCGCGGGGGTGTTGGAGAGAAAGAGAGGGAGAAAGATGGAGGGTGGGTGGATTCCGCCCGCTGCGGCATAACCAGCAAGCGGCCAAGCTGGAGACTTAAGCCACTTGGCAACCTCCTTCCTTCCGCCTCCTCCCATTTATGCCTCCGTCGATACTTCGCCCTCCGCGGGAGGGAGGGTATGAGGGTGTTGCGAGGAAGCTTCCGTAACCCTGGAGGAGGAATTAAGTATTCCGAACCCGAACCGCGGCCTCTTCCCTCCTCCCTCCCCTTTTCGTCGCCGCCCACGCATTTTCGAGCCAGCCCCACGCTTGCACTTTGCCGCCTCCACTCCTCCCCGCTCCCTGCCTATCTCCCTTTCTCCTCCCACACTCCTCAGCTCCCTATATCCTCCCACGCGCCACCTCTTCCCTTTCCCCTCCCCACGCTCTCGTTATCTCTCAATTTGCGTTTCTCCACTCTCAAAGCCCTCCGACAGGCGGCGACCTCCTTTGCCCCATTCGCCAGAATTCCATGTTTCCCGCACCATTTTCCATTCCTTTCCCATTCCTTTCCTCTCTCTCTCTCTCTCTTCTCCCTTGTCTTCTCTCTATCTCTCTCTCTCTCTCTCTCTCTCTCGGAGAAAAAAGCTCCGGTCTCCCTTTTCTCCTCACTCCCATGGGATTCCGGATTGCGTATTCCGGCTGTGTTCTCCTTCTCGGGCATCGCTCTTCTTCGGATGGACCGTAACATCATCCCCTTTCTATTCCCTCTTCCTCTATCTCCTCTCCACCACCCCCCGCCATTCCCCTCCTCCCGTCTTCCCTCATCTCCACCAGCATTCGTCTCAACCTATCCCTCTCTCTCTGTGGAGAGATGAGTCGATGTAGATGGTGTCAGAGAGGGAGTGGGGGGTTAAGGGGTCGTGGTATGAGCAGTGGGTGTGAGCAAAGCAAAAGGGGAAGGAGAGGCATGATGATGAAGGCCTTCGCGGGAGCTTCTCTTGGGTATATAGAGAGAAAGATGGAGAGGTGACCGCGTTGGAGACTGGATTTATTTGGAAACGCGGCGCCTTTTGAGAATGCCCGCTTAATGATTAGGAACGATGTTTATTGACGGGGTTATGCGTGGGAGGCTCGTTTCGGAAGAGATTATCCTTTTTGGCGTGGCTTTTTGGTCCAATTTACTTCTTCGCTTGCCACAGTGCGTCAATAAAGAGAAGAGAGGAATATGATTAACGTTTCTAGGCGACAATCAGAGAGAGATTGGAACCAGCGATCTCGCGCCCTCAGTGAACACGCCAACCGACCTGCTTCATTTTCTACCCTCCCCCCACCTCTTCCTCTCGGACAAAGTCAGTAATAATCTCACGGGCCAGAAATTCTTGACTGCTTGTCTAACACGTACGTGTTTATACGCATCTACATACTCTAATGTACACAAGACTGGACAAACCCAAGCGTCCGTTCCACATTGGCGACTAAAAATTTCAAGGTGGCGACTTTGTTTTCCTTTTATATTCTATCGATTAAACAGAATTACTAGGTACACAGTTATATTTTCTTACGTTGTGTGTTATGTATACAGGTTTTAAAAATCCTGATTCTATATCGCATCGCATTGAAACCTAAACTGGCCCCTGACTTGTGGAAGTGGATCCTAAATTTGAACCAGATTTGACCAGGCCTGTGTGTGTGTATGTATATATATATATATATATATATATATATATATATATATATAGTATATATGTGTATATATAATTATATATATGTGTGTGTATACACATACATATATACTTGTTTATGTAGGTAGGTATGTCTAATACACTTCTATAAATGAAGCATTTGTTTTTTTTTAACAGTTAAAATGTTTAGTAAGTCATACATTTTGATGGACGATTCATTCGCGCGGTAAATTTACTTGCTTATGCCACGCATATTTTACAAACCGAAGAACAGGTTAGAGGCGAAAAACTCTCTCAAATTAAAAATCGCCGCCGGGATAAAATTCCCACCCGCGTAAATCCATCCAACGAAAGGGTCCGAAACCGGATTACCTTTCGCGGAGAGAGAGCATATATAAAGAGAAACCATCTGAATCACGATGGCGCTCAACAGGGAGAAAAATTTTACGCCTTGGAAATGGAATCGTTTCCCTCAGAACGGTCTCTCGAAACGTTTTGCATACTCTTTCGCAAATTGCTCATTTTTTTGTCTCGCGGCAGTTTCCTCTCTCTTTCTCCCCTTCTCCTTTTCATCCCTAACTGTCCCTGGCTCAGTCACATAAAACCCTCGCGACGCGCTCTCGCTCACTGGGCGAAAGTGCGCCACCGCGCGGGAGGAATGAGGGGGAGGGGTGAGAATGCGGGGGAGGGAGGAGTGGGAGGGCGACCACCGCGCCCGGCCCATGCGTACTGCGAGCGGGGGCGGCTGAAACTCATCCACCTCCCCCTCCCCCCACATCCTTCCTCCCCCATCTCCCACAGCAGAAGAGACGCCTCAGCGGAAACCTATCCCCCCACTCAAATGTGCCTCTCTCGATTGGATGCGAGTCGGGATTGTAATCCGTACAGACGGGAATATTCTCATCTTTCTCACTCTCTTTTTCACGTCCCTCTCATCTTTTTTCCCTCTCAATCTCCCTCTCTCTCTCAATCTCCCTCTCTCTCAATCTCCCTCTCTCTCAATCTCCCTCTCTCTCTCAATCTCCCTCTCTCTCTCAATCTCCCTCTCTATCAATCTCCCTCTCTCTCAATCTCGCTCTCTCTCAATCTCCCTCTCTCTCAATCTCCCTCTCTCTCAATCTCCCTCTCTCTCAATCTCCCTCTCTCTCTCAATCTCCCTCTCTCTCTCAATCTCCCTCTCTATCAATCTCCCTCTCTCTCAATCTCGCTCTCTCTCAATCTCCCTCTCTCTCAATCTCCCTCTCTCTCAATCTCCCTCTCTCTCAATCTCCCTCTCTCGCTCTCCCTTCGTTTTCTTCTCTCTTTTTCCCCTCTTTTTCCATCTCTTTTTTTCTATTCCCACTGTGTGACTGGTCGCAAATGGATTCTGTCGTATCCCTCGGAATAGAGAGATCGGTGATCGATCCCCAGTTTGGGACGCGAGGGAAAGAGTGGATGGAGGTGAACGAGAGAGGAAGGGGTGTTTAGAGGTGGATGGGGAGGATTGCGAGATTTGGGAAACGCAGGGATGAGGTGGGAAGGGCGGATTTTTTAATGGGTAGCGTTTCCATCCTGAGGCCGCCCTTTCCTTTTTGTCCCTGGGTTTTTATGAATACAAAAATTCCCGTGGCGTGCGTTTCCCTCTCCGAAAAAATGCGACAGAGGGCGATGTTCAATTGGGAAGAAAAGGAGGAAGAGGCGCGCTGATATTTCTCCGTCAAAACCATTAATGGCGAGCTGAGTGAATGAAAAGTTTCATTTTTTAAGAAACCGGAGAGGGTTTTTTATAAACAAAAATTTATCGGCGTTCGCTGCTGCTGACGTTCGACCAAGCGTCGCTAAGTTTTATATGCTTCTGATTTATCTTTTTTTACCTAATTGCTGCGAAGTTTTTGTTTAAAAAATATATTACCGCCAAAATGGATTGGGGCATTACGTCAAAAGATATTATTTCAGTTGATAACGTGCTCGAATTCTGCCCCTTGACAGTAAAGCCCACGCGATAAATTTCATCAGAGGCGATATCTTTCGGAAGACAAACGGGCATTCATTTCCGAGAGCTGGAGAAGTCTTATCCTTTTATTTCTTTCTTTTTCCCTTCCCCTTCCACGCCGCTAGACTGAAATATGGCCGTTCGTTGAGTTTTTGAAGGGATTCTTTTTATTTAACCACTAAAGATAACATTCCATAATTTACCATCCCTACGCATGATTCATAGTCTACGAAAGGGAGTTTAAAGAAGATGACACGACCAGACGTAATAATAACGAAATGGAAGGTTTTCTACGGCCGCGATTGATAAAGTAGCAATCTGAATGAAGACGCTAACGGTTATTAAAATCCCTCGATAAGACAAATTGAACAGAAACTGCGCAATCGAAAAAATAAGACATTAGAGAGGGAATAATCCTTTCTCTAAGGAACCGCGGCGACATCTTTCGGATATTTTTAGAGCAGATGTAAAATTCGGGAATGTCTTCGAAATTCAATGTCGAACAGCAAATTTTCCGAGTGTTGATTCATAAGTGAAGACTTATGAAACAGTAATCGTGTCAGTATTCATGTCTGAAGACTCGACGGAGAATGCGACAGATGCTGGAAACGAGCGCTTTTTAAGGCGATGGATATTCGGAGAAATTCGAAGGGAAAGAGATATTGAGAAAGGCGACAGCTGTGTAGCAAGGATCCAGCGAATGAATGGGTGCGGAATGGAGGAGAGGGATTTTTTACGAGCGCGTTTGGGATTTTCGGACAGATGAAACCGACCGTTTTTCTTATGCAGAAAAGAGCGCGTGGGATGCCATAATGGATATGAAGAGGATGGAGTGGAAACGTAAGGCGAGAGAGCGCTGCGGCTGGAATTAAGGAGAGAATGTTGGGATAGGTTACATCGTTATCAGAAATACTTGGCGTCATATCCTTTGCCCGGCTGATGTCGTGGGCATTGTGGGCGTTCGTATAGAAGTTAGCAAAAATGGTGGGGTGACCTTTACACTCTCCTATTCCCTTCTATTGTTGATGCTTATTTCAACGAAGGCTGGCGGCTTGGATTTTACTCTCAGGAAATGCTGGAAAATCGTGGAAATTTCACCGAGAGCACAAAAAGGCAAGCAATGGAAGTGACGCTTGCCATACCAATATAAGCGAACGAATCTTCCTCGTATAAACGTGTCCTCGGAGGAAAACACTCTCTAAGATTGCTAATACCTTTCGATTGAATGACATTTTTTAATCATGACTCGGACATCTCGTGAGAGTCAAAATGGAATAGTTGAAAGGAAAAGAGAGGTTTTGAGGCTTGTGAAACGAAGGGGGGGAAGCTGAACGAGGAAAAAGATCTCTTTCTGGGAAACGATAGCAATTAGATTGGTGCTTTTCTATCCCGCTCATTTCCCTCATTTTCTGTGCATTGGAGCGATTTACGCTTCTTTTTCCCAACTTTTTTAGTGCTTTTTACTTTATCCATACACGAAGTATAGAGAAAGTATTTTTTTCATGAAAAAATTTAATTCGAGATTTCAACGGAAATACATGTTTTAAGGTCCCCTGAACACTTTTTGACAAATTTCTCGATGATGTCTGTGGGTGCCGTGTGTGTCTGTGACCGGAATTTTGGAGTGCTCAAACTCACAAACTATTAATCAGGTCGACGCGAAATTTTATATTTGACATTTTTGTTCAAGGGACAAGAATTGCTTAATTTTTGATAAAAAACGGTCATCCGGAAGTGGGAGTTTACCCTTGTCACATCCGTTTTTATATTTGCTTTAATATTTGATGAATATAAAAATGTACTTAAATAAAAGTTGTAGAAAATTAAATTTTCTACGACGTTTGTTTGAATCTTTTCCCATATAATGCATTCTTTAAGAGGTATTTTAAAAACTAATTTTTTAGCTGTCTTCATTACAGCACCTACCGGCGACTATTGTAAACGCTTTACGCTTAGTTATGTCTTAGTAACTCTGCTTTTTATTTTCTTAATTGTTGGAACTTCGTGGCTATACTTATCCAATATCAGAAGGCTACGGTTTGAGTTTATTTCTGTTATTTGTAAAGTCTAAATTTTTCTCGCGATTCCTTAAAATATTTATTATCATTTAACCTATTTGGAATTTATAAATATTACAGGTATGGATAAAGTCATGTGGTGGCTACATTAGATTTTTTCTAAAATAATCTCGTATACAATTTGGTTTGTCCGTCCGTCCGCCTCTATGTGCAATATCTCTGGAATCCTACACCTTGGAGAAGACAAATTTGTAGAATAAATTGGCCTATATAAGAGTTAAATATGGTATAAATTTGGTTGATCTTGAATTAGCTGCTAGGAAATAATTGGAAAAATCGCTAAAATTAGTACAGGCTGCTACGAATGTAGGCAACCAGCAATATACCGCTATTCTTCACTCCGCTGAAGAGAGAGCAGACAGCGAAGGAAAAGCGCCTTATGTAATTTGCTCCGAAATTCTTCCCTCGCTAGATTCATTTCAAGATCGCGGGCGCCATTCCTTTGGCGATGCAGCAGGATATTGACGATAGGAATGGGAGTTGATGGGTCGCCCTCTCGCGGGGCGACTGCGGCCGACGTGAGTCGCCGCGTATTTCTCCGAAGGGAAGTGAGTCGCTCACGCCTGTCCACTCGCACGACTGAGAGGGAGATGTGGAGTGGGAGAGAGTTCTCCGAGTCACGCCTTGAATCATCGGATTTGCGCAACCGCCTCGGCCGGAGCTCTCGCGGCTGGTAATGCGAGCAGCTACTACTCGTACGATCGATTGCAAAAATCTCCCGGTGCGATCTTATGTTAGAGAAAATTTCCTCGAGATCTCTGCGATATCGTCTTCGATTGCGTCATCCTTATGGTTCTCGCTAGCGCGGAAAGTTCTCGATTTAGGTAATCCGTTTTGGAGATGTCGAGTCGATTCGAAATGATCGCTTAAAGCTTTGAATGTCACATTAACGCTTTCAGAGAAGTTAATTGAACTTCGTAGTTCGGTTCAGCATCCACGTGAAGCTCTTGTAGATTCAAACTTGAAATTGACTTTTGAGGTGAGGGAAAATTACGGGAAAGATATTATTAATCCAAGAAATCGATTAATAAATAACGTTTTAGTTTTCTATTAAATGAATGTAAAATCTCTGATAATTCTTAAATTAAAATTTTCTTGATAAATGGATGTGATTAATTTTTAATTGAATTAATCGTGATAATATGTTCCGCTAAATTCAATTCGTTACGGAAGTTATTGCAACGAAGATGATGAGTCCTGATAACTGTTATACAACCGCTCAATGATTTTTATAATGGGTGTACCTGGAAATGAAAATCGTATGTTTGACTACAGACTTTCTTTAGCCTTAAATTTTGTACATTTTCAGCTCTAGTAACAATTTGACTCGCGAGACATTTGGTAGAAAAATAACAGAAGCAAAGCAGTCTCAGCTCGATCCAGCGCGAAAGTTTTTTTTTACCATCCAAGGAATGAATAACGAGATTCACGGAGCGAACCTCCTGCATCGCTCTTACAATAACGCTTCTCCTTTTCTTCCAGCTCCATAGGCGACGTCTTTCATAAATCCCGCGTTTTTTATATTAAAATATTTCGACATTTTCGGCGGAATAAATCGCCTTCTCCGTTTTCGTGCTTTTTGTCAGAAAACGACCGAACTCAAGGCCTTTTATGCGGGTCTCATTTAGTTTAGACGACAAACGATGGAGACGAAGCGCTACCCGCAGGAACCACCGACTTCGCGGGCGGGTGGAGTCCCTTCCAAATCCACGGGACCTCGCCAATATTCAATTTGTATAACTCATCGAGCGATTGATCGTGAGGCGCGATGTCGAAAAAGCTCTCTCGGGGAATCGATCGTCGCAACATTCTGCCCCTCGGAAAAACGAGCGCCACCACGCGGAGGAGCCGGTCTCTCTCTCTCTCTCCTTCCTTCTCCCTCCCTCTCCGTCCCTCTTCCTCCCTCTCCCTCCCTCTCTCTCTCCCTCCCTCCCTCCCTCCCTCTCCGTCCCTCTCCCTCCCTCTCCGTCCCCTCTCCTTCTCTCCCTACCTCGCCGGATCGAAACGTTGTCACTGAGGAATCCAAACAGCTCGGAGCGAGGCACACAAGGAAAAGGGAAAGGACTCAGTGCCTTGGAATGCCGGGCCTTTATTGGTATTTTGCACGTACTCCAGCCAAGGAACGGGAGTAAAAGACCCTCGTTCCTCACCCATCCGTTCTTTTTACCGTCCTTCTCGTTCGTCGTTCTCTTCCCACACGGAGCGGCGGACAAAATAACTCTGCACATTGAGGGATGGAAAAATATTTCGTCGTAGTGTCGTTTTTCTTCAAAGCATAATTGCAGGCACTCCTCGAAATAACTAACGAGAGGCGTTAATTGTAAAGTTGGATATTTTTTTATTCGACGATATTTCCTAGAGTGTAACAGTTGTATACCAAGAGACAGCATTTATTTTTCTTTGGACTGAATAATGAGAAGCTTGAACACTTATTTGACAAAGTGTGTTTCTCCAATATGGAGGGACATACTTTGACAATTTGATTTCAGCCGAGAAGTAAGTTCGATGATTCTCTTTTGAATCAACTCCTCCAACATGGTGTTTTTTGATGAATGCGTTCATAAAAAGAAGGCCCATATAAGCGATAGGGATAGTAAATCACGTTTTTTTGAGGCACTAAAAAAATTACATTATTCTAGCTTCTCCGAAAAATTTACAAACTGCACGCTATATAATAAAACCGCTTCTGTAACATGCCACTGATAAATATTCAGCCTTTTAAAAAAATAATATATGCATATACTTAAATATAGTGACGGCAGTTTTGGTTTCGATTCTACCCGTCTTGGACGTCTTTTTCAGATGAAAAATATGAGCATTTGGAAAGTAGAGAGCCTTCGCAGTACATATTCCTCCCTTTCTCTTTCCCTTCTCTCTTTCCCTTCTACCTCCCTCCACCTCTCTCTTTCCTCTCTTCTTTCTCCCTTCGCCCTTAACCCTACTTACGTCACACTCCATTCCCCGTGTCGCAGGCTCGCGCGCTCTTGTGTGTCTGCGAACCTTGGTCTTAGTGACGCCCTCTCTTGGCGCAAGGAGATTAACGGAAGCCAAAGCAAAACAAAAAGGGAATCGTAGGGCTCCGGGAAGAGGAAAAGGTTTCTCCTTCAGTGAGAGGGACACAAGCGGGATTTTCGTCTGACGCAAAAGCGCCTCTGCAAGCTCTCAGTCTCTTTTGCGAGACTAAAAATTATTCATTCCTCTCATTACAAATACACCAAGGAAACACGACTTTATTTATTTATGTTGTTTATCGGTAGCTAGCAAACAGCACTTAAAGGAAACTTCATAGCGTTAATGAAATAGAGTAAACAAGCTCATTCCCACAGGAGAATACGAACTCGTAGAACGAGATTACAGAAGAGCCTTTCCTCGAAGATTTGGTTACGCATCTCTTCAAATTCGATGGAATTAAATGAGTTCCCCAGGTTACGAACGAATTGCTTTCAAAAATTTCGTTCGTCTTTTGTTCGAAACTCGGAACTCATTTTCCCATAGACAAAATTTTATCAATGGTTGTTAGGTTCCCGAGGCAGTCCACGAAAGCTCAATTAACCCACAATTATGCTGAAATATAGTACATTTTCAACGAGTAATAGTAGAAAATAATACTGTTGTATATTCTAGCTTTGTCTTTGGTTAACGTCCCGATCGGAAAACAAACAAGTAACTGAGTCAGAGTATAACGGACCAACTTGTCGCAGAACATGCAGCGGAGGGTGGCCGCTACGCTCCGCCGCCGCAATTAGTTCCCGAGGACGACGACTGGTTCGCACGTGCGAGTTGGCGTCCACATGCCCGATTTATTAAAATATATTAATTCTTTATGGAATTCGTTCGTAAGTACGAACTTTCTTGAGTCAGAGGCCTCATTAATATTTTTTTCTTGGGGTATTTTTCGCCTCTTCCCACACGCGGAGTCGACTGCGGTCCCTACCTTTCGTGCTTCAAGGAGTGGGGAGGAGGAAGAGAAAAATCGCTTCTTAAGAGTTGACAATAGTATCCCTCACATAATTTGGAAATGCACCTCGCGGAATAAAGCATCCTCCGCTCGGAGCGACAACTCTGGTCTCTGCCACCGCCTTCGAGGAGAAGGCCGTCGGGGGATTATGTACGAAAAGAGAAGAGAATCCTTCTTGCCCTCTCTCCCTCCCTCTCTTCCTCCTCCCGCTCTCTCTCTCCTCCCGCTCTCTCTCTCCTCCCGCTCTCTCTCTCCTCCCGCTCTCTCTCTCTCCTCCCGCTAATCTCGTCGGATGGAACCAGTACCGAGTCCTCGTTAACCATTCTCGTTCGCTTCGCCGCCGAAGCGGCTAATCAACTCGTATTTCGACCTCCCTCCCCCCTCTCCCCTCCTCCCTTTTCGCTTCCTCCGACAGCGGCGTTCCTCTATGCAAGTTCCACGCTTTATACGGCTCGGGGTCCTTCTACCTTTCTCACTCTCTCTCCCGCGGGGGACGTTACTTGGGGAACTACCCGTGAGGGAGCGGTTTGGAGGCCCGGAAGATTGGCGAGAGAATGAAGGTGGAAAGGGAGGCCGGAGTGGCCCTTTCTCCTTTTTATTTCCCTCCTCCTCCTCCCGACTCATTCCTGCGGAGGTGAAGGGGACGCTTCGGTTGAAAGAGCGCCGCGTAGCGGAGGGAGGGGGAAAGAGGGAGGGGAGAAAGGGGGGGTAACACAGGGGTTGCGATGAAAGGGGCAGAGTTGGCTGAGATGAAGGCGCCGTTCCACTCCGCAAACACAATGAGCCACACTGCGAATCGTTACCTGAGATTTGTTGGAGCATTCTCCGAGGAAACTTTGGTTGGATCCAGGCCATTGTTGGCGTCCAAGTGGGAAAAGGTGGAATTGGGGCGGGGAGAGGGAGAAAACTTCGCGGGAGTCCCTCTTTCCACGCTCCGCCGTTTGTCAGTCGATGGGTAAGTTGGGGGTGGGGTTTTGGAATGGGGGAAAAATGGTGGGCGGGTGGAGGGGAGAGGAGAATCGACGCGTGGGCAATGGGGCTGCTTGGGGGAGAGATGAGGGGAAGGGGAGGGTGCGGTCCATTGTTGTCGCGGAAGATTCCCCGGATGTGGGCTCGGTGGAGGAGGAAATTTTGGGATCGGATGTCGAGGGTATGCGGCTCTGGATCGTTCGGGGCCACCCCTTTTTCCTCCCCACGACGCCCTACCTATTCCGCAAACCCCTTTAATAAGCTCCCCACGACGAAGAAGGTTAATCCGCTCGAGGGTGACGTCGCCTCCCCTTCCGCAAGACACGCCGCCGGCGGTGACACGCGACTCTCGCTCCATTGTTGCTTTATTTTCGGGATACACGTGCTTCGGAGGCAGGGAAGAGGGCAGAGAGAGAGAGAGAGAGACAAAGAGTGGAAAGGAGACTCACTCCTTCCTGTTTTCCCTGCGACCCATTTTCCCAGCGTAACCTTTCAAGTAAAGGAAATGCTGAGAATAAGAAAAGGGGACCGGGTCTATATATTGACTGAAAGGAGCTGTTTTAAAGCTAAGAGTTTCGGAATAAAGCTGCTCCGTTGGCAGTGTAATGGAACGGGTTTATGTGTAGTGGAGGGAGAGGAAGAGAATTAGTAGCGTATGGTTTCCTCCCTTTCTCTCCATCTGTCTTTCTCTTCCTCTCCATTCTTAATTTCTCCTTCTGCTACCTCAAATAATCCTCTTCCGCAACATGGATACTTTTTCCTCCCCCTTCTTCTTTTTCCCTCCTCTAGGAGAACGCTCCTATTCCTCTTCTCAGTTATGCCTCCCCTTAACTCCTTAACTATCTAACCGCAATGTTTCCCACCACCACCCGCCAGGAGGCGCAAATGCAAACCGACCTCCGAAACTCCTCCGCAGAATGGCCACGCAAAAATAATCTCCCTCCCGGTGTGCCGTGGTTGATGGGGTGGCGAACGCTTCGCCACCTAGGACCAACAGAGTCAGCCTGTTCGCTGCCTGGGCGGCGTAAGTAAATTAAAAAAAGAAGGCCGGAAAGCGAGGCATCTTGTGAGGGTTCTCTCTCTCCTTCTATTCCGGACGTGACCGGCGCACACAACCCGGATGGAAGCCTTTTCAGCGACGTCGAAGTAAATCCCTTAACAAGTGCCTTTTTCTCTCTACCTCTCTCTCTCTCCCTCTTAAACCGTTTTTCTGGGCTGCGTAGAAAATAATGTCGGAAAAAGCTCTTTTTGCTCGCATATAAAACATGACAATGATGTTTGAGAAATTGTATGTAGTGCGACGCAAGACCCAACTGACATATCATAGAAGAGTTAGATTTGTCTTTAACGATACTTGTGACAGTGTTTATTATGGCGTCAAGTTGGCTTAAAATCCTATACCCTCAAGTGGATGGTATAATTTGATTTTTATACTTGCCAGTTTCTCGATTACATTGGTAAGTTTGGGTTTATATAACGAAAGCAACGACAACGCGAAATTCATGACCCAAGACCTTGATAAGGGCTTGGGCAAGAGTGCTACCAAACCATCTAAACTATAGTTTACAGTTCCGAATGAAAGTCGTATTAACTCAATCCTCGCGCAACCGAGAGCTCCCGGGCAATTCGAGGGAGCGCAAAAGAAAACAAACTTACGGCCGTCACACATTGGCGACATTTTTTTCAACCATCGCTACGCTATTTTTGCATTTCGCCGCAGCCATCATCTTCCGGAGGGCGATTAATTATTTAAGAACGGATAATGGACAGGCTCCCCCGTACGCGGCGGAACCCATAGTCTGCAAGAACCCTCTTCATCCCAACGAGAGGAGAGTGTTTAAGCGCCTGGGCTTACAACGCCGCTGTTGACTGTATCAATAGGAAAGGAAGACGAACATAGTGAGAGTTTTAGAGGATGAGGTCGGGCGAAATGGAAAAGAGAGAGAGGGAGGGGGGACGGGGAAAAGAGATGGAGAGGAGAGAGGGAGGGGAAGAGAGATGGAGATAGATAGTTTCTCGAGGGCGTGCTTCGACTCATCGGAAGAAGGAATGACTCAGGCGACTTAGTGAGATTGTGCCTGTGTGTGTGCGAGCACGTGAGGAGGTGCGTGTGGGCGAACACACTTCTTTCCACATTCTCCTTTCAACCACCCCCTCCCCATCTTCTGGTTCTCCATCTTCCTGTCTTCCTCTCCCGAATACCTCAGACTTCCTTCCTCCTCAGACCCCTCTCCTTTGGACCAACTCATCGATCCGAAGGCAAAGGAGGCCGTTGGAGGAGGGTGAGGGAGGGAGGGATGGAGTGGGTGATGGTGGGAGGAAGTTGTGGGGGAGGGGGAATTGGAGACTAAAGGTGGCGAGGGAGGAGACACTGCCGAAGGCTTGAGACCACTTGACGAAACCCGCCCCCACCATCCTACTCTCTTCCCCAGGGATATCACCTACAAAGAGAGAGAGAGAGAGAGATATGAGGGAAGGGAGGGAAGCAGATGCTTTCCAATCTGCAATCCTTTACCTCCCTCGCAAGTCCCTCTTCCACCCTCCTTGCCTCTCTCGCCCTCTCTCTCTCGTCGCTCAAGGAGGGGATTCTCATTTTCTTCTGAATTCCTTCCACTTTCCTTTCCCACCGTATCTCGGAATTATAAATTCACTCCGCCGAATCCACCCTCGCCTTCGCTGGATTCATACTTTCCCTTTTCCCTCGGAGAAATTTTTACTTTCGTTTGACTCGGGAATGTTTGACAAATACTACTCGGTGTGGCTGCGGGAGGAGGGTGAGAGAGAGAGAGGAGGGCGCTGTAGAACATTGCCCAGGCCACGTCTCTTTGTGCCTTTACCTTAGGGATGCCTCGTTCACTGCCTACATCCATGGTCACTCCACCATTATCCCTCTCTCTCATCCACTGCTCCCTTTCTCTTCCTCCTTTCATCTTAAATTTCTCCTCATCCTCGTTCCCTTTCCACGGACCCTAGCTCTAATTCCCTCTCACCGCCGGCTATTCCCTCTCGTTTTCACATCTTTCCCGGTTTCTCTACCCCTCTTTTTCTTTCCCGCTCTCTCTCTCTCTCCTCTCCTTCCTCTGCATCTAGCTCCTTCATCCTCCTCCGCCCCTATCCTCTCCCTCTCTCTGCTCTTGAGCCGCAGGGCGAGCAAAGTGAAAAGAGCCACCCCTTCTCCCTCTCTCACCTCCCCCTCCCTCCCTCCCTCCCTCCGTGTCCCTCGCCCTTTGCAGGTCCCGAGTCGAGCGTGGCTGTTACCGCAAACCCAAAATTTGTGAGCGGAGTTCCAGCGGACGTGAGATAGGAGGCAAGGGCGGGCGAAGGTGAGACGCACCGGAAGGAGAGGGGATGTAGCTGGGGGAGGGGGGAGGGAGGGGAGGGCTTTAGGAGGGCAGAATGAGAGCGAAGAGGGGCGGTGAGATGAGGTGGGTCGGGAGAATTTGCTGAGGGGCAGAGTGGGGAGGAACAGAGGTCGTGACCCAATAGGGAGCCTTCGCTCAGGAAATCTCAATTAATTTCCAATCTCGCCCCTCTCCTTCATTCTCCCTTCCCTCTCTCTCTCTCTCCCCTTCGCTCACTCTCTCTTTCTCTCTCTCTCCATATATATCATCCTCGCCGACGATTGATTTCCCATGCGGTTTCCATCACTCGGATATATGTATGCATACGTGTGCGAGAGTGTATGTGTGTGCGTCCGCGCGTACGTGTGTGTGTGGAACCCGAGAGAGATATTCATTTCCTCCTTAAGCGCAAATTTCCCAGATTTTTCCGCCCAAAGCCCTCTCGATGAAATGGGTGCGGCCGGCTATGAGGATTAGTGAATTCGACGTGCGTTTGTTGGTAGCCCTGGGTTATTGCTCTTCAAACTTGGCTCCACTGGCGCGTGCTTTCTCCCCCCCCCTCTCTCCCTCCCTAACCACCAGAATCACCCTCTCCGCCCACGTCACTGGTGTCGCCTTTCTCATTTCGGTGATTGAGATTTTGGATTTGCAATTACTCCTGCAGGAACGCTGCCGTGTCAAAGTTCTACATGTCCTCCGAAAACTGGGCGTTTGTAGTCTTTTATTTGGCTTGCGATATGCGATGAAAAGGATTGTTGGTACGGCTGCAAGTGCTTTAAGTGCGATGAAAAGTTGACTAGTTGATTCCTTTTTCTGTCTCCGAAGTTGGGCAGGGATGTAAGTAACCCTTCGCGCAATGACTTACTCGGCATTGATAATTTTTTTCCGCTCTCCCTGACTGAATCCACTAAACTCTCGCAGGAATTACAAATAAAATAATTCGTAAACATTATCATTGATGAGATACATTCTTTCTTCTTAAGTTGAAATTTTGTCGAATGCCTCAAATATGTACTTACGCGCTGAAGGCGTAACTAGGCGGAATTGATACACGATATAACACAGAATGAACAAATTTTTATAATTCCTTCGTTACAGACTGAATTTTAACATTGTTTTTTATGTTTTCCCTTAAAATCTCACGGTTATATTTGTCAAAATAGCAAAGAGGAAAGATTTCAGGGTTCAAAACGTATTACTACATATCTTTCTAGGAACTCTCTTTATTCAATTTGCAAATTATCGTTGCCATGACTAACCGCCAAAATCATTCTTGAATGAGGTCAATGGTGTGCCATTTCTATCATTTACGGATCACAGCTAGATGAGCAAAATCATAGTCACTCATGTCAATTAAACGCTATGTGGTTTGTGTGTGTGTGTCCGCCCAGCGGTCGACCACGACACCTCGAAGTGATTCGCTGAGATCGATGGCTATTCCATGGTCCCCTCCCCTTCATGTCCCTGACACGGTTAAACGTGTCAACAGAGGGTTCCATTAGGCGTGTTGCGATGACTCCCGATGTCTCATCACAGTGGCAGCTTGCGGAGAGGTGTAATCTAATCAATATATATATATATAGATATATATATATATACATACACACACACACACATATATATATATATATATATATATATATATATATATATATATATATATAAGTTTGGCCATCCTGTCTCAAGGAAACGTATAATAAATAACACGCCGAAAATCATTAGTACATATATGAATATTTTAACGCAAGAAATTTGAATAAAAACAGACGGCGCTATGCATACTATATATATACAATTTATTGATGCCTCATAAACCTTTGTGATAGCGAATTTCATAGAGAGAGGTTTTTAATTAATAAAACTAAACGCTCATTTTCAAACGCCCTTTGCTTGTAGTCTGGAAAACGTGTGCCGCCCTGTTGGATTTAAAGCAGCCGAAGTATAATTTTGCGAGAATTAATATCGCAGCCCCCATTTCTTCGCCCCGCTCCATCTCTTCTTCTCTCTGATATCTGGCTGAAACTCTCCGTACGTTTTGCCAACGATGAAAAATCCCATCCGCCCTCCCAGTGCTGCCCTCTGCTGCAGAATAAATTTTCTCGAACGATTGCCTTCGCTTCGTCGATAAAAACACGCACACGCGCTCGCTCGCGCGCGCACACACACGCACATGCCATGCAAATTGCCCGCGGGATAGGAGTGGGGGATTGGGAGACGACGACTAGCGGCTGAGGCATGGGCTCGTCCTCGGGCAGAAAGAGGTCGACGGGGGTCCAGATGGACCCTCGTACTTTATTCCAATTAAAGGGGAGCGTGTCATTCGGGGCACAACCTGCGTGAATTCATATTTGACGAGTGAATCCCTCCCCCCCTCTCTCTCTCTTTGCGATTCCGTGTCCCTTCCCTTGAGGGAATGGATTAGAGAGGGAGAGAGATGGGAAGGGTTGGAAGGGGAAGCGAGAGAAGTATTTTTTGTGTGACGTGTCGACCGTGACAACGTTAGAGGAAGTGGATGAGGTCTCCCCGTCCAACCCGCATTGAACCGACCATCCTCTTCCATGCGTATCTCATTGGAGCACCATGTAAAACGCTCGCATTGTCGAAACTCTTTCCGAAACAAGTGTTCATTGTGTTGTCTGCTTGTTTTTTTTAGGCTCGTTCCGTGTCGTGTCGTACACGTCTCGCGTCGCTCTTTGGGGAAATTTGTAAAAGCAGCACTTCGTTAACGAGTTAATTAATCTTCGTTAGCGTTCGAGAAAGAGAAAGAGAGGAATGCGACGAGGATGAGAGAATTAAAAAATTGTCTGCTCGTCAATATTTCACAACTTCCTGTCGGTACGGACGCAGCTTCGAAAGCGTTCCGAGTCAAAAGATGCGTTAACGAAAATAAAAACGTTCAACGCAAAATCACCGCACGTGAATTATTCATCCGATTGGGGAACCAATCGCAATCGGCTCGATCCTGTAAAATTTTAATGATGCGACGTTTCTCGACCGTTCGGCGCCTTTATGCCGTCATATTTTCAAGGAAGCAGACCTTTCGTATTTATCCCTGGTGAGTTTGGAAGTGCGGCGGATGACCAATCGGCCGTTTTATTATTGCTTTCGCGGGTTACGCGCCGGAAATTTCCGTTACGGAACGCTCGGCGCGTCGAATTTCCAGCCATTCTCTCCGTGAGCCACGGCGCCATGAATCATCTGAGAATCTCGGAATGGTGTCCTGTGATTTAAGGCTTGTGGTATCGATTTTTCAGTGCCAATAGCAGCGGGTTGCTCTCGATTCGAAAAAGCTCTTTCTCCCGGTGATCGATAGTTTGTTTTGGACGCGTAAATCCTCCTCAAAATCGCTTCCTGAAATGGCTTTACCCTGCGGATCCTCTTACAAGAAGCTAGTAACTGTTTTTCATTATTATCTGATGGGGAAGCATGCTGCCCCTTCAGTTCCAATAATTTGTTTTACGAGGCTATCTATTTCATAGCTTTCCAATATACCCTGGCCTTAATGGCTTATGTTTTTGCGCCAATCGCTCTAACATCAATTAAATATCGAAACTCAATCGTCTCCATACCGATCTCATCCTCAGACTGCCGCAGCGGAGGTGCATTTTCTCCGAGGTCTTTCCGCAGTAGGATTTATTTTTATAGAGCCCTATCTTCGATGTAACAGCATAGTCGACGCATTGGGGAGTGTCCGAACAAAACTGTTTCAGGGGGTAAACTGCTTTGAAGAATTATTGCCCTTTGACAGCTCCGTTTCTCCACTTCATTTGCCGAGTGATTCTGCTTCCTCTTTACGCCAGTCGAATTTGTCTCTTTTAATGCACATCCTCTCAAATAATATTTTTCTGTCTTAATGTCTTTTCTATGTATTTAATTATTTTCAATATCCATGACGACGTTCTGCTCTTCCGATTTCCAAAACCGTCGTCTATTACACTTTTTTCACTTTTGTTTTATATGTGAACTGAGTTTATCGTTGACGTTAATATGGTTCAGTCTACGGAATCTTATTCCATAAAAAGGAAATAAATCTTGATCTCTGCCTCCTTAAAGATTAATCAAAAATGTTTATGTTGGATCAAATAATCCTTAATATATCTTAACGCTGCGAACCTTTCATTTACTGTGATTGTGCATTTTGTTCAAGTTTATCGAGTTTATTTTACTTTTTACATCATCTTCTGTCGTTGGACATTTGCGACGACGAAACTAACTCTCTCATCCGTTGAAGATGGTGTCAGATCTTGCTGATAAAACTGATGCTTTTAACGCATGATTGAGATAAAGGCTTTTATCTTCCAATCAAAACAAACTTTTGTATGTTTCCTTTGTTTTAAAACTTTCCTCCGTGCTAAGGAAGTTGGCTGTATCGAAAATAAAATATGGAGGGATCTGACACAATTATCTCCTCAAAAAAACTAAAGAGGTTAGAGAGAGAGGCCTTCAAAAACGGTGCTGATAAGGCAATGGTGTGAGCGTATGTGTGTCTCGTGATTGGAGTCAAGGTTCTAGCGCCGATCGATTGCAGCAGGGACAAAGGTGAGGTTTATCCTTGGGCGACCATCGCTCATCCTCAACAGAGAGGAAGGAAATGCCCCCTATATGCACAAACGTACATACTTCATTTTAAAACATTATATTCGGCCTTTTGCAAGCTTTTAAGCGAACGCAGTTATATTATATTTCACGAGAAAATGATTGCTAAGCTATTCAATAAATTTCTAGTAATTTAACCATTGCTGCCAAAATTGCCAACGCTGATTGGCATATCTTTTCAAGTCGTTATAGTATCCAAGTGATTGCATACAGATCGTAAAAAATGCTTTTAGAAATAATGTGTCTCTAATTTAAATTTTGATCTCAATGTCTACTTCGTGCATTTAAATTTGAACTTAATCTAATTCCAATCGAGCTGAAATTTGAATGGCTTAAAATTATAATTCTTTGAAGTATTTAAATTTCATCATATTTTATTCGTACTGTCATTTCCATTCACTTGTCAATCATTTTTAAACGATTAAATATTAACATATAACAAAGAAATTCTATTTTATAAATTTTATACCAGCGTATAAATAATTGCTCAAATTGCTGCAATCTTGCATGAAATTTCAAGAATGCGTTCAAATAAGAAAACAATTATATATATATATATATATATATATATATATCCTAATATCAAATTCAATACTAAATAGGTTTTATTTGTCTCTTTTATACCTCAAAACACAAATCATTTTTCCTCTTTCATATTATTATGCTCTTCATTGAGCATAATCAAAGTAACTTTTAAAATCCATCATACCTGTTATGGAAACCATTTAAGACGTTAATGTATTTTTACATTGCGAATAAAGTATTTTTATGGATACATGGGTTCTTAAACTACCGCGCCCTTAAATTTTTTTTAAAATCACTACTTCAGACGAAGGTTTGCAAAATACTCGTCGGATAGTCACGCGGCACGCGAGTTTTTAAGGCGTTGCGATTGCCTCGACTATTCGCGTAAGATGAACTCTTAAAATCCTCACGGAAAATGGGATTTAGCGGCGTCTCAGCCCTCCCGCTTTGCGGCTAATCCCTGCGACACGCCTCCCTCCCTCCCCTTCGCCCCTTTTAACCCCTATTTACGACACCCGTCTCGTGCGTACCCGCCTCCCCGCACTTCATCCTTCCCTAGGGTAGGTTTTGGATTCGCGGAAATGGAGTCAGCATTTTATTATGTTGACACATCTCCCCTCTCGTACCCCACGCCCTTCTGCACCCGGGGACCCCGTTGACACCGCCCATCTCACTTGCGTGGTTCCCTCAGCGCGATGCCTCTCTCTCTCTCTCTCTTGGGTGCTGTCGCACGTTCCCTTCCGCTAACCTCATCTTTCCCCTTCCACTGCCCAGTGTATCGCCTCGCCCAACAACACTCCACCCATTGCATCTCACTACACCTCACACTATTCCCTCTCTTCTCCAAGAGAGGGAATAGAGTGATTCCCTCTCTTCCTCACTTTTAGTTTCTCCCTTCCCTCTTTCTCCTATCTCTTTCTCACCCCATCTATCACTCTCACTTTCTCTACTCCTTTTTCTGCCCCTCTCTCTATCTTCTTTCTGTCCTCTCTCCTCTATCCCCTTTGCACGAATCTCTTCCTCTTTTTTCTCCCCCATGTAAGAATGGAAGGGTTAAATGTAAGAATGGACCTTATGGTCTAAACTTCGCCCGAATAAAGACGATCATCTATCTATCTATCTCTCCAATTCTATCTCCTTTTCCATCTTCTTGTTGATTCATCCTTCTCTTTCCCCATCCATCTCTCTCTCCCTCCCAATCTCTACCTTTCTCTTATTTTTCTGTTTCCCTGTCTATCTCTCCAATCTCCCTATCTCTCTACCCTCCCTATCTCTCCACTTTTTTCTTCCCTTCCGACTCCGATGGACTCGCCTGAGTCCTTCTAAAAGGGACGCCCTTCGCTCTTCGAACCAATATTTGCCCATACCCGATGTTTCCCCCGTTTAGACTTCGGAAAAGTTTTTATTATTTTTTTTTCATCCGATCACAACTCTCCTTCTCCGAGTACGAAAATCTCATATCTTCGCGGCGGTTTGTTTACTTCACCATCCAAAAAAGTGGGCACAAAACAGCGTATTCGTTGTTTGTAATCCTACCTCACGTTCTTTCGAACGCCGATGGATGGATGGGAAAAAATATTTGCGAAGATGAGGTGTTTTCCTCTCTGGGAGTAATCGTTTAAATTCAAAGCAATTTTTTAAATCTTTTCTGATTAAGGAACACGACGGCTTTTATGAATGCGCGTGAGAAAATATTTTCTTAAGATGGACTGAATATAGGATATTTTTTGCGGGAAAACTTTCTTTGGAAGAGGGAATTTTTGTGGCTCTTATAATTTTCGCGTGGCATCATATCGATTCTTTCGCCATTATATGACGCTGGATTTGCGTTATACATTCGCTTGATGTTTCTGTCCCGAAATCTTATCGGAGACTTAAGTTTATCACGGAATATTGTAGCATACAGATACGTATGCCAACGCAGCGTGATTCGCAGCCACATGCTCGTGGTAGCTGTATCTTCGTAAATTTGGAATTGGAGAATAGAAATTTATGTTAATATTAAGGGAAATGTTATTTTTATCACTTCTAGCGAGGAACGCAATAATCGTTATTGGGTTACATGTGGAAAAAGCCTGTGTGAATGCATCCCTAACGTATCTCAGTGGCAGCGGTATCGAACGGTGCTTGAGATTCTCGCTGCACAGGTCAGCATGTTCGCCACATGATACAAAACGTACAGAGCAATAGCGCGGAATAATTGCAAATCGGGTTTGAGATTTACTTTCCGCTATTGTTCGTTCAGAAAAAATAATCGGTAGTAGTGTGTGCGCAACAATTACAATATATCATAATAAATCTTCAGCGAGGTAGCTGTGGCAACTTTTCTTTCAACAATGCTGTCGAATAGGACAGGAAAGTAGAGGAAAATATGTGACCGATGAAGAACTTCAATCCGCCGCATGTAGCGAGTGGTGGTCTTATTGGACCTCCTGGCTTTGGCGTAAACTGTGCTCGCATGTAATGATTTGATCAGTTTCAATTCAGAGTCAATCAGAGAAGTCACTCGTATTATTTTATTTAAGGAATCGTCTTAGTACAGTATGTTTATTTATATGAACCTCTTAAACCTATATCTCATTCTCAGTCGTTTCACTTCTCTGCAAATGTTAGAATTGCACCAGATGTCGGCCGATGAAAATAAAGCGCTCGCGCGAGGATAGAACGCGCGCAGAAATGTCCCGTGAAATCAATTTTCGGGTGTCCGCAGCACCCTCCCTCCTAGATCTACGGTAATCTCCTTGGCTCCCAGCACACCGACTGTTATTATTATCCCAACCGATTTAGTCACGCAAAATAGCCCATCGAATCGTTTAAACGCTTTCAATGTCGATCCTGGTGACACAAAGATATACTCGCCAGGAGTGTTGGGGGACACTTCTGTGGCATGAACATTTGACGTATCGCATCTTAATAGTTCAGATTTCCTTAGACACGTGGGCATTCATTTGGTGAAACCATGGATAATAACCGCCAAACGCTTCCACAGTGACAGCACGAAGTAAAGCCGTCCGATTTCACGAAGCGATATGAAAGAAATGGAGAAACTTGTTAACGGTCTATGCCGAACCTCTTGTGTGTGCGTATATATATATATATATTTCATTGAAAACGTAACGAACGTTAACATTTAACTTTTAAAATTATAGGGAAGGGTGTTTTGGCGCTGTTATATGCAAGTTCACATTTTACGATCCCATCCCATCTAAAAACCATCACGAATTCGTCACGAATGCCAAAGGAACCTCTCCCGTAACCCGACCCCTACAATTTAAGGCACAAAACCTTCTGCCGTCGATTCTGATTTTAAAAGTCATCCACAGTAGAAACTTAATCCTTTGCGCGTCCTTCCCGCCGGAAGTCTGCTAGTAAAGAGAGTGGAAGGGTCGAGAGGGCGAAAGGAGAAAATGGAGGAAAGGAGGAGAGGGCGAAATAGAGAGGACGGGAGTTGATGGAGTGCACGGGGAGGAGGAGGACAACAGAGGGAAGATGGAGCCAAGAGGGAGGGGAGGGGGGAGAGGAGAAAAGGGAGAGAGCGAGCTTCTCGGGCTACAGTACCTCGCTCCTAAATTCGCAACATACACTGCGTCACCTTCTGGAACAAACGAAGCGGAGATGGAAGGGTGCTCCGTGTTACGTCGGGAAGGTAGATGGGGGGTGGGGTCTGGCTGGCAGGTGGATATTGGGTCGGAAGGGTAGCGGGGAAGGCGGGGGAAAGGGAACTGGGCTGAGCGAAAGAGGGTTGACGGGGGGGAGAGGGGGTGAGAGTGGGAGGGAGCAGCCGCGAACCGTCCGAAGATCCTTTTCCCAGGGATCGGCAAGTGGAGGAAAAAGTAGGAGCTGAGGCTGAGGAGGAGGTGGGGAGTGACGGAATGGAAGATGGTGTGCGGGGGCGTCAGGGGGAGGGGGGGGGGGAGATAGAGGGAGGGGAGAAGCTGGGTCTCTTTTACGTCCTCTCTTTTGCCATGGGGGTCTCGAGGTAAAGGAGCCAATACGGACGAGGGAGGGATGGAAAGGGAGAAGCAGGGTAATTGTGGTTGAGAGGAAGGAAGAGCTTAAGGATGGGTGGAATGGATTGCGAAAAGGAGTTTGAAAAAGAGAGATAGCAGGAAGCGACCCTCTGATTCGTGTTATGTGAAGGCAAATTAAGGAATGGGAGTGCGTCGCATCTCCTTCTCGTCCCGTTGGGACCGTCTGCCAACTTCGCTGGCCTCCAAGACTCGGTTCATCCACGTCGACTCGTTTCCTCTTTGCTCGAGAACTTCCATGAATACCTATGGGGAGATGAGGCAGGAGGGGTGTCCTATCTCTCCTGGGGAGGCTCCCTCCGCTCTCCTGCGATGCCATATTCCTCCCATTTCGCCTTTTGGATCTCACTCCAAACGACTGCACTGCGATTTTGTGAGCGCACCTTTTTTTAGCTATGTGTCGTTTATTCTCGAGGCTTGTTTTTCTTTCTAATTAGCCAAAATTTTTCAGAAATCACAAGATGGAATGTAGGGAAATTGATTTTTTATGCATGAGTACATAACACTCAACATAAATGTCAGCTTTGAGAAGAAGAAACAAAATTTTTTCCTTCTCAAAGCTGACATTTACTTACAGAAATCATTAATGTCTTGCTCTGTTTAACATCCTTCAGATGGTGCATTTTTCTGAATAGTGGCATTCGAAATTAATTAATTATAAACATCCTTGTATTGCGGTAAATGTAAATTTTGCTTATGAAAGAGTAGAGACACTCGATATTAATATTACTCAATAAAACTTTAGCTCGATATTTTATATTTTTGGCGTACGGTCGCTCTATGCTATCTACTTGTGATTTTATTTATTACTAATTGCGAATCCGCGATATTTTATAAGAGTGATCTCGTCCTCATCTATTCCTCTACGCTCTTAAACTAGTAACCGCGTAACATTAAATACTCGAGTAATTTTAGGAGAAATATTTTAAGTAACCTATATAAAATGGACCGAGATTTATGAATTCTTTGCTCAAAATTAAGAAACTTTATTATCTTATAAAGATGACGAAAAACCACGCCTTCGAACAGGGAGAATAAGAACCTAAGCTGATTTTTACAATAAAGGAAACGAATGCATATAAATATGTAAAGTTTATTTTCTGTAAGCGCGAAGGGAAAATAGGTGTGTGGGAAACCTGGGAGAGCGGCCTGGCTCAAACGGATCGGTGAGAATAATAGATTGGGAAAAGCAGAGAAGGAAGGGATACTTTAAAGAGAGAAGGAAAGGAACGGGTTACCGTGAGAAAGGAGGAGGGGCGGTTAATGTCGAGGAGGATTAGGGTGGCGCGGAACAGGAGTAGGAAATGCGATCGCAGTAGGGGGAGGGGGGTAAGTAGGGAATAGGCTCGCCCCAGAGAGGAAGTGCCGTGGCGGGTCGCGACGAGGAAGCGTTTGGCGACGCCATCCACGTCGGACATTCGGGGAGAGGTGCAGGGGGAGAGAGAGGGGGGCGACGGACGTGACGTGAGTGCCGTGGGGCGAACCCCGCCCCCTTGCGTCGCCCCTCGCGGGAGGACGACATGAGAGCGGCTTGAGGGCGTCTCTCGGGCTCAGAAGACGTACGCGGAATATATAAAAAAAAAGAATCTTGGAAGGAAGCAAAAGAGCAGTGCCTCGGCTAGGTCGCCTTAAATGAGGCCGAATTCGGGTGTCTACCTATGGAATTTCCCCGATTCTATTTCAATTCTGCTGGGTATCGGGGAATCGTTCCCCGAATCGGAGCCGTAGTGCTTTCATCTACGTTACTGTTGTTAAAATAAATGGAGAAATGAAAGGAAAGAAAAATCACTCTGTTAAAAAAACACTTTATTTAGCAGAAATGCGATCCGAGTTTCAACGGTTATAAGTCATTTTCAGGTGAAGAAGATGACGTTTAATCCTTGAAACTCGGTTCGTATTTCTGCTAAATAAAGTGGTTTTTTATAGCGATTTTTCTTTTCTTTCATTTTAAGAAATGGAACTCCATAAAGTTACGACTAAACAAAAAATTCCTCGTGACAGGTTCTTTCCTGAAAATTCAATATGTGGTTTTTTTAACGTGGATTAGCGGAGAATCGGGGAAGATAAGAGTTATGTAATTCCACCGTCATGCGTTCAAACATAATGCTTACGTTGTTCGTACCACCTCTTATGGGCACTCGAAGAAAATTTCATTGTTCTTATTCCATTTCGATGATAACGATTGCTGCGTATCCCCTCATCCAATTAATCGGTCCTAAAATAAACAAAAAGAAATGATTTTTACGGTTGAAACTTTTTATATTAACTGGAGAACCATTTAAAAATCTTCTAGTGTCCTCGACAAATTTTTACTGAAAGAAATTTGAGCCAAAATTGAAAACGAGCTAAATGCTTTCAAGAGTTTTTTGTTTTCAGTTATGGAGATTTTGATATTTATTATGTATACATAATATATAATTATTTATATAAACAGCTTGTTGCTCCCCAGTTTTACTTTTTCCTTCCCTTGAATTGTGTACGCACACATACATATATAGAATCACAGGAATCGTATTTTGGCTATGTCTTTCGAGCGACCAGCCTTGTAATCGTCAATGCTATGCAGACAGTCAATGGATCGAACAAGAGCGCCTTGGGCATGGACGGGGAACAATGACGAGACCCACCGCGGAGTTGGCGAAATCCAACTGACTCCTCCCCTCCTGTAGTTCAACTTTCCAAGTACTCGTGCATCCGATGCAGATGATGCACGGGGTGAGTGGGTCTAGTGGCCGAACTAAGCTATTACAACCCGCAGCTGCATCGTTTCCACTTCCTCCTTTTTTTAGAACCCTACCCCATTTCCAAAACCCTTTCCTCCCCTCTCTATCGCCCTTCTCCTTCCAAAAAAAACATCCCTTCGATCGAATCCCCTCCGGCGCCGACGCCCCGTCAACTTCCCCCTCCCCCTTTCCTCTCCTTCTCCTCTCCCTTGTGCCCCTTTTACCACTTCTCGCCGACCCCTCCTACACATACTCCGCTTTGCTCTTCCCCCTTCTCAGTATTCCTCTCCCCTCCCCCCACAAACACCCTAAATAAAGAGTGAGGAGTGGAGGTTGTAAAATGAAAGACCTGCTGCCGCGTTGTTTGGAGATCGGGGGGAGTGTGCGTGGCGATGTGGGAGGCCCTCTTACCCGTTTCATTTTCCCAGGCGATTCAAACTCTCCTCCCTTTCTCCCCCTCATACCTCCCTTCTCGCGCTTTCTCCACTGCCACCCCATCGAACCTTCGTGTATTTTTTCCCACTTCCCCCTCACCCTCGATCCAAGGAACCTTTCCTCCCCCAACCGCCTCTCTCTCTTCCTCCATCTCTCTCTCCCCCCCCCCCTCTGTCACTAAAAAAACCACTCCACCCCCCGCTCGTCCAAACGGCAATCATTGTCGTGGTCCTCCGCACTCCTCCGTTGATGGGCACTCCGTCTGCGCCTCCCCCCTACAACCCCAGTATCATCCGGACTCCACTCTCCCTCCTAACAGAAATCCATCGCCGGGTAGATGGATGAAATGCAATAGAAAGTAGAAGTGTGTGTGCTTCCCTCTCCCCCTGACCCTACTATCTTACACGTCCGCCACTAAGCGAATCCCCCTTCCTTCCTCTTCTCCCTCACCACCCCTCCTTCCCTATTCCCTCCTCTCTTCCTCACCTCCCCTCCTTCCCTATTCCTCCCTCTCTCCCCTCGTGTTTTCTCTCCAAAACCTTCGGTTCCTTTTTCCTCCCCTTCCAATCGTGTCCAGTGAATCCAGCGCGCCACCAGAACTCCCCCCGATGTCAGAGGGCATCCGAGGGTGAGGACCTTTGACCAGCCCCTCCCCCTCCCATTCCCCTCGCCCTCCTCATTCCTGCCCTCCGACTCTCCACGCTCCGCGGACCTAATGCCATACCAAGACACGCTCTTATTCCGCGCTGTCGCCTTCGTTCTTCACGGCTCCCTGCCTCCTTTTACTTCACCTCCACACTACTCCATCTCGCCCACTTCTCCCTTAGTCCTCCCGCGTTCCCTTCTCTTCCTTCCCTTTTCCTCTCTCTTCCTTCACTTTTTCCTTTCCATTCGGGCGCTGCTCAGCTGTGTGCGAATGTCTCGCGCGGCCCTCTGGATTCCACCTGATGGCCGATGGGTTTTAGTCGAGCACTTTTTCCTCCCTCTAAGTCTCTCCCTCTCTAACACTCACTTCCATCTCCCTCTCTCTCTTTTTCCTTCGCCAATTGCCCTCCCAATTGTGAGCGCGTCTCATTAAAATCCTGTATTCTAAATGGCTCAATTGGTGGGCCTAGCAAAGGCAAGGCAATCATCCAGTTAACTCCGTCGCTCTGTATCCTGAAAAACGTTCCCCTGCAAAAATTTTGGAAGGGTAAATTTTTTTAAAATGTCTTCCTTCGTGGTCATTCTCTAATGTCCTTCTGCAGGCTAATGGAGGGTGGACGATGACGAGGATGGAGTGGTTCGGAGTGAGCGTGGAAGTACAGGTGCGCCGCCGCCGCTTTCAGACGCGGGATTTGTTCGAACCATGCGACTCGGGGTTCTTTTGTTATTTCTTTATTCTCAGCGAGAGTTTCTTTTCGTTACAAGTTGGGAAAGTGTTCTCAAGTAAATTCAAAGAAACTGCCGTGAAAGTGGCTCGTTGAAAGGCAAAAAAAATATTAATTTTTTAAATTTCGTGAAAAACTTTTCCATAAGAAGTTTTTAGCCAACTTTCGCTTTATTGTCAGCAAAAAGGTTGTTTTATTATCTCATAATGTAATAAAGTGCCATTTTTTACTGTTTGTTCATAAAGTTATAAATTTGATGTAATCTATAATAAATTTAATTGTAGTTCTTCATGTTAACCCCTGAGACTATAAGGTGTGTTGACTGTCACATAAGAGGTGAAATACGTAAGTTTCGCAATGCTTTTATTCTATTCTTCGTGTCAGTAAAACTTGAATTTTGGGGATCTAGGAAGCGGAGTGAATGATGGCAGAGATAAAATTATGGAGGGATTCTCCTTTTGATGAAAAGAAATAATAAATATTTTAAGGAACTGTGAGAAAATTTAGAGTTTACAAAGAAATAAACTCAAACCGTAGCCTTCTGATACTGGATGTAGACAGGAAGCTCCAACAATTAAGAAAATAAAAAGGAGCGTAAAGTGTTTACAATAGTGTGGTTGTGGCTGCTAAACAATTAGTTTTTAAAATATATCTTCAACAATAGATTATATGGGGAAATGTTTCGAACAAAGGTCATAGAAAATGTAATTTCCTACAACTGTAATCCCGGAACTTTTTTGCATTTATGAAATATTAAAGCAAATACCTCAAAAAAAAACGGAAAAATGACAAAAGTAAACACCCACTTCCGATTGATTAATGTTTACCAAAAACTAATCAGTTCTATTTCCTTTAACAGAAATGTCATATATAACATTTCGCGTTGATCTGATCAATAGGTTTTGAGTTAGAGCACCCACAAAATTCCGCTCACAGACACACACACACCCACAGACATCATCGAGAAAAAAACTGATGTGGCCACCACATGACTTGCTCCATATCTGCAATATTTCTAAAAATTCCAAATACGTTACATTATAATAAATATTTTAAGAAACTGCGAGAAAATTTTATACTTGACAAAGAACAGAAATAAACTCAAACCATAGCCTTCTAATATTGGATATAGCCACAAAGCTCCAACAATTAAGAAAAGGAAAAGGAGCGTTACTAAGAAGTAACTAAGCGTGAATTGTTAACAGTAGTCGTCGGTAGGTGGCGTGGTGGTGGCATCTAAAAATATCAGATATCTCTTAAACAATGCATTATATGGAAAAATGTTTCAAACAAAGGTTGTAGAAAATTAAATTTCCTACAACTTTTATTCTAATACAGTTTTACATTTATCAACTATTAAAGCAAATATTTCAAAATAACTGATGTGACAAGAGTAAACACCCACTTACGGTTGACCGATTATTACCAAAACCTAATCAGCTCTTGTGACTTTTATAAAAATGTTAAATATAAAATTTCGCGTTGACCTGATTAATAGTTTTTGAATTAGAGCACTCACAAAAAGCTATCTCTCTCTCACACACACACACAGACATCATCGAGAAAATTGTCAAAACGTGTTCAGGGAACCTCAAAATGTGTATTTCCGTTGAAATCTCGAAGTCGATTTTTTTCATGAATACAATACTTTCCCCTATACTACGTATATGGAGAAAGTAAAAAGCCAAAACGTGTTCATGGGACCTTAAAACATGTATTTCTGTTGAAATCTCGAATTCGATTTTTTTCATGAAAACAATACTTTCTCTATACTTCGTATATGGAAAAGCAAAAAAGAGTCGAGAATGATTAAATATTGAGAGAGACGCCATGCGAGTCGAAAACGCGAACATCAAATTATAAGGGAATCGCGGGAAGCGCAGGAAAGCGTTGTGAATCACTTTAGAAAGAGAAGTGGGTGTTTACAAGGCGAGGCATTGCTGCGGAAGGCGCTGGAACGACGAATGGAAGGTGTGCGTGCGTGCGCGAGTGGGAAGAGGGCGCCCTCTGTATCCGATGTGAAATGGTAGTCTCCGGGCGTCGAGAGGAAGAGTGATGAAGTGGCGCGGATTAGGTGCGGCCCGGGACATTCCCGGGAGGCAGAGAGAGGCTCGAGCATAAATATTTAAATTTCCCTCTGATAAGCATAGAGAAAATATGCTCGCACGCGCGTCTGCAGCGCCTTCTCATTACGATTTAGTTTCTCTTGTTTAATTACTCTCCTTTCGCCTTTAAATCACTTCGTTCCTCTCGTTAACATCTACGCGCAAACGAACACCGTTGTACTCCTCCACGGCAGAAATAAAAATGCAAAAAATAGTATCGAGTCACTGGAGTGAAGAATCGATTTGTGGTTGTGTCGCTAAGTTATTACGACAGATCGTATATTTTTATTTTTTGTTTCTTCGGAGAAGAGAGATTTTCAGCTCCGTTTAATTCTCCGAGTCAGCGGTCGCTAATCAATAATTAGACATTTTTATCGTTTTATTTTATTTTTATTCGAGTGTGACGATTTGCTTAGCCTTTAGCTGTAAATCTGTGGGATTTGTCTGCAGAGTATCAATCGGGCTACTGATAATGACGATTACTTCAATATTTTTTTCGGAATATAGTTTTCTGGGTATTTTGGAGCAGCTTTCAGTTGCATTATGCATTAAAAATTATTATCTTTTATTTATTATATATATGAAATTTTAATCGCGACTATAATTTGAAAAAGAAATGGTGGTATTTTCTCGCATATATAGACCGTATACGGTCTATTGGTTCCATAAATCGAATTTTCTGTCTCGGTTTTAGTTGTTTTCATAGAAAATTGAGTTTTGGAGATTCGACCGCATATATTAGTTGATTCACGACAGAACCGGCTGACATTCTTTCATGTTTATCTAAGTATTATCTCACGAATTAAAATGGGCAAATGAACTAAAAAATGTCACTATTGAAATGACACGACCTATATTTCGATGAACTTTGATAGTGTTTTCCTCCATCTATTCATTTCGCATCATCCCCTTGGAGATACTTCTGAAAACAACTCCATTCTTGCGAATCAATATGCAATCGCGAGGGCCGACACAAGTCTCGTTACCAACGGGAACACTTCTTAACTATCTACGAGACCACCAAAACATCCAACAAAATACGTTCATTATTTTAGTTTTAATGGGTTACATTGAGGTCATCGTGTAGGTTTTTTTTCGTTTCGTGCTCACTTAAGCGTTTCAGCAGAAGTTGATGAACCAGGAGCCGTCTCCGAGAGAGAAAATGGAACAGCATTCGGAAGGCATCTTGCAGCTAAAGCGCCCTCTCTCGTGAGAAATTTTCGCCACTAATTGCTCTGTATCTCTCTCTCTCTCCCCTCCCTTTCTCTCCATCTCTCTCTTGCGTTCTCCCTTTTTACCCTGCTCTTTATTATCCTTCTTTTTCTATATCCATCTTTTCCTTCCTGCATTCCTTTGAGACTCGTTTTTTTATTTTCTCTCCATACACCCCTTAATTTTTACCCATCTTTATCTCAGTCCTCCTCGCTTAAGTCTTCTTCTTTCCCTCTGCATCTCCTTTCACTTTTCCACTTCTTTCCCCTCCCCACCTCTCTCTCCTCCATTTTTCCCCTTTATCTTCTTCGTAATTACTTCTCCGCTGCCTTCTCTCTCTCTCTCTCTCTCTCTCTCTCTCTCTCTCTCTCTCTCTCTCTCTCTCTCTCTCCGGTTGTGGGAAAAGAAATAACTGTCTGCCTCAGACGTCACTGAGGCGAGCCGACTCATTACTGAGCTCCAGAAGTGGCCGAGATCGGAGTGGGCGAAGGGGCTCGGAGCTGATATGGCGGCTCTGTTCTTTCAATTCGAAGATCTCTGCTTTGATAGACGCCGTCCAGATATCTTTAAGTCGTCCAAGTGAGCGTTTTTCTCGTTTAGAGTCGAATGAGAAAGTGCGTTAATTCATTTTATCTTCAATAGGCGCTTCGGCTCGTATCCAAAACGATTCTTTATTTATTCGGCGCGTCGCTTCGCCAGACCATTTTAAGCGGGCGTTTGCGAAAGGGCGGCGTAAAAAAAGGTCGCTCCCGCGACTTCGCGGCTGCCTGCGGTGCGAAATTGTTGCTCCCCCCTCTTCCCCTCTACTCCCCCTCCTCCCCTCTCCTCCCCCTCCTCCCCTCTCTTCCCCTCTCTTCCCCTCCTCTCCTCTCTGCCCATCGGGCCGCTGTCGAACATATCGGTTGAAGAATGTCCCTCTCTCTTCGCTCGCGGGAGAATCGCGCTGCTATTTCTTAGTATCCCACGACTATTCTCTTCCTCGAGGTAGAAGGCATGCGTACATAAAAATGCCTCTGCCTCGAGAAACGTCGCTGATCTTGCGTTTTTGTATTTTTTGTAACGCCGGAGAAACGTAAGGAACCTGCTGAAAGCGGAAGTTGAGCGACCGTCGCCTCTTTGTGACGTAGGTTTCAGCCCCATCAAAACGTGATGGCGCTGTAATCGAGCGCAACACAGGAGGGAGTCTGGAGCGATTCTTTCGCGCGTTAAACGACTTTTACAAGGGACCATCAAAGGGAGGCATAAAAAAGATCAATAGATGCTCGATCGACGGTTTAATTTAATACAAACAAGCGCGTCTACAACGGCGCGATTTTAGGTTTTAATCGATTCGTGGAATAATTCGATTTCTACCTATATTAATAAGCTTTACGCGGCTTTATTTTATGCGAAGCTGTCTCCACAAACCACTAATACTCTATAGACATAATCCGCCGAAGGAACGGCGCGAGGCAGCACATTCCTCCTTTAGTACACTCTGCCGCCACAATCGCAAATCGTCTTTCAAGAGTCGCGAGTCATCATATAGAAAAAAAAGTCGATTCACAAAAACGGAACATTATCTCGGGATGTCGGAGAAATGAATTGGAGGAGGCGACAGCGATTCCCTCACATTCTTTTTCACTCTCCTCCCCTTTTTCTCCCCTCTCCTCCCCCTCCTCCCCTCTCCTCCCCCTCCTCCCCTTTCCTCCCTCTCCTCCCCTCTCCTCCCCCTCCTCCCCTTTCCTCCCTCTCCTCTCCCTCCTCCCCTCTCCTCCCCCTTCTCTCCTCCCATTCCTCTCCTCCACCTCCTATCCTCCCCCTCCTCTCCTCCCCCTCCTCTCCTCCCCCTCCCCTCCGCCCCCTCCTCCCTCTCCTGCCCCCTTCCATTCCTCCAACAATCTTCACGCCTCTCCCCCTTCCGCTATTACCGAAACTATCCCATGGAGCCCCCTCCTACATCTATCTATCTCTCCCGAGAGAATCCTCATTTCTCCCTCTGTCCCGCGACCTCTCACCTCCGCCTCCCCCACCCCACCTCCCCGTCTCCACCTCCTCTCTCCTACCGCGCGAACACGCATAGACTTTAAGGAGTTGTTTCCGCTCGCCCCCTGCCCACGCGCTTTGAATGGATCTCCCCTCCTCCCCCACCGGGTGGCGGTCCCTCCACCCCCTCTCCTCCCTCTGTAATGTGTTCATTCCCCCGCCCCTCTCATTCTCTCCCCTTTCCTTTTCATGCGGCCCATCTCTCCTCACAAATGTGTCTCCACCCGACCCATCCCCGCCCCATCTTCCTTCCTCCCGTCCCCCTATGTGCCTCCCTCCCCCATCTGCCTCCCTCCCTCTCTATAAAGAGCTTGTGTGTGTGTCTGTGCGCCCTAGGGAGAGACAGTCCCCCATGGCTATACTTAATTTCTCTCTCTAGAAGAGTGAACTCAATCGACCTAAGGTCAAACTACATTCTCCCTGGCTGAAGAAGACGCTTGGTATTTTTGTACGTACCGAAAGTCCGTGATGGTCTTTAAAGTGAACCTCGTTTAGAAAGGCGGAGAAAAAAGTAAAGTACCTTTTTTAATAGCGTCAAAAAAACGGGAACCGCGCAATTTCCTAGATGCATTCCGGTGAATTAAACGGATAAATAGTACATGTTAACCTCTCCGGGCCGATTTTTTTCCCGCACATTTCGTTCTCTTTCTCTCTCTCCTCCTGGGTATTGATTTCCAGAAACCCTCTTGGATTACCGGAAATAAAAGACGCGGTGCCGTGTTTTCATTTAATTTTTTTAATGCGCTGGTTCCGACTCGCAAATCGATGTCGGCTGGGGAACGTGGCTCGAGGCTCTGTTGTTTCCCATTCGTCGCAGCGGAGGAAACTTCCCTCCCCCCACCTCCCCTTCACTCTCTCCCTCCCTCTCCATCCCCCCTCCCTCTCCATCCACCCCTCCTCTTCACCCTCTCTCTTATTTCTCTCCCTCCAATCCCTCCACACCTTCCCAAATCCCTTCCTTTGAAAAAGAGAGAGATTGAACTCTCTCTCCCTTTCCCTCTCTCTTCCTCTAACACTCAAAGCGCCTCGGTTTCCTTTTCCAAGGACTGCCTGACTGAGATAAGGGATCGTCTCCTTAATAAACCCTCCTTCGATCTATTCCCTCTAATTCCGTGCCGGAGCGCGTGTTACGACCCTGCATCGAGCGAGTTGAGGCCGAACGGGATTCTATTCTCCTTTTTGAAAGGTTTATTTTTTTCTCCATTCGGAATCGCCTCAGTCGGGCGTCAAAGGAGGAAGCGCACTTTCCTTCGCGATGCGACCTTTGATACGTGACTTCACTTCCGGTCTATTCGAAACCTGAACGGGAATGTTCCGGGCGAAGGGATATAAACGCTCCCGACTCGGAAGACGCGTCGCGTCATTTCGTCGTCTGATGCTTTTGAGGGTTGCTGGACGGGAAACGGTCTTTTGTCTGTAGAATGGGAGGTGTTTCGTTTCTTGGCAATTACTGGGTTTATTTTCGGCTTGGGTATTTATTGAAAGGGTTGCGAGGGAATACGTATAGCTTCGTTGTTTTCGAGCGCATTGGTATCGATGGAGTGTCGTGTTCTCGCTCTTCGACGGGCGTCGGATTTTCCGGTGTCTCTCTTTTGGCGCCACTTCTTTAAATACGATAAGGTTGTTGTGCTATTGCTTTGTCCTTCTGTCTGCTACGTCACTCGTTTCGACTTTGAAAAAATTATCCGCGTTCTTTCGAAGATCATATATGTTATTGATATATTTGGAAAATCGTTGCTCTCGAGCATTACAAATATTCGGATGGTATCTGTATTTCTACTCGCATCATGAATAATGGCGAATTATACAAAGTTTAGATATATGTAAAGATAACACATTTTTTAATAGAGGAAGTGACTTTTGGAAATTTTGTTTTTTTAAATATGTTGTTATGACGATACTTTTAATGATCGAGGCTTGTAGTCATATGAGAGTGTAGAGTCTAGTTTTGTAACAAGCCCCCTCTCTAAGTAGATGTTGTTCTAAAAAATACGACTTATAACGAGACAAAGACATTTTTCAATGAACATAATGGTGAAAGTAGGAGTTACGTTTCTGGCGAAAATTTTGTGCCTCATATGTACCATTTTCCTCTATATAAAACATGATAATAGATAAAAAAGCATTATGTCAATATGAGCAATCCAAATTAAATTAATATAAATAAAAGCAATGATCTCCTGAACTCTTTCATGGAGCTTCTTTGCTGTAAATGGTGATACTGTGTCATTAGGTAGGTGAAGGGGCATATTTTTATGTAATATTTTATTTATGAAATTAATTAATTAATACTATTGCGGAAAAGAGAAGTACATGTAGAACTAGGTTAAATAAATAATAATCACGGACTCCTCTGCAGACACTACCTATGATGACGATGAAATTCAGTAGAGTAATAATTAATTTTAATAATTATATAATCGTTACCGTCACTGTAAATATGACGAAAGCTACACCATACCATAGCTTCCTGAAAGAAAATAGCATGGGCACATTCAAGGTACCATACAATTTCATCGGAGGCTCTATTCCTCTTCAGACATGCTTATAAATTCCTCCAGCATTTCTTTTTTGACGTCTTAGAAAATCGTGAAGTTCCAAATTATTGAATTTTTCGCTCGGTTGCTTCAGCCATTCCACTTGTTAATTTTTCTCAGAGGAATGCGTGCGGCATCCTGGAGGACGCGAAGGTATCGTGGAAGAGCGTCCGTAAATGCCTTAAGCGACCTCAGCAACTCCCGCATTCCTCTCCGTGGGAATCGTCGTGTGAAAAAAGGAACTCTCCTATATAGAGCCGACGACAGGACGAGAAACGACACTCGCTTTTCGACCGCAACGCCAATGCGATTCTCCATTAATCTCCCTACATCCTCCCTGTGTGAGACACACCATCTGCTGCCTCTCTCTCTCTCTGCTTTTTGCTCCAAAAACTATACATTTCTGGAGGCAAGGACGAAGACACAGGAAAGATAGACGTATAGAACAGCCGAGGACACCAGGAATCGATATTGTATTTGATGGCCCGCTTGTTTGATGACCAAAGAAGACAGAAGACAAGGAGAACGAAAACAAATAACCGGCAAGAAAGACGCCGGAATAAAACAAGACAAGACCAAAATACTTATCTATCATGCACATAGTGTAAATAAGTGTTGCTGTGTTTATATTTCTATTTTTTATTGTTAAGAAATGAGGTTTTTTGACACTAAACGTTTTCCCCTCATAATTATTAAGACAAAAAGTGAGTGAATTTGAAATTATAGCAATAAAGACAGTAGAATACCAACTGGTAAGATTGAATAACAACCAAGAACATATTGTATAGATCTACTGCTGCTATGCATAATTAAACAAGATAATAAAGTAATTTTGAATTGAATTGAAAAATGCTGGGTCCCAAATCCCGAGCCACGTATTCATTTCCGCCGCATTTCACGTGTTATTGTTGAAACCCCATCGCAAAAAAACAAGACACCAATTGCGTATGACGGCGCCATTTTCACATCAGTGGTTCCAAAACTGGTTGCCGCGGCACACCGGGGTGCCGCTAAAAACTTTATTTAGTGAATAAATTTACAATTTGGAAACGTAGATAGGTCATTATGACAATACTTTTTACCCTGATAAATTCATTAAGGTATAGAACAAACAAATGGATGCGTCTAAAGGTTGTCGCACCCGTATGTTGTTTCAAGTCTGATGAAATTCTCTTTGAAAGGGTGTTGCGCTTACGAAAAGTTTGGGAACCACTCAGTGAAATGGTTGCCATTTTCAAAGCACGCATGACTGGTTTTCACTTGCGAAGATTTTGGAAGATACTTCGTGCGAACGTAAGATGGGCGTAATTGGTGCCTCTATTTTTGGAAGCAAAGGCGAGAAAATGGAAATACGAACATCAAATTTGCTGATGTAATCACGTTCCTTATGAAAGTGTGCAAAAATGTTCCCGAATCAAGATCTCCCAAAAAAGAATGGTGTCGAGGCGTGCCGAAGACCGAAGGAAGGAAAATTTCACGGAGAGACGCCGTGAATAGAGGTTTGCTGGGGAAAGGCGTTCGAAAAATTAACTCTTGCTCATTAGTCTTGAGCGAAAGCGATTCCATATGAACGATATGTCGCTCTTCCTTTTTTATATCTCTTCCTCACTTTCCAATCCGTCTCATTTCATCAGCAGGTTTAATAGAACTTCGACGCTGATCCGCTGAGTCGCTCCGTTCTGAAACCTTTCCCTCAAATCGCTGTCTTCTAACCTGTTGGAGTCTTCAAATAAACCATTTGCGACATCAGCGCCTCTATCGCGCCTACATTCCCTCCGACACATTCCTACGCATCTCTCCTCTTTCCGCCTGGTTTTCTCGACGCGGCTTCAGATGAGCGAAGCTACACTGGGAAATACTGCATTTTGTCGTTTGCTAGTTAAGATTTTCGAATGTAAATCAATCAAGCAAGAACTGAAAGGCGATTTATGTAATAGATTCAAATGTATAATCTCCATCATGGTGCAATGGCGGCGAGAAAGTGACTACTCACAAAATCACTCTCGCGTATCGTTTTCGATAGGATTCAGTATTTTCCATATCCTAATTACGCCATCGCAAACCGTTGAATTATTTCGCATTGTTTGATGGATTTTCTGAGCTTGTTTTGTATACAGATGGCGCTAGTAGTCCTAAACCGTTGCTCAGGCCTTTTGACAATTGTGGAAAAAGATACGAAGAAACCATTAAGAACTTGTTACAAAGGATTAGAATTGTCAATAACCATTTCCACTTCATTTCCTACGCGTTGATTTTTATTTCATGGTCGTTAAACTTACCTGGAAAAGGCACTTCCTCTTTCACTCGAAAGCGTGACTAAGAGAAACGACGAAAATTTGAAATACCGAATCCCGGCTTTCGTTGGATGGTTTCCTGCGAAGCCTTCGGTGGCAGATTTGAATCGTCGCTCCTGCGCCGCATTCGATAAAGGCGGTCTAATTATTCGATTCGGAGCGAAGCTACACGTGAATTGAACTCCTAATTTAAGATTACGTCCACGTCCCATCCCAGAGCACCTTGTTAGGGAGTTTCATATGTTTATGTGGGAAACCCGGTTTCCCATCTCTCAACTTTCCCTTCGGGCGATGGCCAAAATCGAATTCACCGCAGCTTCCGCAGCTGTAATTCGATTTTCGTCGATTCATGCCACGAATAAACCATCGGATGGATTGGCGAAACATTTTTTCCTCTGATATCGGCGGATTATCTCTTTTCGCTTTTTTAAGCTATTCCCGCAGACTTTTTCTTTATACTTATACGTGCGTTGCGAATGAAGGAGTAGGCGGAGTTCAATTATTTAATTTTAGGAATAAAGAGCTCTCGTTAGCTTTAATACACTTTTTACTTTCTCCATACACGTAGTATAGGGGAAAGTATTGTATTCATGAAAAAAATCGACTTAGAGATTTCAACGGAAATACACGTTTAGAGGTCCCCTGAACACGTTTTGACAAATTCCTCGATGATGTCTGTGTGTGTGTGTATGTGATAGCTTTTTGTGGGTGCTCTGACTCAAAAACTATTAATCAGGTCAACGCCAAATTTTATATTTAACATTTTTATAAAAGTCACAAGAACTGATTAGGTTTTGGTAATAATCGGTCAACCGGAAGTGGGTGTTTACTCTTGTCACATCAGTTATTTTGAAATATTTGCTTTAATATTTGATAAATGTAAAACTGTATTAGAATAAAAGTTGTAGGAAATTTAATTTTCTACAACCTTTGTTTGAAACATTTTTCCATATAATGCATTGTTTAAGAGATATCTGATATTTTTAGATGCCACCACCACGCCACCTACCAACGACTACTGTTAACAATTCACGCTTAGTTACTTCTTAGTAACGCTCCTTTTCCTTTTCTTAATTGTTGGAGCTTTGTGGCTATATCCAATATTAGAAGGCTATGGTTTGAGTTTATTTCTGTTCTTTGTCAAGTATAAAATTTTCTCGCAGTTTCTTAAAATATTTATTATAATGTAACCTATTTGGAATTTTTAGAAATATTGCAGATATGGAGAAAGTCATGTGTTGGCCACATCAGATTTTTTTATCCATGTACACACTGCCGTTTATGCAGCGAAGAAACATATCGCTTAAGTTATTTTTCCTCTCTTATGTATTCGTTAAAAATTTTTAAAAATATATAAAAACAAAAATGATTACCAATTAAACAACAATCGATCTCTAGCAACGGAGTGAAAACATGGCGCGTAATTTCCGAATCGTTTTCGTTATTCTAGTCATTCAGTTTTTGCGTGACGTGCCTGCTGTTTGATTTAGCGCTTTTACGTAGAGCCTTCTCTCCACGGGCGTTGAATATTTAACTGCACCTGCGTACCCCATTACGCGCCCCTAGCGATCCCTGAATTTCAATCACTGGCGCATAATCCCTTTCAGCAATTTCCATCGCTCAATTTTTTCACATTCTCCCGCAATTATGTCCTTTATCCAACATTTGGTTCCGGATCTCGCTCACTTTTCGTCTTGTCGATGTAAAAAAACGCGTTTCCTATAGATCGAATTATATATGCAAGTTCGAGGGCGAGTTTGATCGAACGTTTCCTAGAATCGAAGGCTGAATCGACAATTTCATCGCGAATCGGTCTCTGTCGATCTCGCCTTTTCTATTCGACTCGACTCTTGGTGCGCCCCACGAATGGTTTTACACGCGAGGGAAGCGAACTCCGACGAAAGGAGAAAAAACTGAGCGGCGTTGGAGCGAATGGGGGAGGACGGCAACCGGAAGTAGTCGGCGAGGTGTTCCAAAAGGACGCTCCCAACGACTTCCCACCCGCACTACTTCCCCTCTACCTCAAACGCCGTCATCATTTCCTCCCTTCCTCCCGCCATTATTCCGTCTGCCTCTAGCAACCCCCTCCCTGCTCCCCTTTCTCCTTAACCCTTCCCCCCCCTTTCCCCAACCTGCCTTTTTTTCAACACGCTTCCACCATTCTCTATGCATTCACCCGTGCGCCATCCTCCCTGCCTATACCTGTTTCTCTCCTTTCTCTAGACCGCCGACCCTCTCTCCCGACCGCATCGTGTTCTTCCCCCCCCCCACTCTTTCTTTTTTCCCTCCCACGCAGTCACGCTCTACCCTATTTCCTCCCCCCTTCCTCCCTCCCCGCGACCCTTTGGCAGCTTGCATGGAAGGGGAAAGAGAGAGACAGGTAGCCTCCCTCCGTATGTCGTCCCGTCGTTGGAAACTCGCCCGCGCTACGCATCCGCCGACGTTGCAGTATTGACCCTTATTTTTTCGGGCCAAAAGGTCGACGGATCGACTCTTCGAACTTAAGCCGAGCCGCTGACTGCGGCCTAAGCGATTTCGGTCGCTTTGGAAGCGCGGTCGAGTGCCATCTACGCCGCAGTCAAAATAAACGCATTCGCTATAAAGGGCGATGCGCAAGTGCTGCGTAATCGATCATCGACAGCCGATTAAGCCTGTCGGTGACCATGCTTTTGCCCTTTGGGGTTATTTTCGTCGTTTTGAGATACCCCTCTCGAAAAATCTTATTTTCTCTCCTCCGCATCACCTAAAGACAGACCTTCCCTCTACCATATGTAACCCAGCCGTCAGCGAGTTGTCAATGAATCGTCGAAGCTTTTATCTAACAGGGTCATGTTTCAACCGAGAAATTATTATAAATTGTAACATAACCATTTGTGAACAGCATCTTTCGGGTGACTGTCCAAACATTTTTTAATTATTCTCCATTTCAGTTATTTGTATTTTAATCATTACCTTGTAAAAGCACTCAATATCTTGACAGTAACAGCGGTATACGAACCCGCTACCTTATTATTGGGAGGCAAATAGGCTATCCGGCCCTTTATTAATGACGGAAGTTGATCTTAAATGATCTCTTGATAGATATTAGTGCGTCATCTCTGCTGACTATATTAAAAACACTTTGTTGTCTAACCTTCATCGCGCATCTAAGGTGGCAGCATAGTGTTGGCGGCGTAAATACCTACTTATGAAACTTTTGCAGAGCTTTGTGAATAAGTATGCTCACGTGCATGGTAAGTTTTTTCACGAGCCTGGAGACTGAACTATAAATTCAGATTGTTTCTCAGAGAATAATTATTTTCATATAAATTTATCGAATACCGCAAGCGTTATCAAATTTAATTTAAACTGTATATACCACATGGTTAAAATACAGCTTTAATCTGTGTTTAATGCTTTTGTCATAATTTTGATAATTAAGCGTGCCAAGTAGAATTTTAATTCACGTCGATTTTTCTCCGCGGCGGCATAGAAACGTTGATGAATGTGACAGCTACGATGAAATTGATCGCTGCTAGGTTGAGTTAGAAGTTTAATCAGGCTTGTTAATCTTGGAAGCTGTTTATAGGCATCTATTAAAACGTTTTATCGGTCTTCTCCCCGTTTTACCGGTCCTTCAACCATACAAATAGATAAATTATTTATTCCGTCCGAATTATTTAGGTAAGGAGGAGGTTATTGTGTCTGGCTCCCAATGCAAGGGTCACGGGTTCGAATCCTGCCGAGGGCATAGTTGTATGCGATCGTCTTTGTTATTGTGATCACGCTCATTGTAAAAGGCCGGAAACGACTGTTTGTTAGCTGGTTAAAGTAAATAAATAAGTAAACAAATTGATTGTGCGAAGGAATAATAGATGGAAGAATGGGAGGGATCTTCGCCGGTGGCTGTTGGGTTATCCCAGAGAGAGAATTAGTGTGATAGCGGATTGCGTCACGCCGTTGCCTCTCTGGGATGCGGGAAAAGGTTCTCTTCTTCTCCCTCCCTCTCTCGTGTGGTTGAGGGATGGAGAGAGAGAGGGACAATGTAGGGAGAGGGCCGGGGATCGATATAGTGGCGCCCTCTGAAACTAGGGCATGGCCGTAGAGGCACCCAACCTTCTGCATCGATCTGCAAGAGGGTGAAAGGGGTGGGTGTGAGGAGGTCATATATGGTAAGGGGTTCGGAAGTCCGTATGTGAAGGAAGGGGAAGGGGACATTGCGTCGGGAGGGGAAGGGATTGACCTCTCTCCTCTCCCCCCCCCCAGTCCTCCGACTGCATCGAACTCTCCTCCCTCGATGACATTCGCACCCGAGCTCCACGACTAAATTAAAACGAGGTCCAATCTTCGAAAGAATTTTGGTATTTCGCGATAAAATTTTGGATGAACGGCGAGTGCTAATTTATCAATTCTCTTGGTAGCATGCAGTGGCGGCCCGAGGAATTTTGGCGCCCCGGGCGAGATCCCCCTCCGTTAATGTTTGTTGAGATATTTACAAAGTACATGTTAATTTATTCATCGCTCTGTAAAAATTATTGATAACGAACAATTAAAAGGAATGCTGTCAAGATTTTACCCTGTTCCTCGATATGACTTGATATCCAATATATATGCAAGTAACGCATAGATAAATGACGGGATAGCGCCCCCAAAACTTTGGCGCCCCGGGCGGCCTCCCGGTTTGCCCTTATCTCGGGCCGGCTCTGGTGGTATTATCTCATTGAGTTGTCAGAAAACTACTGCTCGTTCTTTTTTCATGATAATTACTAAAGAAAGCTATAATAGATGTCTGCGGGTACATTTGTCCAAACGGGAAACGGCTGTGAAAGTATTTAGAAGTTGAAACGTCTCGTTATTGGAAAATAAAAATATATCATCGCATGCTGCAGGCAGTTGACCGTACTAAACGCCCGTCGTAAAAGTAAAAGGTGAAACTGAAATGGCACATTAAAGAGGATCGATTGAAGCGCTTGTTAAAAACCAAGATAAGAGGTCATTTGGTCAAGGTCGTATAACTTATTTCTTATTATGAATAAAGCAGTTAAAAGTAGAATTCTTTCTGCCTTCTTGAGTCGAGGGAGTTTGAAAATGTAACGTGAAACCGATCGTTGAATAACTCATGAGCCATAAATGTAATTCGCAGGAATTCTAAAGCCCGATGCAAGTTATTAGCTGTAAAATTTTGTAAATAACAATGTCATTGAAGCAAATAACATAAATTTGTGTATATTTTCAATTGATTATAATTTTATCATTATTTGATTTCATTTTTAAATCGCGAATAATAAAAATTAAGCTATGGATTTTTAATGAAGTAATTTACTATTTTATAAGCATAAGCAATATTATTTTGCGTTGAATCGTATCGGTACGGATTTTGCGCTTATATTTAAATAAATCACTTATTACGATAAGCAAATACTTAGCTGCTTCAAAGGAACTATGCATATCAGTAACAGTCTGTGACTGACAATTTTTTAAAATCTGTATTTTTGTGATTCGTTTTAAGCGAGCACCTGGAAACCAAAAAAACTGCCTCGTTGACTGTAAATCATAATCATAGTATTTTATTGACGTTAACAAACTGTTAAGAGACATTCTCCTATAATTACGACTGTGGACTTAAGTACAATAGAATGTCTATTACCAGAGGACGGACTTAGTTCCGATTATCAATTTGTTTGGATAATCGAACAATAATGGAAAGGAATAATAAATGAACTAGATGTAGGCACCTAATTTTATTGCATTTTTGACAATGTAGATACACATATTTTTGTGACGGAACAAAAGAAGCACAATTCATTCTGAAAATTTATCGAAATAACTGATTTTATCATAAAAATGAGCTATTTTTGTTTATATGCACACTGAACTAATTTGATAAAAATTTAAACTATAAGCCATAAAAATCCTAATAGTATTTTTATTTTCTTCCAGTTCTACTCTCTGCTTGAAAACAACCCGATAGCCAATTCAACGCTCCAGCACAGACAAGTAACTCTGTTTGCGCCATCCAACCAGGCCTTCATGAAATATCACGGAAATGTGGACGAATCGATAGTCCTCTATCATATGAGTAAGTTTGAATTTTGAATCAATGATTAGTTTTATTAATCTGTCTTATTCAGAAGTAATTTCACTTATAGTCGATCTTGAAATAAATGTTATTCCTGATGACTATAATATTTAAATAGAATATTTCTTGGAAACTTGTAAATAATTAATAGTCGTAGGTTACTCTTATATTCATATAAAGCTATAACAAACTAGATGCGCATTTAAACTGCTAAGTAACCGTCGTCAGTGGTTCTAATTGGAGTCAGCAGTCTTTGAATTGTCACAGAGGATTCCTACTTAGTTGCTGAAATGTGTTTTTGTTTTATTCAAATTCTTTATTTCTAAAGGATTTATCTTATTTATCATCGTATTTAGCCATAATTAATTCTATTTTTATTTCATGATTGTGTTTTTAAATGGTTTTCTCTGAAAAATAAAGACAGTTGATAATTTTAATGTTTTTACTTATATTTTCTTATTAGAATATCAGTATTGTATCGCATAGAATGCTGGGTGATCTCACTTCTCTGAATCGGAAGTCGTTAGTTATTAACCCTTGGCAGGTTTATATGAGAAACAAGTTCTTTTACATGTTTGCCGAATGTTCCTTATTAATACAAAAGATCGCCTTTTTCCTTCTTACTATGTCACCAGCGTTGGAACCCAGACCCTCTCAGAGGTTCAGAGAGGCATAGGCCACTTCCAAATTTCGAGACCCCTGGTCGTAGTAAAAATAGGGATACACATAAAAACAAAAATACGACAATCATTACCTGAAAAAAGAGTGAAATTTAATTGAATATTTTTTATTCAAAATCGATATTTTAGCCATTTTCCTACGCAAGTGTACATACAAATTATCGAGAAAAATCTAATTTTCGTGCAATTTCACAGTTGATATTAATAAAGGCGAGCCCATTCAAACGCAAATTGGGACCTCTTTTAGCTTTAGACCCGGGCCAATTGGCCCTCCTACCCCCCTCTGATTGGTCCTGGCGGAACTACAAACTTTCGGTCTCCTCGAAAATAATTTTTGGGTCCCTTCATAATTCGTTTATAGCAGGGGTTTTCAACCATTTCTTGCTGATGTAGCCATTGGAACATTTTGTTAACGGTCACGTTCCCTGAAGTATATTTTAAAGAGAATAACTCATGTATTAATATAGTTAACTCGTGTTTATAAAATATATAAAATTCAGAGTTTCGGCGTTTTTTTATTTATTTTTTTATTCTTAGTTGTAACATCGCAACTTTTGATTCCGAAGTCATGCATGAAATACGAAGTAAGAAGAAAAAAAATAATAAACACTGTTGCGTACCCCTTAAAAACCTTTGACGTAATAACCCTTGAGGTACGCGTACTCTCGGTTGAAAACCTCTGGTTTATACATTCAATTATGTGTTACGGTAAATTTGCGTTAGGTAAACGTACGGATTTTCTGTAACATAAATAAAGATGAATGTGTACATTTATCTAACAACACGTATTATCGTAACATAATGAATAATTATTTTAATAGACATTTAAAGTACATGTGTGATTGAGCTTGGGCGCATATTGTTTTATACAACTTGCCAACCATTTATACCATCGGTCCAAGGAGAACGTTGTTTCGAAAACAACTACAATCACCTTTTCCCAATTCTCAGAAAACTTGTTAGCGCGTTTTATTTCATAAATGCCCTTATGTTTTCGCTCTGTCTGTCCGTCTGTGCAATAATAAAAGTGGAATCGAATAGAAATTATAAATTATTTTCCAACAGTTGTATGCCTGTGGCCAATGTCCCAAAAATGGGACACAATATTTTGGAGTGTATAATACTTACAGTTTGTGATATAATTATTCAGCTATGCATTCACACAAGTAAGCAATTTCTATAGAACGTTATTCCTTGATGCAACTACGATATTCCTCATTGTAGACAGCGAGTAACTGAGCACTGTAGTGGTACGATATCGAACTTGAAAAAATCTCAGATTTCAGTGCCACCTACCGGACACAAATATCAACAGAATGTAATTATTTTAACATAGGCTATTTGCGAAAGAAAGATAAAACTTTTGCAGAAATATTTAAAGATTTCTTTTGAAAATGATTATTTTATTGCAATTTTAAGTTCAGTCCCAAAAATGGGACAATGGCCTTTAAAGGGTTAAGGAGTAATGTGATGTGATCTTTACTCTCACGTTCAATCCTTCTTCGTAAATTATTCATTTATTTTCACTGACAAAACGCTGTCTGCTCACAAAACGAAAATAAACCTATTTAGTTTAATTTCTCTGTTGTACATACATAACGCATTTCCTTTCACTCACTAAATGCTGTGTGTGCGAGAAAAAAATAATGCATTCACATATTTATAAAAGATCTTGTTTACACCGGTTGCTAAGGAAATTGTTTTCGTTGACTACAATACAATCCCACACGAGATTTTCAGAGTTTAAAGTAAATTACGATTTTGTTAGATTTTCTTAAAAAAAGACTAGTATTTCAATAACAATCCATATGAAAAGAAATATTCTATTTAATTAGTTCTACAAATTTTATTTGAAGACTTTCCTATGACTAGTATTTTTACAAGATATAAGGGGAAGTATTGTAACAATTTTTTTCTAAGATTTTCTTGAAAACAACTACTTATACTTCAATATTTGAAATAAATATTTTATTTTATTAATTCTACAAATTTTATTTGAAAACTTTTTTAGTATGCCTAATATTTTACGAGATGATAAATTTTTTATAATTTGTTTTGTTCTTTTTTTACTTTTAAGTAATGAACGCCTAATAATTATTATTATCATTATTGGAGCTACAAGTTATACAAAAACTCAATTTAAATAGAAAAAATACATTCTGCTATAACATTACTGTGATCAATATTAACATGATAAGCCAGATTTGGAAAGCTTTGAAATGTGGACTTGGAGGAGAATGCTGAAGATAAAATGGACTGATAGGATGAAAAACAATGAAGTGCTACAAGGAGTAGGAGAGAAGCGAATGATTATACAGACTATTAGAAAGAAGAAGGCAAACTGGGTTGGATATAATTTTTAACTAACTTCAATTTGCTGAAGCTACGCTCACATGATGCAACAGCCACAGGAAGTGTTAAAAGCAATTCTCAGAGCAATCTCTACATTATGATAGGCATCAACAAAACCCCACTTATGAATCATTTGTAGAATATCTAGATGTGTTGCTTTATGAACATCTTGAGTTATAATGGGGCTTGAAACTTGAGACTTGAAATCTCTGAAACTATTTCTATGGGGTCTAGATCATTGCTATATTGCACAGCAAGTTAGGTTGCACATCTCTTTAATATACTAAGTTCTATTGTTGAGCTGGAGTGGTCACTCAAGAATTCAAAGTTAAAGGATATCTCGTTCAATTTTTCGAAACGCCATTCGAGTTCAGTTATAGTTGTATCTATGGCTAGGTATGATTAGTTAATGAAATTTAATACTTTCATAGTTCACCCAAATAAGAGTATTGGTTTTTTCCCACTTTTATTAATTATTGGTCTTCACCTTGCTATAATGCAAATAGAATGCTGCAAAAATATATATGGTAACTCGACCCAATATGGCCTGTTCCCCCAATATGGCCTAATCGCCATATCGAACGTACTACGTGACAAAATTGATAGATGGTGGTTGCAATATATCGCTCGACTGCTAACAACTGTGTTTATATGGAATTCCGCTGGACGCGCTCAGTTGGCCGAATTCGGTGGAATGTTTTGTTTGAAACCAGCATTTGTGGTTATGTGCATCTAATTTCAAGACATTGGTTAAGCCATTGTTTGTACAGGCTTAAGTTAATTAATTAATTTTACCTTAGGCATTCTACAAGATAATTGTCTCTATTATTAGTAGTGTGATTGGTTTGACAATTCATTGAGATGTCATGTGGTTCCAACGGAATATGTTTTACTAGTCCAAGTCTCCCCAATACGGCCTTTGTAGGCCATATTGCCCATTTTTGAGCCTTAAATAATGACATTGAATTTTATGAATTAGTTTAGATCTTATTTTGTTGTTCATTTCGTTATCTAATTTAAATTTTGACCTCATGTGCCTAAATCTTTGGTGGTACAATTTTACGATTTTGACCTGCATAAAATTAGAATCTTGACTTTTATTCTCTCATATTTTAGTTATTTTTCCTACCGACAATTTATTGTAACCATTTTTGAGCAATCAAGCATTAGAATTTTGATACAAGTATTTGATAAATATTTCATATTCTTGTTCTCTTATTTTTTTAACAAATACCCAATAGGCCATATTGAGATCATATGTTCCTAATATGGCCTAACAGCAAGGTTTTGCAAAAATGCTAACCAGTAATTCCATGTTGAAGTGTTATAGTTGTAAAAAATTTTGTTTACTTAAATAAACTGTCTAAGAGTACATCATGTTAGTTTTACTTCCAGCATTTGGGAAAGATGCTTAAAAATTAATAAAGCTTAGATAGGCCATATTGGGTCAAGTTACCTTATTTTCAATTATAAATGATACTGTATGATGCCGTTTTCTTAGGTAGATATGTAATTCTAAGAACATGCACAGGTAAAACAAAATAATGGATACAAAGCACCGCTCTTTTGTATAACCTGTTACTAAAAATATCTTGTTAGAGGGATAGTTTACAAATTGAAGAGTGGTGATGCATATTTGCAAAAGACTGTTGAAGACGCGTGACGTTCATTTGTCTTTTCGTTTATGCGTTCGTATCCTATCGTGTCATTTTAGGATATTCTTTGCTGTGAGTATTGATAACAAATGATGCTTGAAAACTGTATATATAATGAAAACTTTTTAAACAGAATTTATGAAATCCGAAGGAGAAACTAGCATATTTTAGCAGATAGCGTGCTTTTCCGACAACTACTAAACGAGCATGGGCAAATATAACAATTCTAAAACGACTCATGGAGGAAGATGGTAGATTTCATCTTAAAATAGACAAAAGGGCGCCTTTCGCATCGTAAATGGACTAGGAGACAACCCGAGTTCCTCAAGGGTAATCGAACAAGGTCGGGGTAGTGTGCCTTTTGTCTTGTACCAGCGCCTTTGGACCCGTGGACTTGTGGCAGATGCGTATTTTAAAATGGAGGTGGAGAGCGGTGGGGAAGTTCAGCCTTTCATTTGCGCCTTTATGCAAACCAAAAAAATTCGGGTTCATAATTTTTCGATACCTTGAATAATATCAGAGGCGAAAGGCACCTTTCAGTGCAGACTAACGATAAGTACATTTCCCTTCTGACACTTTACGGGCAATTTTTACACGGAAGACCGATTTGCCGTTTGACGCCCCTATGTCTGTCGCCCCCTTGCTGCGGTGCTGAGCTTGCCCCTTGACAAATAGAATCTCCTCTGTAAACATATGGGAAAATACAATTGACTCCTGGAGTCGAACCCAGGTTATTTCCGTAAACGAAATAGTTTTCCCGGGGTCTCCTAGTTGGCAGAAACAAAATGGCGTTTACACATTTCTCTAGGACAAACTGTTCAAGAGATAAAAGGGGGGACGGACGGACAATCATATTTCAAAGAAAATATTATGATAAAAATTAAGATTACGAATAAACAAGAAGTCCAAGGCTGGTTTCCCAACGTTGACGTCTCGAATTGGCTACTTATATTGACAGGAAATGTTTCAGTATGTGTTAAATAAATGTTACTGTCTATACGCTAATATGCATGGATCAACTGTCCATTGCTGAAGGGTAGCCGAGTGGAAAAGAATTATAACCCATTTGTTCACCTTCTTAGTTCAAGCAGAGTTCGGTAATAATCGTCCCCATGGCAACAATCCGATAAAATGCGATTTAAAACGCAAAAAAGCTACGTTTTAGTAGAAATTCAGGTACGATCAATTGTAAAAATTCTGTGACAAGGATTAGAATCTGCATTCTTTTCTCCGATATCACAATTTTAAGATATTTTGAAGTATTGAAGAAAACATCTCTGCACGATGAATTTGGGACTTCCTATGTAAAACAAATAGGGAAGAAACGTTCCTGGAATCGAATCCGCGACCTCAATTTTTGCCAAATAAAATATAGCCTGGAGGTGGGCCCCGGCAGCATGAGCCTCATGCTAAGTTTCATGAAAATCCGTCCATTAATGCAAAAGTTGTTAGTAGGGGACACATACACACAGACAGGACCATTTCATAAGGCTGTTTCCTTTGGAAACCAGCCTAAAACGTGTTATATGTATTCATACGGGTTCCTTACTTGGTCGGGGCTCTTAGCTCGTAAAGCCTCCCTCTTTGTTTAATGCCCTTTTATTAGGAGTTAATACAATATGTAGATGGATCTGCAGGGTCTCCTAAATCTATTGCCCCCCCTCCCTCGCCCCCTCCCAGCTATCGCGGACTCGGCGATATTATAGTTCCGCTGCTCTTGGAAATTTTCTTTAAAGGCGTTTCATACGGGGCTGTCATTGCAATAACTGTTCCTTACCTAGTGCTGACCAAGTTTTTCATACGAAAAAATTATATCAATGAACAATATTCTTAAAGCATTAAATATCTCACTAGGGCAATGATGTTTTATAAAATGATATACTCCCTTTAGGATTAAATACGTATATTTCCATAGCATATAAGCAGAGCCATCCATAGGGCGGTGCGGGGCCCGGGACGATTAGCATTTGTGGGGCCCCTTAGCAATCTAAAATCATCAAAGTATAATTTGCACACTAAAAACGAATTGTAAATTATTGCATATTTTTATATATGTATATTCGATTGTATAATTTAAATATGCATATATTTCTTATTGTGTTTTAAAATGAGGAATCGCTTCTGGAATTCAAGAACAAAAACAAGTCCTTCGTTAGGAAAACCAAGAATAATTTGATCATTTATGCCTGATTCATAATGATCTCATTATTCTGTAGCAAATGGCTCTGGAAAACTGTATGTATATCTGCAATTTGGATACAAATATAAACGCACAAAAATCTCAAATGAATGACAACATACAATACGTGAGGTCAACTTAATATTAAAGTAGAATAAAAATTCACTGTCTACTTTCATAAATTCAACTTCCTCGACTTTCTTGCAGCAAACTCTGCCATCAGATCATTCTAATCTAAATCTGAGGCTATTTCTCTCTCAATAGACAGCATAACCAATCCACTCAATCACTCCTGGGACATTGCTGTCCTGAGATAGTTTTTTATTCTTTCAAGTTTCGAAAAACTTCGCTCCGCTGATGTCACCGTGACCGGAATTGTTAACAAAATCCTATACGCTATCTCTGTATTTGGGAAGGAACCATTTAATGACTTGAGAAACTTATGGATTTTAAATGCTCTTTTCGATTCTTGGGGGATTAACTGTCGAAGCACATGCAGTTCTAAGAAAAGGTCTGTACTGTCGATGTCGTGTGTCTTTATCACTCAATATGTTGTCCAAATTTATACTTTTTACTTTCTCATATACGTAGTATATTGAGAAAGTATTGTTATCGTGAAAAAATTCGACTTCGAGATTTTGATATAGACGTTTTAGGTGTCCCTAAGTCCAAAAAAGTGGTTTTCGCCATGCCATCTGTCTGTCTGTCGGTCTGCTCGGCGATTTAGGGCCCAAACGCGTACATAAAATCGAATGTTATCTCGTATTTGTGCAATATATTATCTTTTGCAAACCCTTTTTTAATAAAAATGATATTGTACAAAAATAAAGGGTAATTTATTCTTTTTATTCTTTATTTTTTGAAAAATTTGATTTACTCAAAAATGGCTCAAGAGAATTTGATTAAAATCATAGAAATTGTAGAGCCTGATGTCACAAATAATACTACGTAAGCCATATATCTCTTGAACACTATATGCCGTCCAGCGACATTAAATGTACGCTAAACTACCTTACCTAAGCCTTATGACGTCACACCTCCGCCGCGATCCGTTCAAACTCTTACTACAGCCTTATGTAGTAGTAGTAGTATGTAGTTAGTTTCTAATGCCTTTTCAGCAGAACACCGTGAGTGTCATCTGAAAGAAAGGAGACTACGGCGAGAAGTTGAAATTTACAATTAAAAATTACAAAAAAACATCAACTCTTGAACCGTACGAATGAATTAATGATTCGTACGGTTTAGGATTTGATTTAAAAATTTTTTCGTTCTTTTAATTTTTTAATTGTAAACAATGAGTGTCGTAAACGCTTAGCAGCAATCTTCATCTTGCTGTTTAGCGCGGAGCCCGGGGCGTACTCTAGGGACGGCTCTGCATACAACATTATTCGGGAACTAAAACATACCTAGCATCTGATTAGGGAATGGTGTATGTGTTTGCATTAGTGAACCTCATAAAGAATGCTTCTAATAAAGTACAGGGTTTTTGTCACCGACCCATCTGTAATTGCTTTATTGCTGTGATCAGGAATCTAAATACCAAGAAACCATTTATATTATTTGAAAAAAGTAGTGAGATTTTATGACCAATAAATGAAATGATTAATAGCGTACTTGCGCAAATGGACTGCCACATCTCAACAGCTTTGCGAGGAAACACTTTGGTGACCTTGATAAGCACATGCGTATTATTTTTGGCTTTGTGCGGTACACTTGTATCTTCACCCGCACCTAGCTTATTGTAGGAATTATTAGCGATTAGGGCAAAATGAGCCTCTTTTGCACTTTAATGTCATCGCTGAAGCTTCCTTATCGTACCCGACTCTTCATAGCGGGCAGCAACTACAATTCTGTCGCTTATACCTATTTGGAGTCCATCAGCCTTCAAATCTGAAACGAAAGCATTGCCAAAAACCGTCAGCGCACTCGAAGGGGTCAGTGACTCATCAGACACAGTCATAACGCGGACATCGGGACGTATAAGCAACATCCGCATTATTGGCCGCTCGCGGTACAATAGAACGTCCGCAACGAGCGAGGTTCCTCTCTTTCTCTTGGGACATGCCTTGACCCGCGGCACGCACCAGGTCGCGGTTTAGTGAGCCTCCATATAATGCGTAGTCTGCCGTGCTGTACTTAGGAGAATATTTTATATTGCTCTTAAATATTATTACGTCAGCAGCAAGACGTTTAAAGATCGCGTTTGGTATTCTTCAACCGTTCAACGTAAAGTATCGTTTTTTTATTTTAATTCCCAATCGCCAAACATTTTGTCCTAAGGTTTTTCATCATATGTCAATAGTCATTATTGCATTTATTTTTCAACAAATATTTTATTCATAGAGAAAAATAGTAAACTTGAAATGAGCTTATTACAAATACTTGTATTTGTACCCAATGGGTACCAAAAAAACCTGATTAGTGTAATCCCTGAAGAGAAGAAGAAGAAAACAAGTTGATATAATTAATCATGTCTTCAATATACATCAAACAGGGCATAATAAATGTGAACAATTATGCATTTCACTGTTTGACATACTGGTCAGACCTATGGGGAGACTCCCAATGATATTTTTCTTTTTGGAGGAATTAGGGCTTGCTGTACCTTGTAAATAAATGTAAATGTAAACAGCATTTGAAGCATAAATTCATAACTTATAAGCAATATTGATTTTAAACTGCTTCCACAATAACGTTATTTTACAATAAAGTTTAATTTTAAAAATAAACTTAATCTTTTGAAGATCATTTGAAATTTCTCCACGTTCCGAGCTCCAAATATCGCCTGATGAATTCAATGAAAAATGTTCACCATAAAGTAACAGCCCAAATTTACTATGATATTGCTTCAACGATTTTCATTTTCGATTTTGGATCACCATAGCAGTCTTTCATATGCCAGTATGAAGAACTAATTTAATTCTATTGTAATATAATTGTCATAAAAATTCATTAGAAAGAAATTCATTCAAAAAAGTTTAATAATGAACAACTTTTATGCATTCTTATATCATGAAAGGTAATAGTTTTTTCTTCCACTTATTAACATTAGCTAAGTGGATGAATGTTATTTAACTCAATAACGAATGAATTTCTATTGAAGGAAACTGCAGTAAATCCTCGATTTATCGGACTAATAGGGGGAAGGGTCGTCCGTTAAAGCCGAATGTCCGTTAAATGGCGAATGGGATTTTTCTATTCCAATAACACACTTGTACCTACATGAGAAAACCTCCTTTACTGATGGTAATGATAATTAATGTATAAAATACCGCATTTGCACGAATATACGATACAAAATTGAATTTAAAACAACTACATCACCTTTAAATTCCTCAGAAAACTTTTTTTCGATATTTTAGGAAAATACGTCGACTCTGAAATATTGCGAATTTCGTATGGTATGATTATATCTGAATTGATTCCCTGACTTTGCCGTAAAATAAACTATTTCTTTTCATTTATTTGCTGTAAAACACTGGAATTTCATAAATATTTCTGAGAACACCGATGGCGCTCTTAAAAAACTCCGCGGACTTCATAAGCATCTGAATTCACGATCGGCTGGCTGGCATTCAATACCGTCCGCGAGCCAATGTACGAATCATATCATGTATACAATGGATTATTATTATAAAGGGCACTTAACGGGATAATTTATATCCCCTAGAGCAAGGGTTCCCAACCTTTGTGTTGGCAAGGGCGCCTTCGACTTAAAAACGAAAGCGGCGGGCGGACGATATTTCCCTCCACCCTTTCCCCCCGCTCAACACTTACAGCTCAGCTCGTAGCTATATGTGTATTTATTTTTAAATATTGATAGTAGGAAAATTAATTTTACTCTTTAAAACCATTTTTATTAAACTTAAAAATACAAATTATAGAAAATAAAAAATTTCCATTTAACAATAAATCAAAATTAAATTATGAGATTCACTTGAGACTTTACTTAAATAAGTTGCGATACATGTTTTGGCACAAATACATAGGTATGTGCATAGATACATTATATTTATGCATTTTGTATTATAATATTATTCATTAAACATAAAATAATACAAAAGTTGGAAAATATTTGTTAAATCTCAAACAATTATATTTTAAATTAGATTATGACGTAAAAGCAAATATCCCTTCCAATATTTTATAAAAAAATTATGTTTATTGTCAATGGATAGAGATAGGTATGTGACTAGAGGACAAATACGAAGTGATACTTCTTCGTCAAATAACAAAGAAAAATGACTACCGTTTGCCAGCCCCTACAAATGGGCTGGGATACCTTACGATAACGATTGAATGTAACATGGCACATTAAAACACCCGAGAGGTCGACGAATGTAAATTTAAAGGCGAAGTCATGAGGTCTTTTTACATTAATACTTTCTAGATTCTGTGGACGCTCAATACTATAAGTCAAAATAGCTAAAAGTTTTAGTGAGGACACCTGAACAAACCTCAGAGGACGCCACAGCTAATCTTTGCGGGTGCCCGCGGGCACCGCGTTGGGAACCCCTGCCCTAGAGCCTAGAGTCGCAGCGTTCGCTTGCAATCGCATCGCTCGCATTGCCGGTAGCGTAAACGCCGCCTAAACCCACAACTAAAAATCGCTCACATGCCGTACCATTTCGAAGATGGAGTTATTCTTCTACGGAAGTACTTAGTACGGCTGTGTCCATCTTGTGTCTCAATGTTCAAGATCCATCTCATTGGCTTTGTTCTCCAAGAACGTTCTTGCGATCTTGAGACCTCTAAACAGCGCTGTCGTGGCCAAAATTGAAACTAATATCAGAAACTTTTTGAGTTTTTCTCTCCTGTAAACGTTTTATGGATAAAAGGCGATCATAATTCGCAATTTTTGCCGTAGTCACTACAAGAATTTTAACCTTCAGGCCAGCTGCAGGCCCAACTTAAGCCATGATTGTGTCAATAACGCGAAACAAGAACACATCTTCTCGTTCTTGTTCTAGGTCTCTCGCGTTCAACCGTCATTTTGACGTCACTAAAAGGCGATATTCTGACGTCAATCCCGCCAAGAACATGCTTGGAGAACATTGAGACAGCCTGCGCAAAAAATATGTAGTATATAACTGTGAACAGCCATTTTGAGGGGAAGCAGCGAACAATCTCTGGATTGATTGGCCAAACAACGGACTTGGTCCATTGTTTGGGGATGTGTCCATTATTGCCTTTGCCACGATTTTGTCCGTTAAATCCGAAGTCCGCTAAACCAAGGTCCGTTAAATCGAGGGTTTACTGTAGGTTTATTGGCTAAAATATACTTTCCCAGTAGTTGTTTTAATTTGTTCAATTTATCCCACACATTGGTCAAATGTTCATTCAGTATTAAACTTATAATATTTTCACTTAAGAACACCACTATTAAATTCATAGTTCAGTTAATAGTTTCTAATTTATAGCAAGTTTGTAACCAAATATTTGTTTTCTTTCAGCCAACTTGGCTCAAACTTTGGATCAACTTGGTTCATCAATATCATCTGAGCTGGAGGGTAATCCCCCTCTTTGGGTCACTCGACGGTGGTCATCTGCAGCCAACCAGGAAGAAATTTTCATCAACGATGCGAAAGTTATTAAAGAAAAATCCAATTACCAGGCAACCAATCATTTTAGCAAAAAACAAGTAAGTGGAAGTGTTTCTGAAGTTTAATTCATGTTTTTTTAAATCATTAATAATGTGCAAATGAGTTTTGCTTTGATTGCCTTGGAACATAGCCGAATAATATATGAATTAGATCAGAGACCCTCTTGTGGCCCATAGACTTGCTGTAGGTCAGTGATTCCCAAAGTTTTTGTGTTTGTGGCACCCTTTCAAAGATATACAGAATTTCACAGCACCCCACCTTCAAAGAGCATTGTATATTTCTACTTGTACCACAAATTTTGGAGGAATTCATTTTTGGTACCACATCACCAATTTATTAAAACCAAAAGCCAATCGACCCATCAAAATTTCTGAATTGTTGATTTGTTTATTTAGCAACATTTTTCACTGCACCCCTAACATTCAACTGTGCCATCCTAGCATGCTGTGACACCCAGTTTGGGAACCACTGCTACAGGTGGTCCAAATTAGTGGTATAAAAAACAAAGCTGAAAATAGAAGTGTTTGTGACTAAGCTGAGACTGTATCTTCAGCCCAAAAGGGTTATTAGCCAGAAATCTCAAATAGACTTTAAATTCAGAAATTATGTTGATGCTTGTCTTCTTATATTTGTTTATTCTTTCCACTGTTTATGGCTACAATAGTTTTCCAGAAAAATCTCTTATATTCAAGCCACAAATTAGTCATTTTTTAATTATTCAGTTTATTAATGTTCTGTTATATTGAGAATATTCTCTGAACTTACCTAAATGGAAAAAATAGCTGGCACAGGTTATGTGAGCGAATTATGTTGCTGAGATGCTATGAAGCAAATTTCATAGCCTCAAAAGTATTTCGCTAAGATATATTAATTTATTTTCAGGTCCTGCATGTCATAGATGAAGTTTTGGAACCAGTAATGTCTACTGTTTCTGATTCTCCTATTTACAGCCCGGATGCATTTCAATTCTTGAATCAGTCTGAAAATTTGGAACTAGACATGCATAGAGTCAGGTACAGGATTGATTTTCATATTTATTCAACGTAGGTTTATTTATATATTCCAGCAATAAGTGAATGCATTGAACACATAAATACACAAGATTGAAATTTAAAGAAAATTTATATTTTTCATTATTTAATTTGTTCAAAATTAAAAATTATAGAAAATTTTCACTCAATAGTTACTTGATGGAATGAATCCTGTTTAAAAGATGAATCTATGTTCCATCTTCATTCGTTTTTGTGTCAAAATCAATAATAAACGTTTATGGTGTGGTACTAAATTTGTTAAACTTTTTGCATTGTCCTAAGAAATATTTTTGTCACAATTAAAATAAAATTGTTCTCTTTACAGATCCTTCAGACAAAAAGTTTATCAAAATAATAAGTCTGATATTTTTAAAGCTGAAGGTCGTCATACCTTCTTCATTCCAGTTGATGAGGGATTTAAGGTAAGAAAAAAGTCAATTCAATTACCTAATTAATTCTGATGAATACTAATACAGGCACGCCTCGCTTAGCGCATGAGAGGCGTTCCGAATTTACGCTAAAAGAAGTTTTAACATTTTAAAATGACTCATTTTAAATTAAATAACTTTAGAATGTACAGCGGCTCAAAATTGATAAATTCTGAGAGATCAAGTAGCTAGACTCCAAAATAGGTTTTTGAGTTGTCTCCGTGTAATATAATGGCAATGGATGTGAATTTTTCATGTTTGCGTACGTTAAAAAAGTATAAAAAAGTCATTTTTTGAAGTCATTTCTTAAATATTTGCGTTGCCATAATTATATCATCAAATTCGGCTTCAGATATCAATATTTATATATCAAAATTTTGGAAGTGCGGACATGACACGAATTACAGTTTTTTTTCCAGATTTTTAGCTCGAAAAACGGGGGTGCGGGAATTACTCGTGTGCGGGAATTAAACGAGTTAATACGGTATATGACAATTATTTTTAAATAATTATTTATTATGAACTTATTGGTGTACAACGGCTTCAAAAAACTAATTCTTTATGATGGAAAATCACAATTTTATAATAACATTTGCGATGAAAAAAACGTATTATAAAATAAATGAGATATACAAAATATCGTAAGTATTTCTAATATATACTTGGTAAAACATCAATATAGTGTATAACCTTGACATGTTCCTAAAATTCTTCATGATTACGAAGATCTTTGATGATGATTGGCCAGCGCAAAAGTAAACAATACGAAATACGAACAAAACGATTCAGCGGCGCCGCCGCAGCTTCAGACACGTAACTATAGCATAGGTACCAACAGCAAAATAACATCAGAATAACAAATGGCTAATGATAGTTAAAGTTAAAGTTGTCATGAACATAATTTAACCCAATCTTAAGCAAAAACCCATCCAAAGCGAACCCAACCCTGCACATCTCAACAGTAACGTTAAGAACTTTAAAATTTCCGATGTTAGAGTCACTGCAAAAGGCTGTAGAATTGCAGAAAACCAATGTAAAAAACATTATAAAAGTGAACGAGTGAAATAGAAATAAAGTTAATAAACATATAAATAACAACAACTTGTCTTTAATTAGAGTGGAATGACTATCATTTAACAGAGGGTGAAGTACAAATGAAGGTAAGTGAGAAAAATGCTGGGACCATAATAAAGGACCGTAGCATTTAGGAGGATTATTTTTTAAAATTTCAAAAATTAAAATTTTAGTCCCGAGATGCCAACTGCGCTCTATCGAAAATGCACTAAACGAGGCATAACTGTATAGAACCTGCAGTTCCACTGTGAGAAATTTCAAGACACATTTGAGATTGTGCATGTTGATATGTGTGCGCATTTTACAATCAATATCAAAATTCACTAATCTATTTACAAACAAAAAATTACTGTAAATTTGTTTTGAGCCAAAATTTCTCTGTAAACAGTATTCCTGATTGTTGGCCATCAATACGGTTATATTACTTTCAAGTGACTGAAAGCACCTGCTCTTGACACTACTGCATTAAATTTTCCTTGGGAAAATAATGGATGTATTAGAAGAGCTCAATTTTGTCTGTTATCAGACCCTGTTATTTATTTTTTTTAATGGAAAAGCTGGTCCTATTGAAAATTGTTTTCTTTTCAAATGCAATGCTGCACCACAGTTTGACAATTTAAATGTTGATTATAGCTAATTCCTATTACTTTCTCTTATACATAGTATATAGAGAAAGTATTGTAGTTGTGAACAAATTCAACTGAGATTTTGATAGAAATAAACGTTTTAGGTGTCCCAGAGTCCAAAAAAGTTGTTTTTGCCATGCCATGTTTGTACAAGGCCCTAGAACCTAGATGGTCCAACGTAACAAAATGATATTTTGTATTTAGGTATAACATTATCCAGAATAGAAACTATGAAGAGATGAATAATATAGCGGAACAATGAAGGATAGTTAATTCTTGTTGATTTTCACAAAATGTCGTTTTATTCAAAAATGGCTCTAGCGATTTCTATTAAAATTCACTCAGTTGTAGTATTAAGCCATATTTCTCAAAAAATAACTATAGAGTCCATTATAATATATTGATTTTATGCCCAGCTCTCCCCAGATCTCTCAACAATCTTTGTCCAACAATAGTGCTTCATTGTCTTTGTGCCTTCATCAATCTGTAAATACTTGGTATTTGTGTATGGTATAGCTATTTATCAAGTTTGATTTTCATATTATTCACAAAATCAATATATTAATATACATTAATACCATTTGCAGAAGACATTTTCAACGATTTTGTTTGTTTTTGTAGCAGTAGGAGTTACTTCCATTCGGGAAAGAGTGTTGTGAGACCAGATGCATACATAGTATATAAGAAAGTTTGTACAGTGTATATCATGTACCTATTTTTGTTGTAATGTAAACAAAAAAAAACAAAATTTTGTAAAGCAACTGAAATACAATGAGTAGCAGTTCCCATATAATAACATTCGATTTGCAAGCATGGTGAAAATCTGAGTTGCCATGGTAGCGAAAAAATTTCATTGTTGAAAAGTGAAAATTTTAAGTGTATTCAGAATATGTATAATTAAATTTTTGTGCTAATTCTGTACAGTTTCAAATTCTCTTAGCAATAAAAAAACTTCACCGTATTTTTGGTACATATATTCAAGTCTTGAGTTAGTATTTTGATTCTATCTATTTTAAAATTGAAACTATGATCTACTGATAATCTGATTGAAAAATGAAAGGTTCCTAGAATTGAACCCAGGAGTCTTTTTGGAGATTTTCAATTTTTCTATGGCATAACCTATTGTTGTCTATGCATAAACAAAAATTTCAGATGCTAGTTACAGTGGGAAGTGCCTAAGAAAATCGTCATGACGGCTGGTGATACAGATTAACATCCAGACAGAAAATCAATTTTAATTTTATATACATGTTAAATTGATCCGCATTGTTGACAAATTATATTGTTGCCTTAGCTGTACATCTTTTGATAAATATAAGCCATGTTAGCAATAAATTTTACAAATTAAGTATTTTACCACCAACGTTGAATTTTGTGATGAGCTTTTCAGTCTCTAATATTGAAATTATAAAACTATTAAGAAATTATACATACAGATAAATCTATTGTAGATCCTATATCTGAATTCCAAAGAAAATTTGCATTAATTAGACAAAAATGCAGACAAAGAAAGAAGTGTTACTTCTGTTATGTAAAAGTTTTTCTCAATTTTTCTCGACTTATGTTATCTTCAAAGAAATTTTCCACTGAAAATTTTATTTCAATTTTCCTTGGCAGATTATTATTGTCACTGAATAATAATTGTATTCTTTCAGCCTCCACCAAGGCCAGAAAAAATAGATCAGAAGGTGATAGATGGCCATGTAGTACCAAATCATGTTCTCTTTACGACACCAACACCAAATGACAAAGACTATGAAACTTTGGCTTTTGGGGACATGCTTAGGGTAACAATATCGTTTACAATGCAACCAGATGGAAAAAGTACCAGAAGTAAGCAAATTGGAATGAAATAATTTTTGAATTAAAATAATTTTGAATGAATGCAGTAGTTTACATTTTATTGATAATTTTCTTAAACTCAATTTTTCAGTGTATGTTAAAAGCAATACAGTTGTTGGTGATGGGAACCATGCAACAGGTGTTGTTTTGGCTGAAATTGTTAAAGCTAACATTCCTGTCAGAAATGGAGTGGTTCATCTAATTCAGCGCCCTTTGATGGTGGTCGATACAACAGTAAAACAATTCCTTGAGGTAAGTGAAATATTTAATCATTTTCTAAGAATTTTGAAAAATATAATATTAGAAAATACTAAAATTATCAATTAAACACTTTTACTTTTATTGTTGAAAGTGAATGACTCTTATTTTCAACAATGTTTTAGTATTGTTGGTTTAGTTTTTTTATACATATGTTGTCAATTTACAATTTTGAAAATGTATAATTGTTATTGGAATATTAGCACAGTATCCTTATTTTGTAGTTTCATGATGAAAAATGTGATTGAGATGTTAATTCAAATAATTTTTCTTAATCTGAAAATAGTTTTATTAACAGTATTTGAGCATAGTTTAGCCTCAAGAAATGATGTTTTTGTCATTCCTAGATTGTATTTTCATTTAAAGCTTGATTAACATGTCTGAGATGATGTGTCATGAGTAGAATTTTCACACATTCATAAAATTACATAACAATGGCTGTACTTTTTCTATTTTTATACTTTTAAAAAGAAATGATTTTGCTACCAAATCAATCATTTTCTTAGACACCTACAAATGAATAAATTCTTATTCACGAAATTATTGGAAATAATCACATTAACCAGTTTCATTTTAAAGGCAATAAATGAATAAAATGTTGCATGCTTTTCTTTTGGACTTCCACATTCTACTGAAGTCATTCAAGGTAAAAGTATTGTTTGAAATTTTCAATAATCTCCTGTTGTCTTGCTTAGGGGTTCAAGGCTATTGTAGGTTTACACTTTAGGTGGTCTCTTGCAAGACAGCCATTAGTAGTTAACTGTAAAATGTAGTACCTATGATGTAGCTAACTATCGAGGTATTATATCCTCATAATAATTTGAGGCCCCAACACTTATTTTTGAAGTGGCTTCTTTTATGATTTGGAAATGAAATTTTTTACCTGCTAACATGTTGACCATTTTTAATATATTGTGTAATAATTTAAACTTTTGGTCATCATATGTGCTGTAAATAATATTTTGTTTTGTTTATGAATTTGATTAATTATTTAAAGTTAATGTAATTTTAGGCTGCATTTGCATATTGCTCATGAGGCTTGCTAAGGAAAAGTCATGTTCTGCTTGGGCTAGAACAAACAAATTAACTAGAATGTTTTGTTTTGCTTTAATGAGGAATGATGAAAAAGTCAAAAGTTTTGTCCTGTTATTTAATGTAGGTTAAAGGAAATGTTTGAGACAGTTTCTTAGGCTCTTCACAAAATCTGTGTAGATTTTTACTGTTATTTTGAAAGCATATGTTATTTCAAGAATGCCAGAAAATGTAGCATTCTCTAATGAGATAGTCCCATTAATATTTTATGTATGATTTGAAAGATTGATTTTTCTTAAATGTTAAGTCATTTTGGGCACCATTAAATCTAAATCAGCACATTATCAGTACCTGAATAGTGAGCTTCTACTATAATATTTTGAGTAATCAGTTTGCCAAAAGAAAACAATGGTTTCCAAACATCAAAAGCATTAAACAAATCCTATTTACCAATTATCCATACTCATATGATCAAGCAGCACCAGGTAAACATTTACATGGGATTTCTGGACTAATAGAGATAGAAAGCTTTTGTCATGTATTGATTTTGCATGTTGCTTTTGTATTCTTGGTGGAAAAATGCATGTTGCTTATGTCTTGTTGCAGTATTTACAGATTGCTTAGCATGGTAGTCTTTTAGAAGCATTTTTATAATTATTTAAGGATTACTGGTTACATTTTCATATTTTTATTAATTAATTTATAATTGCATCTAAAAAATAAACTTATAGTTGTCATTGCATTGTATTTATTTTCTCAAAATTTACTCTAAAGGTGATTTCAGATACACTCCATTGGGAGAAATTCTGGATATAATTCACTTCTGCCAAACATTCTTACATTATTTAATGTTGCAATCAATTAATGGTAATCAATGAGTAAATTTAAATGAAATTTCAAATTAAGATGAGGAAGGAAATCATTTGAGTCTTTCTAAATGGAATAAATGATGTAATTAATGTATTTTTTCCCTTCCTTGCTTTGCATGTCTTGGGACTGCATGGTCTGAATAGGTTATTGTAAGTACTGAGAACAAATTTTTTTCTGTTCAAATGGGGTCCAGAAGTCCCTACCCTATTAGACCAGTCCACTTCTTGGCCTGCATTCCTTTTATTGGAGGCTTTGTTTAAAATTCTTGCTGTGTAGTTGAAAAAACTTTTCTTTCTTTCAAAGAAAACTGTAGTATGCATTTGTGTATTTTTTTAGATATCACCATTTTTCTTTCACTAGGAAAACTATTGTTATTCTTTGGGCAAAAATCACTTATATTCAGCTGAAGCTCACTAACTAAAAGGAAGGAGTGAGAAACTGAAGAATAATTGTGTGAGGATTTCTGGCCCCATATTTATGTCAAAAATCGTTAAACTATAAGAAGCTGACTTTAGTTCATTTTAATGTATTACCAGCAGTATAGACTGGAAATAAATTTTGCTCTTAAAATCAATCACCATAAAATATCCTACTCATTTCATGTATAAAATAATAAAATTTGTAAGATAAATGACACTCTTTTTAATTAGTATATAATAGATTTATTTAAAGTACTTTTTTGTAGTTGTTACTAGTTATTTCTGAATGTTTACACCCAGGCAGTACTGTTACATTATATGCTACATTGTAATCTATACTTTTAAAGTTTATCCCATGCAACCAAAAAGTAATAATATATAAAGGTGATTATTTAATCTTAGTAATTAAATTATACACATGTAAATAAATAAAGTTTTACAGGTTTCTTGTCATATAACATGAACTTGCACTCTTGTTTGATCCGTTAACAATCTCTATGACCAGGAATCGAACTACAATAGTTCAATGGTAGAATACCTGCCTGGCAAGTGGAAGACCCAGGTTCCATTTCCAGTCATGGCAGAATTTTTTCTCATTTCAAAAATATTTCCAACTTTACCACTTCTGCCTGTCTGCAAAGGATCTTAAGATCACTTTATTCCATCAATTTATATTTTGGCAATCTCACCATTTGGGAGGGAGGGGTTTTCTTTGGTGTATCTCTTGGAGGACATCCATTATGGCGGGTTGATACTAGCTTGACTTGCCCGGCCCAAACTAAGAAAACACCCATGTTCAGAAATGGAAGAATTAACCTGCTATAGTTCACTGGTAGAATATCTGCCTGACAAGTAGAGAGCCCAGGTTTGATACTCGGTCATAGCAGAATTTTTTCTTGTTTCAAATATTTCCAATTTGTCATGCTTGAACATACAAAAATTCATAATAGCATACAAATTTGTATATGGTGCATTAATTAATTTAATAATATTTACATTTGCTTTTGAAAATATGTTCATTGTAAAACTGTGAGCATGTGTCTTATGCATTTAGTCATGAATATTATCTTCAGAAAATGTTTAATACATAATTTAGTCATAAATCATCCTGATATGATTTTTTTAGTTAGGTAATAGATGTGCAAATTGTTGACAGCAACATTCTTATAATGTATATTTTATTTTCTATCAAATAATTTTATCAAGAGATAAAGCCTGTTTTCAGAAAGTACATATAAATTGTAAAAGAATTTTAGATAATAAAAAACTATGATATGCTGACTTAAAATTGTTTTGTGAGGATATGATGGGAATGACTTAGCTTGTAAATAATATTGTAGATTGTATTAAATACTTCTAGGGCTTAGAAATTAATTAATAAACAAAAGATGAATTTAATATTGAGTAAAACTGACTCCATGGATAAAGTATAAAAATATTGATGAAACCAAACACATGTTAATTGTATCAAACCAATTCTTTATTAGGTGATGCAGTAATCTTTAGAAATTTATTTAAATTTTACTCTGGTCTATTTTACATGTACTGTTATATGTGACTATGCTGCTTGGGTTTTTGTAATTAATATTGAAGGACTAGTTATTTTTTTATTTTACTTATCAATTAATTATTTCATGTATGTAGTGATAATTTTAAAATTCAAAGTATTTTACTCATAAATATTAATTTACATGCTAGTCATTGTTGAAACCAAGCTTATCTTTTACATGTTTTGTTTTAGGAGAAAGAAGATGGCCCGTTGTATAAATTTTATGAGATTATAATGGACTTTGGAAGTGAATTCATGTCAAGAATCACTAAGATGAAATCGTTAACTTTATTTGCTCCATCAAACAGTGCATGGAATAATTCAAATCTAAATAATATTATTCATAATAAAGAGAAAATGAGGGAGATTTTGAATTTACATCTGGTTGAAGAGCGCTTGCCATTGGACAAGATAATAGAAAACAACATGAACCAAGTGAGTAGTTCAATACCTCTCCCACTTTACAGATGTTAAATTTTTATAATTGAACCATGCCACCAACAACTGTCATTAATTTAACTTTTTTGTTATATTAATTTGTATGATTTTTGTTGAATACATCTCATAAATTAGATTTTAATAATGGGTTAACTTAAATGTTGAAAGTTGAAAGCTGGTATGCTTTATTGGCAGCTTAAAACCAAAGTATGTTTGAATCTATATAAGGTAGAAAAATGAGAACAATGAATTATCTGATGAAAATTTACACCCAATTTTTCTAAAAAGTGTTCTTTTCCATTTGTAGTATTATGAATACTGTAAAGACCCGCGTATAGGATGCACTTTTTTCCAAAATTTCTAAGCTAAAAAGTAGGGTGCATTTTATAAATGGGTACATAATATTTCATGTTTTTCTCTCTACGAAATGTTCAATGGAAAATGAAAAATAAGCAGCTGCAAACTAATATTTATTAACCATCAAAGTGTTTTAATTAAAATAAACCTTTTTAATATGAAAAAAGATTGCACTTTACAAACAATAATTGTAAATGCAAGATATTTCAGCTTCATTAGCCACTCATACTTATACATGGACACTAAACATTTTCCGTTCTTTCTGTATGGAGTCTTCAGTTAAAATGAAATACCTGATAACTAAAATTTAAAAATCATGCGTCTGCTCATTGAAAAAAATCTTCATTCAAGAAAACAACTCAAACTTTTCAAACAATTTCCCTAAAATCCTAGAAATTCATCATCATCAGAGTTGTCATCGGTAATATGGAAATCGTCATGAACTTAATTTGTTTCTGAAGCTTCAGATTCATCTGATTTTAATTTTGTGGTTGTCGTGCTATTGTTGTCATCATCCTCCCATAATATATCATCTTCACTTCCATCTAAAGCATTATTTATGCAACATTTTTTGAATCCCTTAATTATCGTTTCTGATGGAAGGTCATTCCATGCTTCCACGATCCACTGACAGATTGTTTTTATATCTACTTTATGAATGAGTCCACCTTTGGTGAATGTGTGTGTGCCATTCACCATCCAATTGGCCCACTTTTTCTTCAGTGCCAATTTAAACGACTTGTTAACAGCAACATCTATAGGCTGCAGGATTGATGTCATTCTCCCTGGGATAATCACCAAATTTGTCTTCATTTCAAGGAGTTTCTTTTTTACTTCGGGATGTGTGTGGCATCGGGATGCGTCTAATTGTAAGACCAAGAGAGATCTTTGATGCATTCCACCAGACCTTCTTTTTCAAACAGTCTCGATCCAGTCACTGGTGATGTTTTCATCAAACCAACCTTGCTGTTGCACTTGGACTATGATGCCACGGGATATGACAGTGAAATGATTTTTTTCATTTCCCGTTCCTCTCATCATGACAGTTTTTGCACCTCTCTCATTTACTGTTGTACCAGACACCATATCAAATGTTAATGGCATTTGGTCAGCGTTGCCTATTTGACTAAGTGGAAAATTGAATTTCTTTTTTAATTGTATTATATAGGACTGGTATACAATTAATTTCTCCTCGTGATCTTTGGGTAAACGTTGACTTATCGTAGTACATTGGCGGATTGATAAATTGTGTCTTTTGTAAAAATGATGACACCAATGCATAGACACTTTGAAGTCTTTAATGGTTAATTCTTTGGATAATCTCAAAGCTCGTGCACGAACAGCTGATGTGCTAACACTCTTCTTGTATCTCTTATCCATTTCGGCAAGCATTCTTCCATTTCAGGATGGTTCACCTTTTTGCTCTTCCCCATATTTTTTATTGTTTCTTCAGCCTTTCTCCATTTTCTTATAAGACATTCACTGAGCCCAAATTCATATTCAGCCACTCTATTACCATGTTCTTTAGCATACTGACACACTCTTAATTTATAATTAGCAAAATAACTTTGTCTCTTGACTTTCATTTGTTCTATCATAGATAAGGGTAAAAATAAAATCCATTATTAAGTGATTAATAATCTGTGCTGTCATTTTTAAAGTAGGAATGTAAGTCTGTTTTACATACGTAGTAATACTTGAATAAATTTACCTGCGAATTAGCTGAGTATCGCAAAAGTAGTATCAATGTAATTTTTAATCTTCAAAACATCAAATAGGTAATTGCGGGAACTCAACAGACGAATAACCATACCTGCCTACAGTTCAACATTTTGTTTCTAGATAGCTCTCAACCTTCTATTTCACCTGAAGCGTCATTTGAAAGCACCATGAAAATTATAGTCAATATTAAGGGATGGAACTTTGAAGAAATCTTTATCAATAATTAAAATAAATAACTTTTTTAAATTCAAGATATTTTATTTTTACTGCAAGTTTCACAGACGATTGCAGAAATTTTTACAGAGTTTTTATTTCAATTGGGTAGGAGTCACGAAAATCTGCTACATTTTATCTTCTAAGTTGCTTTCCAAAGTGTTTTACTATATCCTGTAATAAGTAGTTTTGACATAGGTAAATCTCGTAATACAAATACTTCAGTAAATTCACTTTTCAGATCATACTTTGCAGAAAGTATATTTGACGGAAATCATCTAATAGAATGGATATGAATCTTTTATTGCTTATTCCTAGAATTTTAAGAGAAAACCCTCTTGCATCGTATACACGGGAACAGAAAATTCTCAGAATTTGAGCCAAAAACCTCCGTGTCCTATACGTGGGTCTTTACGGTATGTAAACAATGGAGCAGCTGATTCAAAATGGCGATCACCTACACCATAAGATCAATTGTTTTCATAAATATCAATGTTTTTAATCTGTTATTTAAGGGCGTATAAGTTGACCTTAAGTTTTCGGAATTTTTTTTGAGCTTCAAAGGTCGACTTGTACGCCGACATATATGGTATATTAATTTCAAAATATTATAAATGTCTATCTTATTAGCACAATAATTAATTTGTTCTACTTATATCCATTCATATAATAAAGAAACAAAAACACTTTGTATTCATGACCCTCTGAAAACCTTTACTGAACAACTTCCATGACTCCATTTTTGGTATCACTGATTTCCTATTAGTACCAATAATCAATGACAATTTACCAACCATTCATTCTTAGTAGGATCAAGTCTATGAATTAAAACTGATAATTACTACTTAGTAGTTGATAAGGACAGGTAGTTTACTTAGTCATTTGATTGATTTAAGAATCACCTTTATAACTTTATTAATTTAATAATGAAAGAATAACTTTGTAGTTTCCACAACTTTTAATATAACACGACCGGTTTCACTACGATCGTAGCATCATCAGGTTATTCTTTCATTATGAGTAAATTCCACAAAGTTGAGCCTGATCTCATTAATTATATTTTATTAATTTGTTCATTTAACTTTTAACGTCTTATTTTCAATAGATAAATTAAGTAGCATTCTCGTAAACAGTCAAACCCCAATTTAGCACCATCGTCACTGACATTGGGGTTAAAGCAGGGATGGCTATAAATGTTTTATCTATGTAATCATGAGATGGAAGTTCTGTTCACAACAATTCATGGGTGGTATGCAGGGGTGGCACTATACAGGTGGGCACTAAATCGGGGTTTGGCTGCAGCTGAAATTTAAAATAGATAATGCAACATTTATGCATAACATCTGAGTTTTTAATTCAAAGTCTCTCTCCAGAATTTAATTTTTATGGGTCATTAGTTTTATGAATTCATGCGTTTAGTTGTTTCAGGTCGAAACTGCTGCTGATAGAAAAAATTTATACTTCAATGTTATTATGGGGGAAAACAACCAAACTCTTACTGTTGAGGGTGGAGGAGTCAATGCTACTGTTGTTCAACCAAATATTGCTGCAACTAATGGAATTGTACATATTATTGATCGAGTGCTTGGTGTACCATATACAACTGTTTACCAAAAGCTGGCAACAGACCCCATGCTAAAGTAAGAAGTGGTTAAATTTCATTAATAAAGTGTAGATTTTTATTAGAATTTTATCATTGTTGTAATGATCATTGTCATAATAATTTTAATTTATTCTTTTTCAGTAAAACATTTCATTTGGGACAGCAAGAGCGCTTCAATGAACAACTGAATGATACTAGGAAGAGGTTTACTTACTTTGTTCCTAGGGATAGTGCTTGGGAAAAAGCAGAGATTCATTCACCATCTGCCCATAAGAAACTTTTTATGAAGGAATTTAGTTACCATGTAAGCATTTCAGTTATTTTTATTTTATTCTTAAATATTTTTAGATGCTGAATAAATGTAGGTACTTAAAGATTTTTTTACAGAATATCTTATGCAGCTCTATTCTGGGCCAGTTTAATGGAAGTGCCAATGGTATGACTGCACTGGGCCCCAATGCTTTCATAGACGCCACACTATCTAAATAAAATATTTATTGTATATGTGAATAACATTTTTTAAAAAAAACAAGTGCTCTTGTAATGAGAGAAAAAATTACTTTGTTTATTTTAATTTACAAGCATACTCTGCTTTACGTACGCTTGCTCAACGTATGTACAGGATGCCAGATTCATTAAAGTGTACACCAACGTTGAGTCAAATTTCAGCCAATGAGAAGCTTCAAACTGTGCACTCTCAGGGGGGTGCAACCTAGGGCCTGCAGGCCACATCTGGCCCACAAGAGCATTTTATACGGCCCGCGATGCTTTAATTAGGATGTGGTCCGAGATATTTAATCCAGAAAATTTCATAAACTATAATGAAAATTGCAACCATAAAACCTTAACTGGTAAAGATTTAATGCTAAAAAATTGTTTAGACTTTATTTTAATTTAAAAAATCACGTATGATCTCTTGAGTAAGTTCCCATATAAACTCTCATCCTGCCCACCAAGGTGCTCGCGACTTATTAATATGGCCCGCCAAAGCACTCACATCTACAAATGCAGTCTGCCACACAAAACGGCTGGACAACCCTGCTCTAGAAGATTCTGTTTACAACACATTGTTTTCAGTTCAGTGCAGGTCGAGTTGTGATTACTGAATATATTTTACATATTTAAGCCATTAAATAATTAAAAACGTCTTCTAATAAAAGGAAAAGTGTTGGTGATGTCTCTAATTGTGAGAAGAAAGTGCAGAATTACTTTAGAGCAGGGGTGTCAAACTCACAGTCCCCATGGTACATTTCTGCGGCCCATGAAGTAAGCTAGTATGCATTAAATGGCCAAAATCACAGTGGATATCATCATCATCTTTACTCACTTCTTCATACAAGCTTCTTGCTTTTTCCTTCACGACAAGATAATAATAATAAGATAACTTCAAGGCATGTTGTTTTGGTTTTGATGCTCATTCCATAGCGACAGCAATCTTTCCATCTTTTCCATAATGTGCGACCTTGTATAGTGCACTCTCATAGAACTTACTGGCATAGCACTTTTGAAACTGCTTTTAATTTTTTCTGCATTGGTACAAATAGTACATATGGTAACCTCGTGAAGGTCAAATGCATGCTGAATGTCAACAGTGCGCTCTCCCTTTCCAAAACGTTCAATCACTTTCATTTTCATCGCTAACAAAATACTTTTTCTTCGTCTCTTGCCATCATTATTACTTTTGCTAATTTTTCATCTTTTTACATCCATAATATTAACGGTAAATACTATCAAATACAAAAAAGTCACTACAAACCAGCCACTAGAGAACAGAAGATCACCAGTAGTAAATATGAGGTATCCTTTCTTTGCTGGGCAAATTTCACAAAACACTACAATGTTCCCTTGCACCTGGTTGTTATAATGGTTGATTTTACATCTGACAATGAGTGGGGGCAGCAGTGTCTTGTCACTATGTTGGTGAGACCACCCCTGGCAAGCCACAACACAGTCAGAGGCGTAATGAATCGGCAAATTTCAGTCCGGGCAAGTCCATTCTCCAAGACGGAACCCATGGAGGGATGATAAGGGTGGCATCATTGAGGTACATATTCTCCGACCACCTGTAAACAGGCCCGTCTCTCCATTTTTTTGTACTTTATGCATATCGAGAACTCTAGTCCTTTTCCATTGGCAACTAGGGCAATAAAACAACTCAAGGATCACTTCCTTGGGTTGTGGACTTGCTATTTGATATTCGTCATGATCATGATGTCTTATGTTTTGATACTGTTTTTGGTTTTACATCTACAACTACGAGCGTGCTTTTTTCTGCAAAAGTCATTACAATCAGAATTCGTCTTCCAAAGCATATTTTGCATGTTTTAGTCTAGTGGTCCCTCATTTGTGTACAGTTTCTCTTTTTCGTCTTTCACTCTTTTGTGGTAAATGTCACAAATAATGGCTATGCAAAGTTTTACTTTTGACTTTAGACTGCAAATTATATATTATCTAGTATTTTACGAATAATATAAATCGATATACACATTGCCTTAATGGCAACATTTTTATTTTATTTTTACGTAATGGATCATGTTGCAATTTGTGTAAAAACAGGAATTCTTCGAGTAAAGTGAACAGGTTCCCCAAATGGTAAATCGTGCAAAAGCAAATTTCGTGTTGAGCGAATTCATGTTAAGCAGGAACTACCTGTACACACAGTTTATTTCTCATTTTGATTTATAAAAATTCTGCACAGGTGGGGTACTAAGAATGTTCTTCATGCTGCAAGCATGTTTCTTGCACGTCAGGGGTGGCCCAATGAATTTTGGTGCCCCAGGCAAGATAGCACTCCAGTGCCTGCCTCCGTTTATTTTTGTTGAGATATTTACCATGTACATGTTAGTTTATTCATCGCTCTGTAAAAATTATTGATAGTGAAAAATTCAAAGAAATGCCATCAAGATTCTAGCCCGTTCTTCGATATAAATTACTATCCAACATTTATTCACTTGCAAGTAATGCATAGATAAATGGTCGGGATAACGCCCCCAAAACTTTGGCACCCTGGGCAGCTGCCCGGCTCGCCCGTAGCTCGGGCTGGCCTTGTGCATGTCCAAAGAACTTAACCCTCGAGGCTGACTCAATTACTATTTTTGGAATGAATGGGTTTAAGGTCGCATCATAAGGTTGGGATGGTTTCTTTCTTGTGGAAGGGGAGAGTGAAAGAATATGAAATGGTGTGAAGACTGGGAATGAATGTGGCCTGCAGACTTGATACAGTGCCTTAATGTGGCCCACGGATTCAGTGGAGGGCCTTCATGTGGTCCGTGCACTGACGTTAGTTTGAGGCCCCTGTACTATACACTTTCCTAACTTGTTCCCTGAAGAATGAGTTGCATTTTCTCTCTCTTCTATCTCCATACCCTACTTCACAGAATCAAGAGCATTTGTGGGAAGACACGGACCATTACATTGCTATTTTTATCTGCCAACAGACATATGTTCAACTATCACTAAACTATAGGATTGTAATTCTTTTTAATCCTCGAATCGAAACGGGGAAGAATAACAAAAAATATTGCATCTTTGTTTGAGATCGACGGTTTCATAATATGTTATTAATAAAAGAGTTATTCCACCACGGAGTAGATGAAACGTTGCGTGCAAGCCTTTTTTCGTTACCATTTTAAAATTACTTATAATCGTTGTACAAACTCGGGACTCGACCCAAAGAACGCCTAAAAGAACGAAATTCCATTTTCACGTAAAAATGCGGCAAATTTTAGTGTTAAAACTGATTTGTGGATCGATTCGACTCGTATTCGAAAATCGACTTCAGGAAAATAAAATTTCGTTTTTTACGCATTATTTGGTTCAAGTCTCGAGATTTTACGTCGATTATAAGTATTTTTAATATTGTGACAAAAAAGGCTTGCATGCTACATTTCAGCTACCGGCTCTGATATGATCCAGAAGCAGACCTTGGAGGATAAACTAAGTATGATTAGAAAATATAGGAGTGGTATTTCAACAACTGAAATTGGAAGGCCTATGAACTTTTATAAATCAGGTGTGAACATTATACTGAAAAAGAAACATTATTTTGGAAAATATTAAAGCACCAATGTTGTTGAAATGCATCAGGCCTAGAGGTTCCATTATGCTTTTCCTAACATATAAATCAATATTTTATATGATTTTACACTGATCGAGAGATAATATCAAACTAAATGTGCAAAACGTGAAAATTTGTCCTTGCTGCACAAGGCTCACTTGGTAACAGTCCGTTTTTACACGAGAATGTGACTGCTGGACCATGCTTGTTTTTTGGAGTCCTCATGGCATCAAACCACTGCAGGTAATACTATTGTTGAACTTTTATTTTATTTCCATTCCATTCCTCCTTCGCTATCAACTTTTCTTCAAGAATTTTGAAACACTAAAATTTTTAACTACCAGCCAGCCACAAAACAACTCTGCATCTATCATGACTTTTTTGCATTTTAAATATTTTATGAACTATGTATTAATTAATGCTTTTAGTACTTAATATAACACTTTAGGGGTTTTATTGGCAAAAAAACTCATGTTTAGGCTTGAGTCTGGAACCTAACCCCACCTTTAACTTGTAATTCCTATACTCGCTTAATGTACTTTTGCTTTACATACCAAAATACTGAAACACATCTGTATGTTGTAGCAGGGTTTGCCTGTACTATGAAAATTTTTTAATCGTCGACTTTGCACCAGGCATCTGTGTTTTCCAAGCCGGCTTTGGCTCTATTACAGTATGCTTATCAGTAATTATGCACCTAACACTGGATTTAGTTGTATAAAAGCAAAAGATTTTAGTTTATCCATTCATAAGGGAACTATACTCTATCTCGGCGTTTCCCAACCTTTTGAACTCCACAGACCACTTCAGAAATTCTTTCAGGCCCTGCAGACCACCTCATTACTTACACTAACCTACTTACTGTATCTATGTTAAAGAAAAGTGGGTACTTGGTTACATAGTTTATTTGACCATTTTCAAGTATACATGCAGGCGAACTCCAAATGGCATGAGCTCTCTCAGCTTATGAGGTAATAAGATCAGTAAGAGTAAGTTACAGATGGCATAGTAGTGGAATCGGGAGATTTGAAGGAGTGGGAAAATGTTCAAGTAAAAGCGCCATTAATGAAAATATTCAATACCTGTGGTAGTGTACGACTTGCTTAATTTTTCCCAAAAAAATTCGTGGCCTAAAAATAAACTAATTTTGGAAACCACCGTGGACCACCAACAAAACCTTCATGGGCCACAAGTGGCCTGCGGACCATAGGTTGGAAAACACTGCTCTATCTCATTATACTACATATTAATATAACAAATTCTTTAGCAGAGAAATGCTGAAAAAGTTTTTTTAAATCTCCCTTTAAATTTGAAATTAGTGTGTAGGTCAAAATATCACATCGTTATTTATTTTTAATTGAACTATTTTTAGTAGAAAAGTGTTATGATGAATTTTATGAGAGTATCAATGGGGAATATAAGCCCTTATTAGATTCTAATTAATCAATTTACTTATTTTTTAGGTGAAGCAAATCCTCGAGAGGCACCTGGTGGTGGACCACGCATATAACATGGCTGAATTGAAGGATATAGCCAACACCACTGTGGTTCTACCAACAGTGAGGGATGTTTTAAAAATACGAGTAAAAGAAATCGATAAAAGTGAGTGGCCAAGATGATGAAAATGTTGTCAAAATTTTGTTTTTTATGTCAGTTGATGGGTGTTTTTTCAAAAATTTTATCTCAATTTCATTTTATTTTCTGTGTTAATACCTTTAAAGTCTGGTGCCGAATATTTCTTTCTGCTTGAATTCAAATCGTAAGTATTAAAGGTAGTGTTAATGTCAATAATCAATATACCACAAATGGCAGGTTAAGAAATGCATTGGGCCATGCATTTTGCTTGCTGCATAGAGACTAGCAATCAATAGTCAAAAGCTCATTGTGTTATCATAACATCAGTATTTGTAAAAACCTATTATAGAAAACAACTTCCTCCATGATCTATCCCTTTTGATTCCATTTTAGAAATGTTCAGATATTATTAGAGATTAATTTCTGTTTAGTGTCTTTCAAATTTGACAATTAGTTTTCACAAGCAGATGAAAGCTGTTTCATTATCTGTATAATTCCAAAAAATAAATAAAATTATATAATTATTCCAAATCCTAAGAATGTTTTATGTTGGATAAACATTTTGCTAACTAGTTTTGTATAAATATATATTAATGGCCAAGAAAATTAATCTAGTCTGAAATTTTATAAATAAATATTCCATTTTTGACAGTCCTATATGCGCTGAATAATTTTTAAGCTTCAAACATTTGCTGATATAAATATAATTGTTTCATCTTTCCTAAAATCTCATATGTCTGCATGTTTATGATTAATTAATAACTCCAGACCCACAGTCTGAAGTTACATTAGTTATCATTTACTAAATCTATTCAATGATGAAGTTGCACACCACATTTCATAGGCGCTAGGATTACCAGAATATAATAGACTTGGGAAGTTTCTGCTCTGCATGCTTCCTTAAATTATTTTCTGCACTGATGGTAATTTCTGGGGAAAGGGAAAAATACTTATATCCAGGAGAAAAAGGATTATACTTCCAAACAATAAAAATAAATATTTAGAAATTCAAATCCACTTTCTGTTTATTGTGACAGATGGAGCTGAGACAAATGGCTCGGGTAAGTAAGCCTATTTCACTGCAGTTTCAGGCACCATCCATACCACCCAGTGTAGTAGAAAGTTCTGTAGTGCGAAGAGTGGTCAGTGTGTCTCACCCATTTAAAAATTACAGCTTCTGAAGCTTTTCACTTGCATAGATAGAAAATAAAAAAGAAAGTTTAAAAATCATTTTAGTTTGCTTGTATTTTTATAAATAAATTAATTTTCTAAATTTTTACTTCATTGAAATTATTTTTGTTTAGCAAAATGTAGAATGAAGAACCACATTGACCAATCATTGCTTGAACCCTTTGTCCAAGATGCATTTCTTATGTGCCCTTTGTGATTTTCAAATCATGCCTAATTTTGCACAGTTTTTAAAGCTGGAGGAAAGATGTTGTCTTTCTGGTGTGAGGAATTCTTTTTGTAGCTGTGTCGAGTTGTTGATTCATGTCTCTTGATTTATTTTTATTTTGGTATGATGGATTTATCACCTTTGGAGGTACTTTGTTTTTTGGGTGATGCATGCTTTTCTAAATCTGATGCATGAAATGATGTCCCTATGTGTGCATGCTTTGTCAAAAATGACAAGGGTGCTACCTGTCAATTTTAATGCAATGCTAAAATTTACTTAATTGACTCAAAATGTTTTCCTTGTTTAGCTATATCATTGCTACTATTTATTGTTACTATAAAGAGTTAATGTAAAGTAAAAAAGTACATTTGAATCTTATGTATGCATTGATAATAAGAATAAGAAAATCAAAAGTTTTTCATATCAACTATAGAATTAGCAAATAACCCCTAATATATAGTAGTGCTTTCAATTAAAGTCATAAAATCAAATGAATACCCTAAATACCCGCGTATAATGCGCACTTTTTTTTCGAAATATTTGAGTTAAAAATTAGGATGCGTGTTATACGAGGGTACATAATCTTCCTATTTTCATTTTACCCCATATTTCCACAATTTCGGCACAGTAATTACTGCCCGGGTATCCTCATAATTTTATTGGTGATTTTTACGAAAAGTAAGATAGATAATAGTTAAAATTTATTAATTAATTCTACAAACATTCATTAATTAGATATGAAAAGAATGAATTCAGTATTTATTCATTTTAAAAGCCAAGAAATACTTCGTCACTGGACCATTCTTCTTCGATGTTGTTATCGGAATCGGCATCTTATGCATGACGTCACCCTACACCGGCACCCGGCCTGGTGTTACGTGATTTATTCTTAATTCTTAGAGTCTGCAGTTAATTATGGTTATTTGCTATCGTGTTTAAGTGCTCCAGAGTGTTCTAATAAGGGTAAAACTGAAGGTTGGGCGAACCCGTCCACCTTAGGCGTGACAAAAACATATGTAAGAATAGGATTATCGTCATTCGGTGCGCACTATACACGGGTATATAGAAAAATAATAGATTTCGAAGCTGAAAACCACCCTGCGCATTATACGAGGGTGCGCACTATACGCGGGTATTTACGGTATCTGATAAAATTTAGGTCTGTAAATATTTGCCTAATTGGCTAGAAAAAAGGAAAAATAAACAGCAGCTAAATATAACTATAGGTAGATAGATAGGATGGTTTGCTTAAAACTGATGAAGAGGTTTTACTGACTTCAGATTCAATCAAATTACTTGAGCAAAAACCATTTCATTTCTAAATTCTTTGCATAACTTCATCTTCATTGATTCCCTCCGATAATAATCACAATGAAAGCCTGATAAGTAGGTATTGTCAAGATTTACCTAAGTATGTCTAGCCCCATTATGCAATGCTCTTTGTTTGAAATATTTCAGCCTGATCACCATTAAAAAGGTAATGATTCTTATAAATGACTGATAGATGCAATGTTTGGAAGATACATGATGTAGTTTGGTTTATAAAAAATATTAGAATGAATTCAGAAAGTTGTAGAGCCATAAAAGACTATTACCTCTGTTGTAAACAATTGTTTATAAATCTTAATGTAAAAAACAACCAGACAATTAAAAATATTTTGATGATTTCTTACAACTAAAATGATTGATTGTATTCTGCCAAGCTTTAGATGAAATTAGTTTTAACAAATATTAACTATCACAAGTATGAATCAACATGCACTCATAAATGTGGCACCAATATTATATTGAAATTTGAGCAAATAAAAAACAATTTCCTTTCTCTTAACAGCCACATATGAAAGACAGTCTCATAGCTTTTGTTTTCCAAGTCTACCATAGTGTTTTATAATTTTACTTATTTACATGTAGCTCATCCATATGTTAACAATGATATATTATTTCTTAACAATTAGTAATGTATTAGAACTTTTCAAAGATTCATCATTCATTAAATATGAAATTTGGGATTTAAAGGGTGATTGACCAGTTAATTAATTTTACAGAAAATTTTTGTTCTATATCTATGATTATTATTCAAAATCTTTTGCAGGCTATTACTTGGAATGGCAGGGAGAGCGGATACATGTGTTCCGCCCTGATGTTGAATGCACTAATGGAGTGATTCATGTCATCGACTCAGCCCTCCTCAAAGAAAGCGACGTGATTGTGACTGGTGGATCCATGCCCTCTTCCCTTCTTCTCCTCACCCCATCAGCTCTTCTCACTCAGCTTGTCACCATCTTCACTGTCAAGTTCCTGCTATAAAAGCATGGCAGAATGAAATTCCCAAACTTTGCAGCGGGTTTTAAGTTATCGCCATTGGAACATTCCCTCCTCCTCTGCTTGTGACTCAGCTCATTTCCTGTCAATTCTAATAGTTCCCTAAAGTTTAAATATGTACCATTTAAACATTGTTTTTAGCCTCATTTTTGGGTGAGGTTCAATTTTCAATGAAGCCCATCACCAAAAGCTATCATCTTATGTTTTCTTTTGTCAACCATCCAAATAAATTCATCATATGCAGTCAGAGGAGGGTGTGGGAGGAATGCTGCCATGGCTGTTCAATCACAGGGATTTTTAAAGCCCATCCTGCTGAAAAGGTTCTTAAAGATGTTACAAAAATCTGTTCAATTGCAATATTGTGGTCAGTGGTAGTCAAACTTAATTGAAAAATTTCTCAGGCTAAGTTTAGCACCCCAATGTGTTCCATTTAACCATTGAACCTATGTTAGTTCCTCCAACCACTACACTTCTTGCTCCAGTCATTATCTCTCTTCATCAATAAGTGTGCATCTCCTCTTCTTTCCCTGCTATTTTAAGATACTCATTTGTTTTATAAAATTTCTTGTTTTAAATGGAAGAGCTTGTCATAATGTAATTGACTGATTTTTTTTATTTTCTTCTTTGAGGTGATATTATACATAGCAGGGGAAACGCTACATCTAGCTATGTGTGATTATCAAGTAAATGGTTACTTATTTACGGACACTTATAGCTGCAGGGTCTGAATACTAGAAGCAATACATGTTATAGCTCTTTATTATTTCTTTTCTTCATGTTGCAAGACATCTAACAGATGGTATTTGTTTCAGTGACCCTATTCAGAGGGTGTTTCTATTGAAGTTTATGCACTGAGTGATATTTCCATGCTGTGAGATTTCTTTGTGAGGTGGTGTCTTTAGCCTTACAAGGTGGAACTGAGAAAGAAACTGCTCCAAGGAACAAAAAAGATAATAATATAAATATTGATTATTGTATGTTTTATGCAAAATTTCATTCAAACTATTTCATTTACTCTACTACCCATTTTTTGTGTGATTCAATATTTATGTCCCACCAACCTCATACCATGTTAATGTATTTCTTCAGCTCTTGGATATGATTGCTGTGTATTTAGGAGAGGAAGAGGAGAGAGTGAGGAGATGAAGACAAAATGGGATACTCTTGACATGAAAATATATGACCCAAGCCTTGTGTAAATGTTTTTGACTCAGCTCTCTATGCTACCTGTAAAAAATATAATTAGGGTCAATTATGCATGACAACTTCATTTTCCTCTGCTATCTTCTTCCTCTCAAGATTTTTCTGTATTGCCCATAGTCTGCACTACATCTATAATCTTTTAAAATTTAATTTCTACAAACTTATTTTATTATCCTCACTCAGTTAAGGAGTTGCATGTTTATATAATTCTAGTAGCTATCTATTTTAAGCAACATATCCAAAATAATTCACATTAACTTGCAGAATGGTCCAGCAAGACTGTACATTTTTAAATATATAAATAATTATAGGTTATAAAATATATATTATATGAAGCTAGTTAAAACTGAGTAGCTTACTAAGATATTTATTTTGTGAGAAGAGAAGAGCCTGTAATCTTGCAGCTGTGTAGTTGAGCCTAAGAAATTTGGATTGGAGGCCAAAATTTGAAGCATTTCAGGGAGCTGCCAATTAGAAGAAATTTGCATCTCTGTTTGATTTGGCACTCCTTGTTCTTGAATTAGCCTCCAAAGCAGCTCTTTTAAGTGTTGAAATTTGTAAGATGAATGATTCTCTCCTGAATTATTTCACTAGCCTGAATTATGGGACCTTGCTTAGCTCCTTAAGTGTTTTTACATTCCATGTTCGCTTTGTATTCATACCCTTTGGACTTTGACAATCTCTGATTGCAATTAATCTTGTCCAAGTGTACTGTCTCCATGCTGTGCTTTTGAGAGTTTGGATGTGTTGTCATTATACTTTGTAGAGTGCATGAATGATAATGGATGTGTGAATTGGTTTGCAATGCGTGTTTTTATTTTTAAAATGCTGAAATGCTTCACTTTTTGAGAAGGTCCAGCAGAGAGTACCTGTGCAAAAAATAGGTAAAACTTATTAAAAGAAAACCCTACTGTTGCCAGATATTCTGATATTATTGTAGAAAAAGACTTTTTGCCTTGTTGTTAAAACATCATGTTCTGATTCAGAACCAGCAGCAAGCCCTAATATTGTTGAATGTATCAACAAATGCACTGAGTTCAGTAATCCAAAAAATCTGATACTTAAAAAAAAAAACAATGTGGCTTGTGTGTTAAGGAGAAAAATCCTTTTCACTAATACTTGCAAACAGTGCTTTTAGTACCTTTTATCTTCAATTAGTACAAATTTACAAGCCTGACTGCAAGCAGTGTCTCTAATATAGTTTTAGAATTCCACTGTTGCTTCTATTGGAAAATGTCTTTTTAATGGGCAAAAAAGGCTGATGTGTTGGCTTTTATAGTTCAATAGTGCCATCTGGTTTTAATTTGTTGGGATTACTGAACAGGTGTATGAATTTTATGTAATTTGACCCAAAAAACTAGCAATGACCTGTTAGTGATAACAGTTTGAAATATTAATGTGTCATAATCATGTTTTGATGGGTTCTCCTTTTGGATGTACAAACAAGTCATAGCATGCAGGAAATGGAAATCTAGGAGCTTTGAACTTCAAATTTAATATTCTAAAAAGGAAACAAAGAGTGTTCACAATTGCTTATAGGTGGCAGTCATTGTCTTCACTATTATGAAACATACACTTCTTTATTATTAAAGTTAATTAAAGCCGGCACTGAAGCCACTCATTGTGTACATAATTAGGCCAAACAATCAAATGAAGAAGCATGAAACAAGCCTTAACCATGATTGCCATTATGTTCCTTATTTGTTTAATATTTCAACAGCCATCAGATTTAAACTCTTTCATTCTCATGGTGTTGTTGAACAGAAACTTCAATAAAGGTTGGAGGATTGAGAGTATCCTCCTCTCAATTCTGTGTTGATTAGTGCTTGTGAAGTGCCCCGTGCAGCCTGCTGAGCTATGCTCTGGCCCCGGCAACTGCCCACCCACTGCCACTCTCTCTGCACTTTTGTGCATATCTCCCCTGCTATATATCAGATAGACCTGGTTGCAAAAAAAAAGCAGGGGCAGAAATGGTGGAAGACAATAGCGTGCCCCAGCACTGTGTAGTCAGGACTTTGCACGCTCACTTGTTCAGTTGATTTACTTTGTTCCAACACAAGAATACCATTGATAGCTGTGTATAAAAAACATGGACCAAATAAAGTGAATTTTCACAATCTAGTGCTGTTTAAGGCTTCTTCATTTCTTGTACCAGTTTGTGAATCTTTTAATATTTTGTAAAAGGCATTTTGAAAACTTTCTTTACTTGGATTCAACAAAGTTTGTAAATATCTGCATTATAATTTAATTGTTGTAATTTGGTCGGTATATTAAATATTTCTTTCTCACCTATAAGCATTATATCATTTGAAAGCTTTAAGAATTTTGCATTACAAGTGTGACATGATTTTTAAGGAAACACTAAAAGATGCTCGGACTCATGAATATGAATCAACCATTGATGTTCATTAAAAAAGAAATGTTTTCATCAGAAATCTGCATCTATATCATTTATTTCAATATGGTTGAGCAATAGCAGCCTGTAAGTTTCTTCAGAAGTGGGGCCATGTAGAATACATTTTATGAGGCATGAGTTGCATCATTAACCACTATTCCTGGGAAACGATATGCTATAGCGACAAAATCAGTTGTTTTTTAAATAATTAACCTATTCAAGCATTCTTCTCTTTTGAAGGTGTCTGGAAGATAACGCTACAGTAATAATTTATTATTATTTATTTACAATGTATGTACTTTGTACTGCATTCTAACCCTTACTACTGGGGCCCCTTGCTATGGTAGCAGGCTTTAGCGCACCAATGTTGACCGAATGCCCAATGTTGCATGTAGGTGTGCAATGTTCCAAGTTTGATATTATACAATGTAAAATGAAGCAACTGGTGGGTCCAGTGGGTTGTGGCTCCATATCTCAAACTGTTGATGAAATACCTCACTCTACAGTTGATAAGGGGATGGCAGTGGCAGAGTGGTGTGATTTGAGGAGACCGCGCAAGTCAGCGCTCTGTCCTTCAGAAGGGACAGTAAGCAGTTGGCCCCCTTGGTGCTCTACGTAAAGAGTAGGCTAATGCCAGCATGGGGTTTCCCTCCTCCCTTGTGTGTTCAGTGTGGAAGGAGTTACGGCTATAACAGTCCAAGAGGTTGATTAGTCATAAATACAAACAAAAAGTACAGTACTTGGACCAGGAAAGTCAACACCAAAAGAGTTATACTCTGTACATTTGTGCTATTTATTCACTCAAAATTTATGGAAATTCCAAAACAGACAAGATAATCAAGAAAATAGCTTTATACAGTAAAATGTCAGTATAATGAACACCAGAGTAACAAAATATTGAGTAAAACGAAATTATTTTCTATCCCCTGCCAATTTACTTGTAACATTATGTAAAAATGTTTCATTTTAACAAATATCATTGTAACGAAAATATTGGTTTAGCGCAATAAAACTTCATCCTCATACAAAAAAATACAATCATTATAACGAAGTCTGTAAAAATAAATTCATTAAACAATATAATGCACACTTTTTTATCTTTACTGGGTTTGGTTTTTAGCATCTGACATTGCTGCAATTTTAAACTCATTGTCAGTGAAATCTCAGTCCAGGCAAGTGTATTGAATGATTACTAAAGTGACCAGATTTCACATCAGCCAAATCGGGACAAACTCTGTCTGCCCCTGGAGTGTAGGCCATTTACAGTGACCAGCTAGAGTTCAGCTGCCAATTCTGATAAATTAAGATGCTGAACACCATCTTACGGAGTTCCACACAAACTCACAGACAATGGAAATGTTTGTGTGCAATCAGTTAAGGAAAATCCTACATTATGGGTCAAAAAATAAAAAATACTGTTATGCATCTAAATTAACTAGTGGACTATTCTTCCAGTGATTTTACTTGAGCAATTTCTTTTCTTTGAGGAGACCCATTAATTGAACATAGCCAAAGAAATTTGAAGAACAATGTCTTTTCTAAATTTCTCCAATTTGCTCCTGAATTTCTAACTCTAAACATGATAAATTATTATATCATCCTTTAATATATATTTTTATACTGCTATAACCTATAATTTTCTTTAAGTAATTTTTAATATAAAATGGTGGCCGATTGATTACACAAGTAAAAAGAATAAACGATCTGCCATATATTAAACATCCATATAATTGATATAGGTTTACAACGTAAAATAATAGGTAATTTACCCAATTCACAGCTACCTTTAATTTTCATACTTTTCACTGGATGAAATCTCCTTTAGTAACTCAGGAGTGGATTCCAAAGTATTATAGAATTCCAAACAGGTTTGCTTGAAATTTGTAAATGAAGTAATAATAATAAATAAATAATAATATTCCCTCCCTCCCTCTCACCATCCTTCCCTCTCTCTTTTCTCCCACCTCCTCCCTCTCTTTTTACCTCCTGTCACAATCCATAGCCCCCTCCTACCTATGTGCCTTCCTTCCTATCTCCCTCCCCACATCCCCCTCTTTCTTACTCTACATCTATATCAACGGTACTCAAACAGTGGTCCGCAGGCCAAATATGGCCATTTCACCTATAAAATTAAATTAGAAGTAATTGACCTACTATCCTCAGATGGACCATTTTAAAGAAAAATAAACATTCTTATCGTCGATTTTTGCCTTCGGTTCGATATCGCTATGTGTAATTGCCCATTAAATATGACGGGTATACGTGAATTAAGTATTATTAAGTTAAAATTGAAATAAAAATTAATGAAATCAATTTTAATATGCACTAAAAAGCATGCAATAAATACGAAATTCATGTAATTGAGTGCTCCAGAGGGTAAAAATAGTTATGGCTGAATATAAATTTTTTGACAAAGAAATGCATTACGTTACACAATTCTTATATGCCCAACAATATTTTTAATCTAAGTAAGATTTAATTTTGTCTTCCTCTCTGTCTCTCTCTCATATTAAAGCATTCAAAGCACACATTCCTTACACATATAGTACAAGGATTAAGGCGACAATACAATCTCAAGGTTTAACAATGACATGGTAGGCAAGGCAACATATTGTTAAAAAGCTTAAAATTTTTAAATATGATTTAAACGTAGAACTTGAGCGATTATGTATTGTAAGCAAAATGCGACGATAAGAATAAGAAAAGTTGTGTATTTTTCTTTAAACAGTCTAGGTCAGAAGATCATAGGTCAATTCTTTCTAATTTTAATTTGCAAAAGAGTAAAAAACTCCAAAAATCGATTTTTACGTTATCTTATGGGAAATAGAAATTATTTACTGGAGTAGAACCCGGATCTTTTTTTGAGATTTTGTTTCATAAATGACTTTTACTATAAGAGACAAACATTCCTTCCAAATTTCAATATTCTACCTACTCGGAAAGTTTGTTAAAAATAGTACACTACTCCCTCGTTATCCACGAATTCACATATCCGCGAGTTGGTTTTATCTGCCATTACCCAGTATTTGCGAGCAAGGTCTCGCGTATCTGCGAATCTCTCCAACATGTTATTTTACGTAACCTCTTTAAGAACAGAGTTTTTTATATACATTTTGTTTAGTAGCGATTAATAAGTCAAGATTGAGCGTTTAAGATTATTTATTGTACACATCAGAAATGGTAAAATAAAAATTGTAAAAATAATTTTTAACCTCTCCAATTAAAATCATTATTATAAAGAATAGTTTTCATTTTCTTTTTATTGGCTGTTCCCATTCACTATCGTTATTTCAGACATTAGAAGGAGTAGAATCACTTTTAGTCAGGGCCGTGCAATGGATGCGCCGCACCAGGGCCCCCGATCTAGGGGGCCCCGGTCGAGGGAGCATGGAATTTTAAGTTAAAAAAAAAATTAGTTGATACGTATTTTGGAGCCTTAAAATAACAGTTGAAAGTGTTTTTATTTTTTAATAGCAATTTAATTCATTAAAACTTTCGCGGATCTTTGTCAGTTAATAAAATAATTTTGGAAATATTCTGTCGCCTTTATTGTTATTAATTATTTTATTAAAAATCGGATTCCGGACCTATCATTAAGAATGCTAACTCCGGACCTGGGTCCTCCAGGACCCAATGAATTTAAGTTTCAAATATTTATAATTTAACAAAATAAAACATCTAATGTTTAATGAACATTTTATTGTTTACCCTATGGAATACACAATAGATACTATATGTTATTCAAAATTCAAATCATGTTTTAATGGAAATAACGTCATAAGTTTAAATTTAATCAGTAAATATGGAAATAAACGTTAATGATAGATTGACTACATTGTATAGTGCATCAACAATGCAGCTGGATCTACATTAACCCAGGCAGGAATAAAAATTAGATACATGGTAAGTTTCCCACAGTGCTGCTTGCAAATACGATAAAAATGCTTACATTCTTATGAAAGTATAGCATGAGCCAGGTGGGAATAAAAATTAGATACAAAGTAAGTTTCCAACCTTCTTGAAAATACAATAAAATTTTATCTTAGATTCTTATGAAAAAATAGCTGGAAAGGCAAACTGTTAAATATAAATTAAACTCATACAAGATATAACATCATGAGGACGGGGTTATTTTTGACCTGAGAACCCAAAAAAGGTGGCAACCCTAGCTACCTACGCTACCTTGGCTGCCTCCGCTTGGGTTGGGGAACTACCATGGCCTCCTCCAACATGAGGAAGCTTGCGCACAAACCCACAATCTAGTTGGTGTAAAGTCCCCGTGAACCTGCATACAATAGTGAAGTTATGTTTTTTTTTGTGATCTGAAGTCTGATTAATAATTAGTTTTACTGGGTATGTATAATATTAATTTTCATTAACAAATAATTTAAATTTTATTTAATAGAGATTTTTAAAATATTTAATACAGATTAGCGAGAAAATGTCTACAAAACGAGTGCATCTTTCTGGAGCAAAAAAGAGAAGAATAAAGAAAAAGATAGAAGAAGAAAAGCAAAAATACCAGAGTAGTATGTCACGTTGGTTAATTTCCTCGGTAGGTGATGAAGGGCAACGACCATCCACATCATCATTAATGCTCATTGACAAAGAGCAAAAGACTGAAGTATTTGAAGATGTGTCAAAAGAAAAGGAAGAAGAACAGTGTGAAAAAGTAACAAAAGGAAAGGAAGAACAAGAGAGTGATTCACCAACTTCTGCAACAAATGTCATTGAAGATCATCAACAGGTATCAAATAATTTTTGTAATAGTGACTTGATAAAACTTTCAGAAGATAAAGATGTAATCAGTTATGATGATCCTGCTGCGTGGCCAAAAATAATTAATGATGATCTGAGAGTTGAGTTTGTAAACAAAGGTCCTATACAGGTCACTGATGTAATTTTTCCATGTAACGCAGTTGATAACAGAAAAATTTCAAGTAATTATTATACAGTAACTTTTAAAAATGGAGAAGAAATTAATCACAGTTGGTTAATGTATTCAGTAAGTACTGACTCTGTGTATTGCTTTTGTTGTTTATTATTTAACAAATCAAATACACCAAAGAAATTTGTAAATGGTTACAATAATTGGAGGAAACTTAGTGTTTCCCTTCAAGATCATGAAGTAGGAAAAATACATATAAATTCTTTTTGTCAATGGCAAGAATTATACTTAAGACTAAATGCAGGTCAAACAATAGACAAGTCCACACAAAAATTATCAAGTGAGGAAAGAAAGAATCTAAAAATGTTATATGAAAGAATTGTTTCAGTAACGTTATTTTTATGTAGTAGAAATTTGCCACTAAGAGAGTCTAATGAAGATTTTGGTTCATGTGGAAATGGAAATTTTTTAGGTTTGATAGAATTATTATCAAAATATGATGTGTTTCTGTCAGAATATCTGACATCCATTAAAAATAAAAACAAGAATTAATCATCACCTGTCGAACAGATCTCAGAATAAATTTTTAAGTGAACTCCGTGACGAAGTTTTAAAACAAATTTTAAATGGAGTAAAAAAAGCTAAATTACTGTAGCGTTCAAATGGATTGTACACCAGATATCTCACATAAGGAGCAAACCTCAGTTATATTACGTTATGTGGGCATCGACAAGAATAAAAATTAATTCAAAATAAGAGAACATTTCATTGGATTTTTTTAAGCAACTGATCGCAGTCATGAAGGCCTCACAAATTTCTTATAAGAAATATTAGGAAAATTTCATATTGACAAAAAATTGCAGGGGTCAGTGTTATGACAACGGAGCAAACATGAAAGGCCAATATAAAGGGGTTCAAGCCAGAATTTCAAAGATTGTGCCAAGTGCTGTGTATATCCCATGTGCTGCACATTCATTAAATCTTGTTGTTTGTAATGCAGCTTCAAACAATTTAGAGTGTAAAATATTTTTTGGAATAATACAAAGATTGTACACAATATTTGCCTCTTCAACTATTCATTGGAATATTTTGTGTAAACATTTAAAAACTACTTTAAAACCTCTTAGTGATACAAGATGGGAAGCAAGAATTTAATCAGTGAAGGCAGTTAGATTTCAATTAAGAGAATTATTGGATGCCTTAGAAGAACTTAAACATGCAGTCACTGATAATGCTGTTGCTTCAGAGGCCAGCGGTTTGCTGAAACAAATTCAAAAATTACCTTTCATTATATTTATTATTGTATGGTATGATTTATTGAGTGAAGTCAGTAAAATTAACAAATGTATGCAGTCCCCTGATTGGACTATAGATTGTGCAGAACTGTTAATAAGAGCTCAAAAAGAAAGATTAAGAGAGAAAAGAGAAAAATTTAAAGAAATATTACTAGTTGCCAAGGATGAAGCTAGAAAATTACAAATAAATACTGATCGTTACGGCGCTAATGAAAATTAACGATAACATATTCTTGAGGGGTAACAGGTCTTGAATGGATCATTTCACAACATTGGTCACAGGAGGTGCTCAACATTATGACCTCGAACATCCCTACACAGTTCACAACGATGTATCAGTGATTGTTGGGTGCACTCAAAGATACCAGGTTTGTTCCTGGTCTCAGCAGCTGCAACGATACGGGCCATAAGGTCCTCCTCATCAGCAACTGGCATGGAGTAAATCAGGTCTTTTAAGTAGCCCCAAAGAAAGAAATCCATCGGTGTAATGTTCGGTGATCTAAGAGGCCACACGACAGGGCCACTCCATCCGATCACCAAAGGTAGTTGTCAGATGATCTCGCGCTTGACGAGCAAAATGAGCCATTAATGCATAATTATATTACTGATAAAACTTTACAATACAATATAGTAAATGTTAATGTAAACATTGCTTGCATAATTAAGGAATGGGGAACGTTCGGTAAACTTGCGATATCCAACAGAAATAGTAACTAAATTTCAAAATTTATTGTATTAGTTTTATTGTAATATGACATCAAAAGTGATATATTAATAAAAACTGTTTGCTACTTAAAAGAAAACATTCCCGAGCGAAGCCGGGTGTTTCAGCTTGTATATATATATATATATATATATATATATATATATATATATATATATATATATATATATATATATATATATATATATATAATATAACGATACGGAAAAAGAAATAATATGATAAAATAAATGCAACGAGAGGTTGAGAGGGATAGGAAGGAGCCAGTGAACACTTACCATACGGTGGTGGACGTCCACAGCGATAGAGGAAGGCTTGTAATTTGGAGCTTTCGGGCAACACACGCCCTTCTTCAGCGAGAGAAAAACGAAGACTAAAATAAGCGAAACACTGGAGGTAGGGGTTCGGGAAAAGAGGGGTAAGGGGAAGGGGAAAGAGGGGGAAGGGGAAAGAGGGGTGATTGGAGTGGGAGTGTTAGCGAAGGTTTAAACCTGGTAAGGAGAGGGAGCGGAGGATGTCAATATGGGCTAGTTCCCATTGACGGAGTTGTGGCGCGGGGAAACTACTTGGAAGAGCACGAATAGTTTTTACTGTGAAGCAGCTATATATATATATATGCATGTATATTTAGGCATGAATACATTTGTACCCTTTATCATGGCATTGGCTATTCTTCCTCTACGGCACGCCATGGCATGGATTTTCCTTGCATTAATTTTTACGTGGCTATCTCCCTTTGAAGAGGACATTAAGAAATTTAGCTTTGCTGCCGTCTGGACAATGTTAATAAATTTTGCACTTGAAGGATAATTTCGAGCAATTTAACATATAATACAACAAACATGAACAGAATTAAAATATTGTCTTTCGTGCGTAAAATAAGCCATTTCCCATTATCGTAACTTAATATTTATATCCACATCAGTGAAGGGCTGCATGGCATTTTGGGTTTTCTCCACACCATTTCCCATGCATTCTTATGGAAATACTATTTTGTTGACCCCATGGGGTATAAGAGACCCCACATTCTGCAAACCTAGACCAAGTTCATCCTTTGGTCCATAGGATGGCCCATGAAACTTTTGAATTCGATAGCTTCAACAGCGTAAAAACATTTAAAGAACACAGATATTTCATTATTAGAAATATTTTTTTAATTCAAAAGTTTGCATCCCTGCACCGATTTCATTCCTTCCTTATGGAATAATATTGGATTAAATGCAATCCCTAAAATTTGCAATTTTAAGAATATTATACCTTATCAATTTCGGGGGTACTAATGCCACACATTTCTACAAAATGTCAATGTTGTAGCAAATCTAGAAGCGCAATAATATTTAACCAATTGTTTAAATTGTAAAAATTTTTATTGGCCACAATAACAACTTCAAGGAAATTTTCAAATGTGTATTTGTGCATTTGCACTAACCTCAAAACAAGTGAAAAATTTCAGCTCCCTCGCTCGTGTCTATACATTTATCTATTTCTTTAAACTTGAAGAATTTTAACAGCCGAATAAACTAATATATCAGAATTTCTACAATCCTATTTGGTTACAAATTCTACCTTGACAAAATATTTTAGCTTCGTAGCACATTCAGAAATACATAAATATTTGTTTCAACATTTGCGAATTTTTAGTGGCCATATTGTTAAACTTTTTGAGATCTTAGATTTTTCTAGTCGGTTTTTCACATAGTCCTACCCACATTAAAAATTTCAAGTCTCTATCTCATCTGGAAGTGCCTCAACTTTAGTATCTTCCTGATATATCATAAGAAAGAAGCAGATATACAGTATGAGATGAGCCAAGTAAACATAAATGTTGTTCAAAATGAATCAAGTACTATTTAGACATCATTTGGTTCACAAATACATCTCATCAATTACTGAATGAAACAAATCAATACAATTTTTGGTGGAAATAAATTCCAAGGATCCTTCCATTAAAAGCATTGAAAAATGAAGCAACACACCAGTATTATTTGAGGAAAAGGTGATAAAAATTTCTCTAATTTGTTTTTTTTCTAGATTCTCTATCACATGTATTTATGTTCCTTGTTTTCATAATGAAATTAAGTCATGACATCCATACTCAATGGAACAGAATTGATATTTATAAATATGGTAACTTGAAATGAATCAAAATGGTTGCCGAGAACAACATGAAGTATACAACCAAATACTCACAGCTTCCTACCTTTTATATATAATTACTCAATGTCTGTCCATCCATCCCTTTTATCTTTTGAACAGGTCATAGAGAAATGCTGTAAACGCCATTTCGTTTCTGCCAACTAGGAGACCTCGAGAAAAATATTTTCGTTTATGTAAGTGTCCCGGATTCGACTCCAGGAGACGATTATATTTTTCCATGTTACACAGGAGTTTTGATTTTTTAAGGTGCAAGGTTTATTTCTTTCATTCATTAAAATGTTAATATGGACCGAATTTGTTTCTGCTTCATTCGATGGCTAAAAATATATTGTATTATTGCGATGTTTAGATGTTACATGGAAGAGCTTCTCAGAAACACGCGTTTCTTTGAGAAATGTCATGGCTTTTTCCTCCTCTTTCCAGGTGTTGCCATGGCGACCCGTATTGTTGCCTCCGATTGAATTAGCATATATTAAGCCTTCAAAGGAACTAAAGAATTGCATTATTCGCCTTGCACTTTTTATGAATAATTGAATTTATAGTTGTAGCAATGTCCAACTTATAGATTGCAACATTAACCCTTCCCATGTCGCTAAAATATACAGAGATTATTAATTCCTGTTCATTTTTTTCAGATATAATTTTCAAAAAATGGGTATTTATTTTTAAAGCCAAATCAGTCAACTACATATTCATATATAGGAAAAGTGCACTTATAACATAAATATTATAGATATGAGGTAGTTATTACTCTCCAAATATGTTGTTGTTTAGCAGTGATTTTTCTAAAACTGGTGGTGCATCTCTGAATACTGTCTCTAACTAACACTATTAAATACATACACTATTTACAGTTAATTGAATATTTGCATCTGTTTGCACTCCACTACTCCTCAGATATTATTCTTTGTGTGATAGTCCTCAATGCAATTGGAAAATAGCATGAGAAAATCATTTAAAGAAAAAACATCGCAAAAATTGCATTTGCTTGATCCATTCTGTACTGAAATATTCTTGTATTTCAGTCTTTGGATTTAGGCCCATGTTTATAATTACGCCAAGGAAGGCCTCGATATCACAAGATTCACTACTCTTCCAATTAGCGAGACGTGATGTAGGCGAATTCTGCTTGGCCAATTTGCCGTAGAGATTGGTTTCATCGCGTATTAGACTGATCATTTCATCTCCAAAAAAAGTCGGAAATATTGTATAAGTTCGCTGTGAATATTAAAATCACTTGGAAGAATTATTCCCGGTGTAACCTCACTAAAATCAGGTTGAAAACTTGGACCAGGGTCATTAGAAACGATGTCCAACCAACCTGTCATAAGTCTTGGCATAGGTTCACCTTTTAACACGATTTCCTCATCTTCCTCTAATTCCCTTTCACTATTCATCAGACTATCTGATTCATCACTAAAACTATGGAAATATTCTTTATCATCACTTATTTCAGCTAATAATTGGACCAAATCCGATACTTCAAAGTCCGCCATGACGGATGTTTACGTTCTCAATTAGGAAATTCAAGTTCAAAAAATGTAAATTTTATGGGTTATTTTGACTTACTCGGTGCTTTGACGTCACTACCAGTATTTCGAAAGCGACCATCTCCTGTCATCTAGTAAGTATCACTTACGGAAGGTAGAATAAAAGCTATGTTAGTGAATGGCAGAATGCGGAATATATCGTATTCGACACGGGAAGGGTTAATAATTAAAGATTATTATTATTCAGTAAACTGTGTGAGCTTTAACGATTGGCCAAAAGAAAAATCTTTCTTTATTTCAATACTGGAATGCGATCTTTTTCGTATGGGAGAGACAATTAAAATTGCACATTTAAATTATAAAAACAAACATGACATTCAAAATATCAGTTGTCTATTTTATAAGAAGAAATTGGCTATTATTACTTTTAAACATGCAGATTTCTGACTGACTTCACAAAATTTTTTGCAGGTAGGTACTAGTTAATATTAATTATCAAATCGCTATGTTGACACAGTAAGGAAACGATTAGAAACGTGCTATATTACTCAAATATTGCACATGGCAACATCATACAACGTTAAAAACCAAGTATTTAAGGAAAAAGGTTAACACATGAATCTAAAATAATTCCAAATCAAGTGCATTGGGTAATAATGATGGAGTATGCCCATGGTTTCCAATTATTCCTCCTTGAAAAAATATTTAATGTTGGCAATAATATTCCAACAAAAGACTTCCATCAAACTAAAACATCGGAAAGAGCATTTTGGTTTAACAGAAATAATATATTGATGAAGAGCCAATTATATATATATACACCAAGTCATAATTAATGATATAGGCTTAGTGAAAAATTACACACCCTTGTACACCATAAATAGCTCAGTTCATCCCAACAAGTTAATGTTTTAAGTATATCAAGTAAATAAACAAGTTTCTTCCCATAAATAACTTTGATATCATGAGAAAAACTGTTATAATATAACGGTTTTCCTGGTGATGTGCAAGTGAAAATAAAAATTAAATATGCAAATTCAACACAGGAAACTTTACTGCGACACATCTTAGTATTTCAAAAATTATTTATGATGTGCTTTTCTTCAGCTAGTTATAAGTTCAATTATTTCACTTTTATCGAAAAAATTCAAACGAATTCTGAATAAGGAAGCGAAAAATAGATTATCAAAATACACAAGTTCTTCATAAGGAGATCCAACTGGATCCAACAAATCTGACCAAAAATCGTGTAAAAAGACGTAAAAAATCTCATATCAATCATTTTTAAATGACCCCGAAAACATCACAATGATAAATGTTTGTCTTCCACATGATACTCAAAAATACCTAACGAAAACCAAAGACTAAGATTAGTAAATTATATTTGTTAAAAAACATTCCATTTTATAAGAATTGCATTTAAAGGCACGAACATACAACAATATGATGCAGAAATAAGGAAATTTTGTGCAATTAAAGATGTTTGTAAAACTATGACTTTTAAAACCATAAGCTGCTTAATTATAACCACTGAAAACATTTTTCTATAAAACACCAAATGATTTCAATGGCTAACAAAAAAAATCCATTCACAATAAAATAAATAATGGTTACAAATTAAATAATGACATTTTCTGGAGATGAACGTTTCCGCTGAAAGAAAAACATTTTCAATAGTAATTTCCACAACTGACAAAACATACAAGATTATAGTTGAACCGCACGATATTATAGGTCACACTAAAATTCCAGTTCATATTGTTAACGAAAATTAATGACTCAATAATTATTAAAAAGATTTTTATGCATAACTTGATGTTCAAGTTTTATATTTAAATCATCATATAACGTTAAATCATTTCAAAGTATTCAGTACTTAATTGTAATCTGGTCGTCCAAGCACTTGTTGTTCCTCAGAAACGTCCATTCAAAACTCAATTAGACAAACAGGTATAAAAATTAAAAAAAAAATATCGAATGATATACGCAACATTGATATCTGGAAAATTTTAGACGATACCCAAATTGTTTGTACAATAAAAAATAAATGTAATTAATACTACTATTCAATGCATATTATCAACTGCCTACAAAAATTGTTGAAAAAGCCAAAAGGCTGTATTGCCCGGATCTCCCGCCAATATAAAAAAATGGTTTTGTAACCCCCCTAACAATGATTGCATGAAATATTACAATTTATTTTTAACACTGAGCAGCTATATTAAGTTGTTAAAACTCTGGATTAATTATTTTGGTTGAAGTTGCAATATTTAACGAAACTTCTCAGTAGTAATTAACTTAAAACTAAAACTATCCAACCAACGTTCAAACTTCGCAAATCTTCCGGTAGATGTCGGCAAGTTCCTCATCAAATTACGTTTAAGTAAGGTTACCATCTTCTGTACACAGAAAAGGAGGACATTTCCATGTTTTTAGGGGGAAAAAGAGAACAAAAAGGTCATCCGGAATTTAAAAAAGAGGACAAATTTATTAATGCAAACAAAAACAATGTAAACAATATATTTACTAATGTTTTGGATTAGCCTATTCATATTTCTCTTGTGAAATAATTTCTTTCATTATCTCTGGATTGCCTCTCAAGTATGTATCAGTGCATGACATATGTTTGAAATTGCACTGCAAAAACAATACCTTTTACAGACTTAACATTAAACCTATTCCTTTCTTTTGTCCACTGACTGCATCAGTGAAAATGCTCTTTCTACATTTACATTGTGAGGTGGAATCGCGAAGAAAAACCGGGCAATTTTCAACATTTCTGAAGGGCATTCAATATTCTTTGAATTACTAAAATATTTTAAGGAAGTAGGAGGGTAAGTAGGGGAAATAGGTTGCGCGCGCTTTAAAACGGTTTTGCGTGGTTTCAAGTGATTTCGACTGGTTTCACGTGATTTAGACTGGTTTCACGTGATTTCGCGCTGTTTTATTTGAATCAGCCTCTGTGAGCATCTGTGCACACCTGTGAGCTTCTGTTTAGACTGACTGCCAGTTTTCTTCTTGTGAGATGAAAAGTGCGCTATGGTTTGCATTTCGTGTTGCGGCCCCAATTGTGGGAAGAAGACGGGTACTCGAGTTAGGTAAGTATTTTGGCATATAATTCATTTATTAATATTTAGAAATACCTGAGTGTGAAATACGCGAGATCGGCAAGAGGATGTATATTTTTAAATGATAAATCCAGGTTCCCTCATCTCATTTCCGACTCAAATCGTCGATTCGATGTTTGGTTGAAGCTGGTTAGGAATCCTAAGCTCCTGTCCATGGACCGAATGGCCATCTATAACACCAGAAGACTTTGCCTGACGCATTTCTCTCGGGAGAATATTATTGAAGGAACTAAAAAACTATGCACTTTTATTATATCAATAATGTTTGGAATGTATTAGTTTTGCTTATGATGTGCTCCTAAAGAAGCTCTTATGTGATATCCATTCTTGTTTATACTATGCCGACATTGTCCTATATTTGTTTCTACAGATCAATGGGCCAATAATGTTGTTATATTTCGTAAATTGATTTGCCTTCATTTTTTCGCAATAAACGTGTAAAAAAATATATTATTTTTTCTTTAGAAGTGTATACCAATTCCCACACATACATTTGATGGGTAAATTGTTTTCAGAACTGAAAAAAATTGATAGAGGATTATTCCGTCAAATTTATCGAATAATTAAACGTTTTGGTTAACGGAAAATCCGCTGCCCTACGAAAAGCGGCAATCGGGTCGGGAAGGAAAGGGGAGGGAGCAGGGGGAGGAGAAGGAGCAGGAGGAGGAGAAGAGGAGATGCGACTGCTTACGTAGCTCGTTGCCTGGCAACGTCTTCGACCAATGGGAAGGGAAGAGCATGGGAAGGGTTTCCAAAACGCACTGAGGCGGCGGAGGGGTTGGAGGGGTCACGTTTAGACGGTCCTCGTTTTTTTTCGCGACCCTGCCTAATTGGCACCTGCGAAAAATTTGAATTGACCAATCGTCTCTCTGTATCCGAAAGAGATATCAGATAACGTAATTCAGCATTCTTCGTCGTGCTTACTTAAAACAAAATGTCGCAGGAAGTAAAAATTCGGACATTTGAACAATTTTATATAAATCCGCCCGGACAGAAATTTTAGACAAAAAATCCGGACAAATCCGGGTAAAAGAGGACTGATGGTAACCTTAGTTTAAGCCTAGAGTAATAATATATATAGAGACCGCCTACCGGCTGTATATTATTACCCTATGCGTATAAGTGTATATCGAGTGAGACGTTTCTTTAATTATAGCAATTTCATGTGTGAGAAGTTATATACGATATATATCGCACAAATACGATATTGTGATAAAAAAGAAGCATCTAATGTTTTTTCCAAACTTACGGTTATTAACTGAAAAACGTACAACTACCCGAGTGTAGTTGTATGGAAAAGGCGCTGTGGCAGACAGAACAGAAATGTATAGCAAGATAGCGATTCAAGGATTTCCATCGAAATGATGCTGAATTGACAGGAAGGTTATTAAGCAATTCAGTAGCAGTAACATTTGGTTTATTAACACTGGAAAGAATGCTGTCAACGGAGCTAACAAAGTAATTATTAAGTTCATGAGGATTCACAGGAATATCAGCGAGGTTGTGTCATAGCCGCTTCACTTTTAATAATGGATAGGGTGACCAGATTAAAAATTTGGTTTTGGGGTAATCGCACTATCAAATATAGAGAACGAACAATTATAATAAGAATATTTTATTTTTTATATTTGTAGATTTTCACAATATACAAGTGCATGGAACACAGATTTAGTGAAATTTTGGCACAATTAGTCAAATTTATTGCAAGTCTTTCAGCAAAATTTAAATATTTTATTTTATGAGTTATGAACACTAACGTAAACTTTTACAAATATTATCATGATATGTTTTGCATCCCTCCCTAAGGACTGCATAACCTTACAGAGGTGGGAGGGTTTGTGTACTCTTATGAACCAAAGACCTATGCCGGCGGGAGATAATTCTCCTGGTAGGACCATCCAAGCCGAAAAGGTCTGAGGGGAAGAGTCAGACTAAGAAGCAGTCTTGGGGGTTTTACATCCCCCTGTGCAAGGGCAGCAGCTTGCACAGTACCTCTGTAGGTGGTGATCATGTGGATCTGAACAGCTACAGATGGGTAATCACTCTGTGAAACTGCGATGAGGAAAGCAAGGGGAAACTACCTCATTATATTTCCCATGATAGGTTGAAAAGCTGCAAATACCATTGGAACCAGACAATGTAAAGAATGACTGGAAAGAATACATTGAGGTGCTGTATGACAAAGAAGGAAAGCCAAGAAATATTGAATTAAATGAAAAAGAGGATGTGGAAAAAGACTAGCTAGGACCAAGTATTCTCGAGTCTGAAGTTAAAAGAGCAATTGATTACATAAAAAGAAGGAAGGCTGTTGGGAGTGATGATATACCCGTGGACGTTCTTATGGTTTTGGGGTCTAAAGCAGTTAAGCAACTAACAAAATTTTTTAACCAAGTATATGATACTGGCATATGGCCTGAAGATTTTTTAGATGTTGTTATGGTACCACTGGAAAAAAGAACAATGCAAAATGTTGTAAGGATTACAGAACTATTAGTTTAATTTCCCATACAGCTAAAGTTCTAACCAGAATAATAACCAAAAGAATTGAATGTAAAATAGAAAAGGAGCTGCAAGATAATCAGTTTGGTTTCAGAAGAGGAATTACTAGTGAAGATATATGAGTATAATCCTATAAAATTATTAAATAAAATTAATGAAAATACTGAAATTAAAATTAATATGCTTTCATTAAATCCTGTTTGGCCCAATAGCATTGTGAGTTCCTTAAGTAAATTTAATGTAATTTTACTTCATAATAAGTTATATGGGGTTGGAATAAGTCAAAATATTATTGGTATAAATATTATTCCTAGTATAGTTGATGCTCAATTTATAGATAAATTAAGAATAGATGTTCTAGGAAAAAATACGGAGAATAGGTTTGTTATCATTTTCAGTTCTTCCCCTTAATTCCAGACTTCTTTTCTAATATGGTAGTTTGAGTTTTTGGAATAAATAAGTAGTAATTTAATGTATTAATTAAGAGAAATATAATTGTGAAGAATAGGAATAGAATTAACCATCTGATTGGGGTTATTTGTGGGATTAAAAGATATTAAATGTTCAATAATTTTAGTTTGACATTCTAATGTTATTATTTAATTAATCTTTTCATTGGGAGTATTTCATCATTTTACTATCATATGGTTTAAGAGACCAACATTTAGTTTCAGCCACCCAATGAGGCTTCAATCATATTTTTAATTCAGTTAATAAATGATTTCGTCATTACTCTTTCATTTACAATTGGCATAAATCTATGATTGGCCCCACAGATCTCTTAACATCTCATGTAAGGAAAATACTTCCCCACCAGAACATAAGTCGGCCAGTTGGAACTTTCCAGCAGATCTTTTTGAAGAAAGATATCAGCACCCACTTTAAAGGTGCAGGAGTAATCATTGGACCAAAGAAATTTACAGATAAAATCATAACCACAGAATCTACCACTAAGGCATTGTAATATTTAATTAACTGCAATACCTGCTTTAACTATACCTAAATAGAGCAAAAACAAACGTGGAACACCAGGAATACTCGCACCATTCACGGGATCAGAATTGTTCTCATGCACTACACTGTGTCGATGAGGTACAACGGTGAAGGTCACTTTGTCATCATCATTGACACCATTCTTCCTAGACTGTTTATTCTTCTTGCGAACAACTTTAGTGAATCCATCAGAGTCAGAATTAGCAGAATTGCTCAAGACAATATGGGGCTGTGTATTGCAGCTAGGTTGAACATCAACATCGCATGAAGGTACTGTACTGTATCAGTATTACTACTACTGCAGCGTGTTAAAACACACCTACATATAAACCTAACACGTCAAACAAAATGAACAAACCCAACCGGAACAAATCGTAAATGGTGCGAAGAAAATATACGAAGAAAGAATAATAAGGAACGATTTCCAAAAATTATCTAATTTATTCTCGTGAACTGATATCTACGACCGTTTTCCCGCCTTCCATTAATCTGTTTGCAATACACTTTGATAGCATAATATGCCAGCTTTAATGTTACATTTTGCTTTCTTCCACAGCATTTTATAAATTTCATCACAATTATTACGTCTTACGGGAGCCATGTTAATAACGAAGGCCTCTTAGGCTGAGAAAAACATTAACAAATACCATAAAACTGGATCAAATAGAAAGTTCAACGATCAACTCCTGTTCCTCGTGATTTGCGTCTCGGTAGAACCCACGAAAATTTTTTAACGCGAGAAATATAATGGCAATTCTTTTATTTCAATGTATTTTAAATAGAATGCAACTAAATTCGCGGAAATATTGCTTGCGATCACGTGCTGTCACTACGCTCGTGTTTTGCAGCTCTTCAAATTTTAAAATAGACACTACCAGCATCTGCTTGTAAAAAACAATTATGCCCCATCTATATGATAGATTGCCGACTTATTTTTAATTGTGGACGGCATTACTAGTTGCGATTACTACGACGGTCAGAAATAGCAATCTAAATCGAAAGTTACTTAATATTTTTTGTGGTTTCGTCGAGGGGAAAATCAATTTGAAATTATTTATATCGTTAAAACTTTTCAAGTTTTTTACCACAATCGAAATAAATATTGCGTACACAAATTCATTTCAATTTCAAGCGTTACTTTTTCTTCATAAAGTCGCGAGGCGTTAAAAAACTAGAACTGTCCGAGATAATTTCCCGATTCGTTACCTAGCGAGTTTATTAAACATCAGAACGTGGTAAATCTTTACATGCGTAAGGAATGTTTGCTTTGAATGCTTTAATACGAGAGAGAGACAGAGGGTGATGGAGAAGGAGAGCGAGAGGGAGAGAGACAGAGAGAGAGAGAAAGAAAGAAAGGAAGGAAAGAGGAACAGAGGGAGAGGACAAAATTAAATGTTCCATAAATTAAAAATAATTTTAGGAGTATAAGAATTGTATAGCGTAATGTACTTGTTTGTCATACAATTTGTATTCGCCCAAAACTAATTTTACCATCTTTAACACTCAAGTATGTGAATTTTATATTTATTGCTTACTTTTTAGTGAATTTAAATGTTTGTTTCATTAAATTTTATTTCAATTTTAACGTAGACACTACTTAATTCACGCATACCTGTCATATCTGACGGGAAATTACTCTAGTTAATGATAAAAACTGCAAAACGCCAGTGTTTACGCGAAATTCGAAGAAATACGATCGATAAGCAAAATTCTATGAAAATAATTACATTGCCCATTCCTTTCTTCAGAGAATAGTACAAATCCCGCTTTGATATTATAATTCTGAGATATTTTAACGTGCAAGAGAATGTTACTATACACAATGGATTTCAGACTGCTTAATATGTAATTTAAACGGGAAAGAAAGTTCCTGGAATCGAAGTCGGGACTTTCAATCTTTGCAACGTAAACTATTCTCGGAAGCTCGGCCTTGTTAGCAAGAGATTCCCGCCAAGTGTAATGAAAATCGGTCTATTGGCCCAAAGGTTAATAGGGGGGACAGACAGACAGAACGAAGATACTATAACCCTATTTCCATTCTGAAAAGTAGGCTAAAAATACGGAGGCCGTATAATAAGGAACGATTTCCGAAAATTATCTAATTTTACCAGATTCTCGTGAACTGTTATCTTCAACTGTTTTCCGAGTTTCCATTTATCTATATGCAATGCACTTGGAAATAATACTTAACAGACCTTTGTCATATTTAGCTTTCATCCATACCATTCTATTTATTTAATAACAATTATTGTCTTACCGCAGCCATGTTATTAAATATGACCACAAAAGCTGAGAAAAACATTAATAATGATCATAAAAGTGGATCCAAGTCCAACGATCAAATTCTGCCCATAGTGATTTGCACCTCGATGAAAGCCACGATAATTGTCCAAAACGTGTTAAATATATTGGAAGTTCTTCTATCTCTCAGCGAATGTATTTTAAATAAAAGTTAACGAAATTCGCGGAGATATTGCTAGCGACCACTTTCCGTCATCATACTCGTTTCTTGCAGCTCACCAAATTTGCCAATCTTCAATAACTGCCAGCATTTGCTTGCATGAAGAATCATCGTCTATGTGATGGATTGCCAATTTATTTTTAGGAGTGGACCGTATTAGTGTGAGCGATTACTATGATGTGCCGAAATAGCAATCTAAATTGGAAGTTACTTAAGATATTTTGCGGTTTCGTCGAGGCAGATATAAATTTGAAATTGTTTTTATGGATAACCTTTTTTTACCACAATCGTAATAAAATATTACGTAATATCATTTATTTAATTTTAAGGGTTGCCTTTGCTTCATAAAATCGTTTGGAATTTGAAAAACTAGGGGAATTGTGGTAGATAAGTTACCGATTCCCTACCTAGCGAGATTATTAAATTTCAGAACGTCGCGGATATTTACGTGAAGGCCATTTCATCCAAAATATGATGATCTGGAATAGAATTCTCTGTTTAACTAAGCTATAATCTCCAGACTGGATTGTTAATCGATATTGCAACACTTTTTCATTTAAACCAAAGTTTAAAAATCTCACGTTCACCTGTCAAACGACAAATACTGTGAAATTTCAGTGACGAAAATTTATAGGTATGGGATTTTTTCCATATCTACCGAAAAATGTGGGCTTAGTTGTCTATCGGAATACAACTTTTGTACAGTTTTATCATCCTAACCAGTAATAAGGAGTTAAGGATATGCATTTCATTTCAGCAGTGTGAGCATTTTCCAACGAGCGACAAATAGAATAAACAAGAACATCTTAAGAGGGTAAGAAGGAATTTCGGAGGAAAAGATAACGGCTGCGAGGCAAGGTTTCAGCCACGGTGTGACTGTTAAGGGCAAGTTACACGTGCCGCTAAGTCATACGCTATCGGGGAGACCTCATGGTCGAATTGGAATAAGAGAAAAATGAGTGCAGCATTGACGTCCAGCCGCGTCGCTCGGTGGACATTTGACGCAAGAGAAAGCAGTTCATTGTGGTTAGACCCACCGGCAAATGCGATAAGTGTCCTTTAAGTTTACATATTCAACTCGAGCCATAACTTGGAGAGATTCACATACTCTCCCATTTTAAAAATTATAACAAAACTTTTTAATTGCTAGTCGCCATTTGTCGCGAATTCTCGTGGGATATGCATATTCGTAATACGTTCGATGCAGTCATAAAGAATTAGCTTTCATCGGAAGTGATGCTGAATAGCGGCGAAAAAACGGAAGAATCGTATTAAATTTCTTTGATTTTCCCCAATTCGAGTACAATACGCGTGAACGGGAGCAGTCATAGTTCAGAGTTATATAAAGCTAATCGCTGAGAATCCAGAAGCAGGATAAATATATTATTTTATATACAAAGCGTCAGTTCATTGGGAGGGTACCTATGTTGATTTGTATGCTGCTTATAGGAACGTCTGCGATATTATCATTAGCGCCTGAAGATAAAATATTTATTCCGATAATGCAATGGAAAACCCTAAAACCCTATAGGGCGATTAAATAGTCGAAAAAAGAGGGCGGGGGAAACACCGACATAATGCTAGGTCGCAACTTCAAGATAGGTGACGCTATGGAAAGATTGTTAATTCCCGCCCATATCGAAAGACACGACCACGATGATAAAATTCATGACATCACATCGAGTGCTGCTGAGGGCAGGGGAGATACACGATCTGGCTCGCGCAATTTTTTGTTTGTTCAGGGAGACCATTGTTAAAACCATAAATGAAATCCATTTTAATGCTTATTAAAATATTTTAAACTAAGGAGCTGCGAATTTTCCACTCCAGGATCCCATCCCCTGAAATAAGTTCTCTTGCAATGCGGACGAATTACACGTAATAATCGACATTCATTCGACCCAATGAAAATCAGTTATTGTTCATTTGTACCTCCACCCAATATCTTACGTATAGCGAGTCTGTTGTAAGTTTATTAGAAGTGTACCCCTAAGTGAGATTTTTCAAAGTATTATTAGGGATCATAATATGAAACTGAAATTACCTTGCCAGCCGAAATGCAGACTTCTCGCGGCATTGATGAACTTTCCGTCCTCTGCGTATTCCGCAGTGCTCACAGCCATAGGATGAGGAGGTAAGCACTCAGTCAGACAGCGTTTAGGGCACTGAGGTGTGTTTTAGAGGGGAAGGAAAAAAGAGGGAGAGGTAAAGGTCAGGGAATTCGTGTGTTGGTATACGACAGCCGCAAATTTTCTAGGAAATTTCAGGTAACAGAAGAACCTTTTATCGTGAAGTTTGACGGTAAATATTTCCTCTTGAAACACCTTGGATATTAAACAAGTAATACTGGAAAGAACTAATCTGCCTACTTTCCTTTCAATACAATTTTAATATATCACAAGTAGGGGTGTACAAATGTTTTCTGTGATAGAGAAGTGCTTTTCGTCAAATTTGCCGTAGAATAATCGTATAGTAATGCATTTGCTTTGAAATCAGAAAATTATTTTCCTCATATTGGGGTAGCCCTGCTTTTTTGATCCGTTCTAAATATATTAATCTCGTTTTTCCATTCTATACTCGCCATACAAACGAAATTTCTTTGAAATCCGTTCAGCCAGCACCTTCAAAATTCATAGTTACAGAAACATTCTAACCTTGATATTATGGTAGCCCTGTTTAGTCGACCGGGTTGAAATACGACATTTTGGTTATTTTTTATATGAAGATTATATGCACTACATTTGGTTAAAATCCATTGGGTCAGTTCTCTAGAAATAGGTGTAAAAATAGTATTTAACTTTTTATTATGGTAGTCCTGCTCTTTAGCTCCGCTTTTAACATCTTACTCGATTATACGACCCTCGTTTATCCGACTTTCTGTTTAACCGACCAAAAAGTAGATGAGCTGCCTAACCATAATCGGAAAGCTTATGTCGGTTGCATCCACCGAAAGTCGGTTCACGCGAGAGATCCTCGGGAGTCGGTTCACGCGAGAGATCATTACCGGTAATTATATGAAATTGATGGAATGATATGATCCGAAGATCCTATGCAGACAGGCATAAGCTTCTCGTTTCAAAAATTGTTCCAACTTTCACAGCTTATGCCTGTCTGCATAGGATCTTCTGATCATATCATTCCATCAATTTCATGTTTGGCAATCTCACCATTTGAGAGGAAGGAGTTTCTTTCGACGATCCTCTTTGAGGACATCTGTCGGGGCAGTTTGATATTAGCTTGGCTAGTTCCCGTCCCACAAAGGAAAACATCCGTGTTCAGAAACGATAGAAAATGTTCTGCTACGATAGTTCAGGGGTAGAATATCCGCCCGGCAAGTGGAAGACCCGGGTTCATCTCCCGGTCATAGCAGACTTTTTTCTCGTTTCAAAAATTGTTTCAAAAATTGTTCCGGTAATTATATGATCGAGTAAAATAAAATTATGATTAAATATTCATTAAATGCCTTCTAATCAATAAATAAAACAAATTTCATAGTTCACAAGATTTTTTTAATCTAGACGAAAATCTCCCGGGATTAACTTCTTCCGATGTGGTAACCCTACTGGCAGTTGATTCATTCGGGAGATTACTGATAATTTAATTTTAATATTTTTGTTAATAATATTTTACCATATTATTTTTTTATTTTGTATTTCACTGTTAAATGGGCTGAGCTGTATGTGTAATACTTAAATAAATAAATAATGTTCCTAAATGAGCATTGTTTCTATCATTTACGAATTACCCGACTTTTCGGTTAATCCGACGGTCCTTCCCCCATATAGGTCGGATAATCGAGGTTTTACTGTAATATGATTTAAGGCAAGAATTAATTAAATATCATGTTATTTTAATTCATCCTACGGCTTTTGGCGTTCCTAGAATCCCTGTGTGGTAAACGCGTTGCAATCATTTTGCTGCATGTTTGAAAGCTATTGAAAACTTTGATTCGCTAATAAAATGGAGAAAGGGAAAGGTTATGGAATATAAATCTTCGTAGTCATAGGCTCTGCAACAGAAAAACTGCAACTAAAAATTTCATCGAAATCGGACGGGAATTGAGATGTAAAAAATGCACGATTTATGATCAGAAAGCATGAAAAAATCATGTGCCGCCTGATATGGTCGCCTCTCAAACCTGGAACTTTTTGATTTAGCTCTTTCACGATTACTAAAAAAATAGCGACTGAATTTAAAATACTGTGCCTTAAAAAAGATAAACAATAATGTATTTCAACATTGATAGGGTATATATTCAACTTTATACTTACAAATACAATCCACAATCCCATAAATCCCTGAAAATTCAACATAACATTCAGCTTGAAATTACTCTTGAACTTTTATGAATTTCATTAAATTGGGAGCAACCAAAATTAGTAAAACGTGACGATGTGAACATTTTGGAATCATATGTATCTTATTTTGGAGGGTGATGGTTGCAATGATGAAATTTTGAGGCATACAACTGTGCATAGTGCACAATAGAGAAAAAGAACTGAACAAAACCGTATGACCATGATTAAGAAACAGCAATACAAGTGTGTACTGTATTCAACATTTAAGAACATTAGCAATCATATTACAATATTAATATTCAATCTTTCGACATAGATGTTATATTTTCTTTAGGGCACAGAATTATAATAACTAAGATTTTATAACATCCTTAATTATCATTTTTCTCGACAAATAAGACGAACGTTCGTTGAACGAATGTTCGCTTAAAAGAATGAATTGAATTTTATAGCATGACTTTTCGCCGAAAATTGTTCACTTGAACAAACTAAATAACATGTATCCAACTCAGATCGAAGAAACTCGGATGTTTACGAAAGTTCTTGGAGTCACAAAGGCCGTCTTGTTTACCCATGGATTCTTCGTGTGTCCACTTTATCACGCATTTTTCTTATTGCCTGCATTTCTTGATAGGCTTAATATGACGTCACCGCCGTTTGTTACTCAAAATATATTTACAAATATCCACTTAGACTTGAAGGACCTCTTGTGTACCGATAAGGAGGAAGTGCACTACGCATTGTTTCCCACAGCCATTCTATGCTTCAGTCTGTGACTTGGATTGACTACGTTCGGTTGCATTCGTTTTCTCGTGGTTCATACATAATCGTTACACCACGAGGATTTTTTTCAAACCATTGCCATGGCCACATTTATCGTACTTGCTCGTACTTTTGTCATAACCGTTCAACTTTTTCTTATTTATTTTCCTGGATATGTTTAAATCACAAGGAATTTATAATTCTTTATTGATGGTGTTGGGAGGTTCTGTTTTTCATTCAAAAGTTGAAATTTCTCATATCATACAATAGAGAACACTTGTACATACTTCTATGTTCAATTATTGTTACTTCGGTTTTCTAGTTGGCCCAATATTGTAACTGCTTTGACAGACATTTTAATAACTAAAAATTATAAATTAAAGTATAAAAAATCTTTTGTCTGGATCGCATCTGGAGCTTTAACGGGAATGTTAACGGAAAAATCACGATCGTTCAACGAATTTCCGTTTTATGAAATCTTTTTAGAAACGCATGTCGTTTGTTGAACGAGAGTTGCCTGTGTTGCTGTATCGATCAAAATCGTTATGTATGAGGCCAAATGAGTTGCAGAAGAAAATGGAATAGTTGAGCAAATATTATTACATATGCATTCCATTTATTATTTATCCCATTATATTAAAATATCATCTTGCACATAAGTTTAAGTAAGTACTATCGATAAAGGGGATCTATACATATGACGTGTGTGGCACACTCCAACAGCTTTAATTAATACGACTGCCGAGTTCATGCAGGACACAAGTCTCGAAGCAGTTATTTATGTTTTAGATCATCCCAATTTTTTTACGAATGAAGTTTATCTCAAATATTATATTTAACTGTTATCATGCTGGAATATTTTCTGTAAATGTTGCCGGATATGGACTTAAATCGTGACTGGAAATAATAAATGACGTGGCTCTTCATAAATGCCTTGGTGAACCAAAATACTTTTTTCCTGAAAAATCTTCTAAAAAACTGGGATGCGTCTTATGCCCAGCTGCATCTTTTATGCCGAGAAATACGGTATATATTATCTAAAGCCAAGCCCTACAAATGTGTAAAATAAAAGTATCACTCTAATGATATCTGATCATGTTAAGTGAAAAAACCATTCTTGAGATTCATAATATTTAAACTTATATTGAATCACATACAGAGAAATAAATAAAAGAAAAAACATTAAACATTTATTGAAAAACATCATTATATGCAAAAATAAATACCATAACAATTGCTAATAGTTAATAAAACATTAATCACTGAGAGTTAATTATTGAAGTTAATTACAATAACTTCAGCAGAATCAATGAACAAACAGACAACTCAATTCTGCATTTTGTGAATGACATATCATAAAAATAATTAACAAGTTATGATTTAAAAGCAATATAAATATGACAAATCATTAACTGAAAAATACCATATGGCATACTAAAAAATGGAATTGAAGAGATAATCCACTAACAATGTGACACCAATTTAATGAGTTTATCATCCAAAGAAAATTTTCATAAGTACATCTACTTTTATTAATACAATACTATCTAAAGAAAACAATTGTTTAACAAAATAAAACAAAGATTAGATAACAATTTCTTTAAAACTTAAAAAAGCATAATTATATGAAAATAAACATAATACTGAATGTATCAATGTTACTGCACGCATTGTACTCAATAAATCAGCAACTACAATTATTAGAAAATTTGAATTATAAAACATGATAACCTTTTCAGCATATTTTTTCTCATTGAGGTCTAAAAATAATCTGATAAGATTTTTATGTCATCCACTGATTCATAATAAGTACTAAGTTCATATGATAACCTACTTAATGGATTTCAGACATTAGTTCATCATTGCACATCCTTGAGAATTTTTTTCTAGGTCACGTTTAACACAAAAGTCAAATCATAAAATTCATCCAAATTAAACTAACAACAAAGCTTTTATCACAGATATTTGTTGACCAAAAAGAGAGCATTGATTTTATGCTATGCTCTCATTTACAAGTATGTACTATATACTGCTTTAGTTTATAAAATTTCTTTATAAGCAAAATTTTAGGATCAAGATAATATTTAGTTTTATAAACATTCACTTTGGACCTGTGCTTTAATTTATTGGAACAAAAGCTATTCAGTAAAAAAAAATTTATATTGGTCAATAAATCCATATGAAACTTTCAAGAACAATGTAAAAATACAAGGGATACAAAGGACAGCAAGAATCACTTCTCTTAATGTTATCTCAAATGATAATGCCTCAAATTTGAAAACAAAAACTTGTCCTAGGACTGAAATATTTTACAGTAGAAACAATTTTTACAAATATCAAGGATTAAAAAAATAATTTTTTTATGAATAAAAAATACTTTAAACCTCTGCAATATTTTAAGATTTGAATGTAAATATATATGCATAGCATTTTAGACTAATGCTATCGGAAATAAAGTTCTCAATAAAAAAAATTCTTAAGTCACTCTTAAAATGGTACATCACCTGAATTCAATCTATAGTATTATGTAGATGAAATAAATAGTTCAACTACTATTTATTTAGACCCTTATTTTTTCATTATGAATTCAGTTGCTTTACTCCAACATTATACCAAATGTGTTAAGGTATATGGCATAGTGTGTAAGTTTAAAATGGTGCCAGGATGGTTGGAATATGAACCATCATTAAGTGTTGCATGAATACATGCTGATCCAACACAAAGGGTGGCTTATGGAAATGCAAATAAACATAAGTTCATAAAAGAGTATTGTTTACATAAATGTAAAAAGCAAAAATGTTCCAAGTAGTTTTAAGTTTTACAGAGAAAATAATAGTTTTCAACCAATACATCACTGATCATTAATGCCATAAAAATGTTCCACAATTCTGTAAGTGTCAAGAATTTTGAAAGGAACCTTGGTTTCAGGCTAATTACACTTTTATCATGCCTCTAGATGACATATATGACTACTTGGACACTTTGTATTACATGAAGGTAGTTTTCCACAAGGCATTAATGAAAATTTTAGAGTTGGAGAAGAGAAAAGGTCAAATCAAGATCTTTGATTCTCACTGGACAGCTTCTTGAAACCAGATAGTTCCCAAATTATTTCTTTTTGAGAATCACAGATGCTTAATTTCTGAGAGAAATTTAAAGTTAAAATGAAAGATTTCAAGAGTATTCCTCAGTATCTTAGCCTTTCTCAAATTGAGGTGAAATCAGAGGAGATATGATAGATGAAATGGGACACTAAAAAACGAACAAAAATTAAAATGTGAAGGCAAAAATTAAACATTGATATGTACATTAGAAAAGTGGTGTTGGAGATTCAGAAACAAATGAGATTTTTAAAAAATAGGTGCTTCTCCATTCTCCAAAATGTTATGAATATTAGAAGACAGTGGAAGTCAGAAGACTTAGTATTTCCAACAATGAAGGGGAATTTTCAACAGTAGTTCATAAATAAATTAATGCAAGCATTGTAAAGAACATAAATAAAAATGTTTTAAAGTAGCCATAGTGATCCACCAATTGATTCTAGAATCAACAACTTGTGGCTACAGTTTGCAATGATCATAAGAAGTCAGGTGGTGTAACTTGACTTCTGAGAGCCAGGAGAAAATTAGATTGGGAACTCTGTCATAAAGAGCTCCAGCCAATCAGTGAATGGCAACACTGCCATATGCACAACTGTTGTCTCTGTTTTTCCCTTAAGTCCTTTCTTGTGTGTGATCTGGTGGCATATCCATGTCCCCTCCTAACTGTTGGAGCTCAAGTTAGACATTACTGACTATATCATCATCTTCATCAATTTAATATCATTTTGGCTTAGCTACAATAAGGAATTCCTAGTTATTAGTTAATGTGCTGCAAACATAATCAGACACAAACTACTCAGCAACTCTGATAACAGATCAATGACTTATACAACTCTGTATTCACAAGAAACAAGCACCAATGCTTGTTAGCTTTTATGGTGTATTCTTATTCTGGTAAATATGTATTTTAGTGTCCCATATTATTTTCATAGTAAACCTACCGTATTATAGGGTCCCTAATGTTTTGTGTTATTATTCCAAAAATATATTAGTTGCTTAAAAACCCATTGCTTATTTTTATTATTTAGAAAATATATTAGTTGATTCGACTGTTTTTGTTTATTATTTCATGCTTTCCTTTCTCCAGTTACTATGTTGTTGTTTACCTTTTTATTTCATTTGTTAGTTTAACAATCGATGATAATTTACATTTTGCGTGACTTCACCAGGTTGGGTAAGTTGGTTGAAGTGTTTTGGTTCTTCCTCAAAGGGACATTTTGCATGACTTCACAGGGTTGGGTAAGTTGGTTAAAGTGTTTTGGTTCTTTCTCAAAGGGACATTTTGCGCGACCAAGAATCATTTTAGAAAAAATATATTTTGGCTAACATAAGCTCTCGAATTACCCATCACACTTCCCCAATGCAGTTCCCAATCACAACTTTTGAGATGCTGAATTAGTAATAAAAAATTAAACCATCTCCTAACCCAACCCGATGTTGAGGTGTGTATAATTGCAGAATTCAGAAGGTTACATTATTGAATTTTTCCTAAAAATAATTTGGGACACTATAATATGGTAGGTTTACTAAAAAAATAACATGGAACACTAAAATCCATATTTACCCTAATTCTTATGTGTGAATAGCCACTTTTACACCCATTAATTTAATTTAGGAATAAATCTATGGATGAATGATTCAGAGCTAAAAAACTGAGATCTTATTGACAATTTGGAATGCTCAAATTAGAATTAGATAGAGATTTGAGCCAACTCCCTAATCAGTTATTAGAACAAGATAAGTAATGCTCAAAGAGCATAATATTTCTTTGTTTACCATGGTACATTTCATATTATAATTATGATGGCGAGTCTTATATGGGTGTGTTAAGCAAATCTTTTAGTCATTGTTCCCCATTGTTGCAGCTAGATCACGGAAAATCTGTATACCATGCTAACCTGAAAAAGAGGTTAATTATAGTAGAATATATTTTTAAACTGCACACCATAAAACACAAGTGAAAAAAGCAATGCATGTTCACACCTCAATGCCACAAACTCCAAGTGGTACATTGCATCAAAATATAAAATTCAATACATACATATGTATTGTGAATGATAACATAATATGTCATATATACAAAAGTTAAAAAATTATTAGGTCTTCCTATAAAAATATTTAAATTAAAAAACTTGGAAGCAGGTGTTAAATACAGTATCAACTAAGGAGCAATATAAAGTATTATATTTGCATATTGAAAGACAATTAAAATATAATGGTAGTTATTTCACAAAACTATAATAAATGAATTTCATTATTTTATCTTACTTTCTTATTGGCAACTAAAAATATGGTATAGCAACATAAAGTAAAAAAATATCTGAATAAGTTCTGAAATGAAATTCAATGTAATTTATTTTTCATGTTTCAAAACATCATGACATAGTACTAATTAATATATTAATCTTATAAAATGAAAACTGAATAAAGTAAAATTCACTGTACAATTAGTATGCCATATAATACAAGAATTTAATAACTTTTATGTTTTAGTGCATCCAGTTAAATTGATTTTGCACATTTTTGACAATGCCTGTTTGTAAGCACTTATCTAAGGTATCTCCAATAGCCATAAAATTGTTATGAAAAACCACATGAGAATTTCAGCTACAATGCAGCTGTTTTCAGTGGCGATTCAGTGAAAGTAGATTCAATTTCTTTTTATAAACATTTTCAGTGAATGACCACTGAAGACTGCTGCATTATAGCCAAAATACACATAGTTTTTAAAAACCTTGCCACAGCTATTGGAGATACCTAAGAGAAGTACCTATTTATATAAGAATTTCCATTACTATTCCATTTATAATTAGATAAAAAATTATGAAAACTATAACTATCAATATAATTATCATTAAGAAAAAATTATATAATTATTTGCCTATGCTTATTAATCATAATAGCGACATATCATTTCAGACAAAGATGATCATTGGAAAGCTTTCCAATATGTTTTGTAATTTTCAATAAATAAAACAAATTATTACAAAAATGAAACATTTTAGTTGAAAATATTTTGAAAACTGGAATAATATGAAAAATTTAATGAGATCGAATAATAAGCCAGACCTCAGACACATTTAGCAACATATTTAATCCTTTCAGTTGGAGAGGAACTGCCTGCTTGGTTAAAAAATTCCATGTAGGTGATCAATCAGCTTCAATTTTATATGGGGTTTTCATATTAAGTATGGTATTTTGTTCTCCATCAAGTTTTTGTGAGGTTTCAGCTGTTATTTTGTTTTTCATTGACAGTATATATTATCTATGATAAACGAGCTTAAAATTACCAGTAAAATCTCTGAGTCAATCATTCTCATCTGAAAGATAAGCTTCTGTGGCGGAAAAATGTTAATAGAGAGAGAACGGTTGCTGAGGAGGTTCAGTTCAACTCTATCAGTGTTTGAAGGATCATGCAATCCTCAAAACTATGCAGATACCATTCTTGTAGTCTATGATTACACTGTTTGTGAACTCATAAAATGGAAATCTATATAAAAAACAACAAGAACAGATTGGACTGCTATAAAATGTAAGTATAAGGTTTCTGAGCAATATGACTGCAGGAGAAGAAATGCTGATAAAGGATGCAAGTATCATTCTTGTATTTAAACAGAAGTGAAGACGAAGGCAGAGAGGAAATTATTCATATAACCATAAGGTAATGGTGAAAGATGAGATACTACAGTGGAAAAAATCTCAAATACTTGAGTGGTTGGCAGGCTGAAAAAATTTTATTTTTTATAAAATGGATGCAACAGAAATTCTAAATATGCTTAAAAGGATTAAGAATAATTGCAATTTATTGACTGGGACAATTATTTCAGTTCTTTTTGATGAGAATATCTATCTTTGATCACATTCTTACTTTTGAAGATCTTATATGTCAGAGATTATCTAGAAACTTTTTGAGAAAGAGAAAATGATTTAAAATAAGGGATGTTGAACTGTGTGGAATAACAATGAAATTATTCCAATTATATTTGTAGCATTAGAGCTATATAAACTAAGAAATATTATTTAAAAAGTATTTTCTATATAAGAACGTGTTTAAGGCTGTAATAAACCTATTGAAACCATACTAATTCTTGGCACTACCTTAAAAATTCTTTTACCTGGATTTATCGTCTATTTCTTCTTGTTAATGGAGGTAAAAGTTTATTAAGCGTTTGATAATACTCGGCTGATTTATTTGCCATATTCTCCACATTGTTCATGTACTGAACAACATCATTCATCTGAAATCGATAAAAAACGAAGGCAGAATTTCTGGAATTAATGAGGCTTACTTAATGTAAAGCAAGAAAAATGCAATGATTCATCCTTACATATGTCTTGTATTCCTGAAGTCGTTTAAATTTTTGATTAGCTTCATACACTCCCTTAAGATGATTCACGAACAATATGCTCACAAATAGACTCAATATTACAACTGTAATTGACACTACGCTAGGGCGACGGAGAAAGAACATCCTTAAACCCATGCTAGAAAAATTTAATTACTTAAGCATTTTCATAACAGAAATAGCAGGTTATAGCTTATCAAAAAGTATTTATTTGCAGGAGTAAAACATTTAGAATTTTCGTAAGAACGTTCAAATGTCCACTTGTCACGCATCTTTAACTACTTTTAAGACATCACAGATGACAAAATAAACAAATGCAATCATAATGAACTGACGTCTATGGCAACATTTCAGAACACGTAACAAACGGGTGTGTTACTGGGTTACAGGCGAAGTACGGGATGTAATGAAATAATTCAACAAGTTCAATGAATTTATTCTATTAGCTTTTAGTCAAGAAAATGAAAAATTCTATTAACTAAAAGTCCTCTGGAAATATTTTCATATATTTGAAATATAAGCTTGTCATATAAACTTAAAGAAACGCAAGTTGCGTAAGAATTGTAAAAGTTAAAGCAGCCACCTGAACCAATTTTGAACCCTGAAGAAGTAGGTTGAGTAAAAAAATTAAACCGTTTTTCACTATTGTTGACGTATAAAGTATTTTTAAAACCAGACAAATAATGACCGTTGATATTCTATGGCTCAGGTTTTCCTACGCGTAATAGCTCGAAAATATGTACTTTGTTTTAAAATATTTTATTCCATCTTAAATAATCTCTTTCTCTTACTAATTTTAATCAAGTAATAGAAGCGACCGCAAATACTGTAGTGTTGGTAGACTTTTTATATCGATAGATCGCTATCGCATAGTGTCAGATGAACGTAAGTAAGGTAGTATCGTAGTATGAAAGCATTTATAGTTGTAGTTTTATAATTTGAATTTTATGTTCGATTTTTCTAAGTAATGACTACATTTCTACTATAGAAGAAATGAATGATGTCTATTTATTTCACAGTAATGGATAGCGTTTGCCCTGAGGACATAGCCAATAGATAGCAGCTTATCTTCTGCATAATATAAGTATATCCAATTATGTGAATAGTAATTCCGTGGCATTCCGAGGGCATAATTAAACATGAAAACACTAGTGTTAGTAATTTCTTTATTATGCATACATATGTGTGTTGCCAGTCCTGAGGAAGAGGAAGGAGTAAAATATGCTAATAAATGTGAAGGTGAGAGACTAATTTCGTTATTTTCCGGTTAATGATAATTATTGTAGTATTAATAGAAAGAAGCGTACGTTATTGAAAGATAGTCGCAGATTGGTAGCAGCGACTCTTGATATTTAAGCATTTTGTTAACTAAGGCAGAATCTCATTCGTAATGCGAAAGTTAACAAGGAAGTAAGAGACAACACTTACTTCCGTTTCATCAAGGAAGTTCGTTGAATTATTCAAATTAAAATAAGTATAAGAATGTCACAGTTATTTTAAAGTCTCTATTGGTTGATTTTTTCTTGTTTGTAGTATGCAAAGTTGTTGCCGTAGAACTCGAATCTCGTTTGAAAGAAACGGGTAAATCTCACGAAGTACTTGAAATTGGTTACTCGATCGATTCGGATAGAAATAAGAAGAGAACTAAATATGAAAAATCGTAAGTATGTCGTGAATATGTTTTATGTTTACACGTTCGTTGTCTCTAATGAATAAACTTTTGTTTAGCGAGTTACGGCTTTTGGAATCTCTTGATGGAGTATGTGAAAGGATATTGGAATATAATATACACAAAGAGAGGGGTGATAGTACAAGGTTTGCTAAAGGAATGAGCCAAACCTTTAAGACATTGCATGGATTAGTGTAAGTACCTTGCTTTTCTCTCTAAGTGGTGTAAATGCACTGTTGTTGTTATCATCCATATCTTGCTATTGAAATAGCCGTTTTTGTACCGAATTCACGTTAATTCATTTTTATTCTGTTATATAGAGACAAAGGAGTAAAAGTGGAGCTGGGAATTCCCTATGAGTTGTGGGACAAACCTTCAGTTGAAATCACCAACATGAAGACACAGGTATTATTTGAATAGTTTACATTTGTCTTAACTGTTTTTGTGATATTACATCATTTGATACAATAATATATCATCATCCTCATGAATCCTTTTCAATCCATTGATGTGTGAAGGCCTCCCAGAGACTCCTCCAGTTTTCCCTATCATCAGCCTCCCTCCTCCGGGTTGCCCCTAAAAACTTCACAATCTCAACTATATTTACAGAAAAACCTCATGTAACACATGTTCTGGCAGCATGTTTTTAGTATTGCACAAATTTTACTTGTACACCAGTTTTCTTGCAATGTGGTCCATTTTCAGTCAAAACGGCAGGAATCACACGACAGCCAACTACTAGCTTCCACCTCTAGAATTTGTTGTGATTATGATTAATTTATCATTTAAGTGGAATTATGATGCTCAGTTCTGATAAATTTCACGCTGAATTTGACTATGCATATTATAATTTTCTAAAAATTCGGGAATACTATTTAATATTACAGAAATTAAAAATATCAGCATGGTAACAATATTAAACCTCCAGTATGGTCGTCTACTTTACAAACAAGATTCAGGTTGCTGGGTGTCGGGCAGCCAGCATATTTTTTCTTTGTTTTTAATGAGCGTAACTCTTATTTTTAACTAAATTTTACTTAATGTCTAATTTTAATATTTATATTAAACACATGACATTATTTTTTTATGTATTTTATTAAACTGTGTAAAAAATATGTGATGCATCCACGTCAATCATCTGAACTCTCTAAAATCTCCATTCAGGCAGATATTTTGTTCTGGCAATTATCACAATAAATATTTGAATGTTCCTGACATACGTGAATATCACAGAATGAACACATAGACTTAGACTTTCGCAGGGGACTCTGAGAGCACGGCTAATGGAGAGACAAAGTTTGTCACACCAGTATGGTCGGTGGGTGTCCGACACCCAGAGCTCCAAAAAAAGTATTTTTTCCCTACAGAAAAAATTAAATCATGCTAATATTACTTTCAATATACTCTAAATGCCTAAAAATGCAGCTACTATAGATTTGGATATAACAATGTGGACGAGTTGAAAAATTGCATTTCTAAAACACTCCGGGTGTTGAACACCCAGGTGACCATACTCGAGGGTTAATAACTCTAATTCACTTTATTGTCTCTATATTCTTAAGCAACATTATCCTCAAGAATAGGCTCTTTTTCTACTTCAATGATTAATCATTCCATGCAGATGAGACGTACATGTTTTCTGATAGCAAAACTACACCTGCAATGAGAATCACCTTGTGCAGCCAGGTGACCATGTCCAAAATTTGGATTAGAAACGTAGCAGTGTTGCGATCCTATTGCGGGTGATTCTGAGAGGCAGCACTATGGGGAATTCTCATCTGAGTGACCACTTAATACTGTTACCATTGAATAAATTTTTTTTTGGGTCCAAACTCGGACTCAGTTTGCAGACTATCTAGAGCCAACATTGAGGGGTTACTACAATCGTGTGTGCCAAACTGTCCTAAACTCCTGCATACATCCCTCCCTCATACCACTGATTGTTATGAGTAAAACTGCTGATTTAAGTTGATTCAATTTACGTTGCACGCATGTCAGGAACGCATCTCTGACGTCAATCTGGGTATACCTGTATATATAAATATATGTATGGATATTGTTTGATCTATTTCATCTATTATAAAGCCATACAACCAGGGTTGTGCTGCCAAAATTTTAACTACCAGTTTGCATGTTCAGTTTTCAATTGCAATTTTTTTACCAGGCTTCACCATTCCACCTGGTCCTTTCCTCTCCTATTTTTTTGTAAGGTAATACAAAGGTAATATGTAATTAACCAATGGTAGTACAAAAATAATACGAAAATAATTGACGGCAAGGAAATACATAGGTATCTAATAAAAAATTGAGGTAAGGTAAGATAATACAAAGGTAATACAAAATAAATAATCTAAAATTACTAAAAGAAAAAGACTGAAACTTTAATGAAATTTTGTTTCATTTTGTCAACACAAGTTCTAAAGTCTTTGTTCATTTTCTGATGAAATTTCAACCACTCTGTATCCACTGCCGACCAATGACTTCTGAACTCCGTCTTTGCATACAGAGTGGCATCCCAGAATGGTAAAGGTTTTCCCAGGAATTTGATTGTCATCAGACTTGAAACATGCTGAATGATTAGTTTACTTTTCTCTTTGGTGTTGTCATTCATATAGCTGCCTAGACTTCTGCCGATTCCGCATTTCCACTCCATCCCCTCCACTGTATTTCGCCCACCGCGCAGCCAGTCTCGGACAGACCGAACGGCTCGTATTCTATTCTCAAATTGTTTCGGAAACTGGCAATGCAAGAAATCTTATATTTTCAGGGAATCGGAACCACACATTCAGAAACAACATTAAAATTTCATCCTCCGGTACTCGCGTTAATTTTTCAACCGCCAGTACTCGCGTGGGGTTCTCCTGATAAACCACAATTTTTTGTCATAAAAACAATATCGCTATTATTCAGTTGATTCTTTATTTTATTCTATTCATAAGCATTTATAAGTTAATTTTGAGAAGTTTCAAATGATTTTGTAATTATTAATCTATTTCGAAAAGAAAAAAGTATTAAGGTACACTTTCATGAATATTTTCGGAGGTCAATCTATGAGTCAGTTGACAGTTTTTAGGAATATACTTATAATATCTTCAGTTCAATTCAATAAATCGGAAATATCACAATAGAACAGAAATAGTAATCGTACATGAGAGCAAACCCTGTTTTTCGCACCATGACCTTGAAAACTGCATTGGCATTACTTTTCAATTTGAATATTAATGTAATTCACTATAATATTTATAACAGTTCTGTCAAACATTAATTGGAAACAGTTGACTGGGAGTTTCAAAACAAAAACTGAAATAATAAAAATCTACAAACCTTGTAGGATCCAAGTCAGTGAAGAAATTGTTAAGATGCGATCTCCAATTACAGGAAACAACACATTTTATGATGTCGATCAGTGAAGAAACTATTCAGAGACAATCTCAAATTATGCGAAATAAAAAAGTTCTATAGATAATAACAATAATTTTAGAATAAAATATGAACAACATCCACACAAGGAAAAAAGCGCTTATTTCCAGTGCAGCACTCTCTTATTGTTAGAAAAAAACATCCAAATTAAAAGGAATATCACAGAAAACTGAAATTGTTTAGCAGAATAGGTTCCAAACATGTCATTCCAGCTACTGAAGGGTCAGGGTCGTAAAACGCCAAAGGATAGGAACCCTGTCATAAAACGTATGCCTGAGGTGTCCACAGCCCCCCACGTGGAGTACTGGAGGGTTAAAACTCGTCAGCTGCTGAGTGAATTATTCCATTAATAATGCTTTATAAACTTGGAAACTATTGAATAGAATATTTTAGGAACTTTCAGACAGGATTTTGGTACGATTTTTTGTTTGGTATACAAGCATAGAATAGATAATAATAACACATTTTTATTGTAGTGATTAATTATAAGTAGCAAAATTTACACAAATAACTTTTTACATATTGTTCTACGCTATTTCAAAAGTTCTACACCTTCCATAAACTCTTCACGATCACTATGTTCATCAGAAATCACTTCACTTTCAGTAGAACTTTCTTCTTCCAATCGAATGATAAGTTCATCAACAGCTGCGTCCAAAGTTCCTTCTTTTTCCCAAGCGTCTTCTACTTCTTTCTTCACGTGGTCAACAGCCTTTTTCCAGTCTCGCGGAGTCACTTTATGAAGACCTTCGTTGAGCAGTGTTTCCACTTCTTTTAGAGTGAATGATTTATTTTCTCTGGCTACATGACCTTTAACCTGTGCCCATATCAATTCGATGGGGTTGAAGTGACAGTGATAGGGGGAAGACGAACCACTTCATGTCCTTCACTTTTGGCCAGTTCATCTATTACATATGAAGGGAACTGGGGTCTTTTTTTATGCACTAAATTAAGTAATATTCCCTTTGTCATTCCCTCATCAAAAGGGATGTTGTTTTCCGCCAACCACTCCATTAATATGGCCTTCCTGTTAGCAACTGTGGGAGGCTTATTGATTTGCACAGAATGATATGGTGCATTGTCCATTATTATCACACTGTGCTCTTTAATATTTGGCAGTAGCGCTGTTTTGAACCATTCATAAAAGTTTTTATGATCCATTTCCTCGTGATAGTCGCCGGTTTTCTTGGAGCAAAATACAAGGCTGGCGTTGGGATCAAAGCCATTTGAGGACCCTGCATGGCAGACGATGAGCTTCCCTCCCTTACCAGATGGTCCCTCCAACATTCCTTCTTTGGTATGGTTGGTCCATCCCTTCTTAACGGTGTGTCCCGCATTCACCCATGTCTCATCCAGCCAAACGTTATCGTCGAAGTTTTTTCCAACTAATTGGTGCAGGAATAAACTTCTTTTTGTAATAACATCTCCTCTCTCCAGAAGTAAGCTTCGGCCATTAATCTTTTTGTACACAAAACCCAAGTTAAAAAATATTGTCCTCAACGAGCTTATACTTTCTTCGTACAAATTTTCTTCCCTAAGCGATCGATATACTTTGAGCAATGTTGGATGCTCTTTCCTCTGGTAATATCCATAGATATGTCTTCGAAACACATCTTCCTTGAACGAGTCCGAGTTGGTGATCTTTGAATCTCGGGGCCTTTTCTTGCCCGGGGTTGATAGAGTAGATGGCCCTGGTTCGTTGGCATTTTCTTTTCTTTCGACACTCTCCACACGGTATTTGAGCTAACAATAAGTGCAGCTGATGTCCTTTTGATAACCTTATTGAAGGGGATAATAGGAGAACTGGTGTTGGTGATATGAGCATTTTCTCTCTCAAATAAGTCCTTTGCAGACCAAACCATCTCCCGAGCTTGACTTCTGATGGTTACTCCATGCCCAAATGGTGATCTTCCAGATCTGCTTGTATCATCAGATCGACTCCTCTCTTCCTCTCGAGCTTGATGGATGAGACATGTCCACTACGTGAAAAAACCTGGAACTAAAACGCAAAAAACGGCATTCAAAATACGAGAAAACTCAAAAGGCGAGAAAACTTAAAATACATACAAGAAAACTCGAAAGACGTGAAAACTCAAAAGGCGAAAAGGCACACTGTAACGTAAGAGGCAAAGGCTAACAGCATACTGAGCTCCAGGCAGAGGCTTGGAGGCTTCATGAGGTTTGGCAACATAGAACCCGCCTGAGGGAGACTACCTGATTTGCTGTCTGCGCATCCCCTCCACCCGGAGGGCAAAATGCCCAGATCCTAACTCTCGTTAATTTTAGTATAGTTCAATTTCAGTGCTACTGGTTGCAATACAACTTGCTCTCTTTTTGGCATGTTTAATGGTTGGTAGCAAATTTTTGTATTTGATTTCGAGGATGACTTTAGTGGCAACTCTGTCCCGATACTTGTTTACACCTACTTGATATTTCAAATATCAATAAAGTTGCTTTAGCTTTTTCTCTCCCTTGAGTCAAGAACACACAATTTGTTCATTGCGTCAAGTTTCTGGTTCCAATATGTTGAATGCTTCTAGAATTTCTTCATACTGAGTTTCACAAAGTTGAATCTTCATTCCGTCTATGATACCTTGAAGAAATCTTTGCCATGGTAGTGATTGTGAATATTTGACGAATTCTATCAGCCTATAGACATAAAATTCTTTTATTTCTTCGTTCTGACTCTCATGACTATCGACACCTTCACTTAAGTTTTCCTAATACCCTTGTCATACATAAAATAAGCTTGTTTGTTTTACACAATGTTTTGGAACAAGACTGAAGAGCTTCTGATAACAAGCCAATTTCATCCAAAACCTCGATCATTAGAGCAAGGTCTTTCAAAAAAATTTATATTTTTTAATCATTTTGCCACACCAGTGAATTCTTTGTGCTTCAAAAGATGTTCATACAATGCTGGATATGCTTGCCAAACAGCTTTAGCAGCTCTCAAGCCACCTAGGGCCCAGTACACAGCCAATTTTAACGAGTTTTGCTTGTAAACCTGCAGCAATATCACGTAGTTCTGCTTGATTTTTATTTGACTGGTGGAAAACATAATAAATTTTGTCCATAAAAACTTTGTAGTGGTTTCCTGCTACAACATTGCTGACATAGTCATCAAGTATGAGTTGCAACCTATGATTCAAACAGTGCCGAATGATAAAATCTGGAAATTCTTCTTTAACACATTAAGTGCTGAAGATAATTTTTCAATCTTCAGCGATACCTGAATTTTTTTTCTTATTTCGTAAGTAAACTGTCCAAAGTGTTATGCATGAATCCGTTTTTCTTTTTGTCTTTCTTAAATGTTTATAATATGTATTAAGTTTTATTGAGGACCACTCAAGCATCCCTCAGGTCTTGGTTAGTCTCTGACCTTCATTACATATTACTTAAACGCTTATATTTTACCTATTTTTTCTAAACTTAATGTTTTCACACATATTTACAAAAAGTAATTAATTTAAAAATATAACGCCATAATATTTTAAAAAACTATTTTTAAAAAAATATTTATTTAGACATTTCTACACAAAATATTTTACGTTTTAAAATGTCATTCTTTATCAAGAATATAGTTAAAATATATACAATATAAAGTTAACGATAAGAATATTCAATTTTACCTTGTTCAAAGTAGGCGCATTCAAAGGTATTTGAAAAAAAAAACTAACTGAAAGTAAGATAATAGACCAAATTGAAAACTAAGCACACCACTGTGAAGGTCGGAGCCCAACTGATGCCTAGCAATGCTTGGGGCAGGTTAAAATCTGTGCCTATGCCACCTACCACAACAAAGAATCGGAGGGGAGTACAGGCCGCTTGATCGGTCCTAAGGTATTGTATCGAAATCAGAAAGGTCGCTCGAGCGGCTGCCAATACTCAATGTGTTAAGTTTAGAGGAAACACCAGATTTTCAACTAAGCATATTACTTGCTCCATCAGAGCAGAAAGCAATGAAATTCCTTTTTAAATATTCCTTGTCAAATCCATTCTTAGATAAGCATTGCATGAGTTCTTGGAGTATAGTATTTAACGTGGTGCTTTGTAATTCCACAAGGTAAAAAAAATATATTCAGCGGATGTCTTTCTGAGAGGTGGCTGGCCTAGGGTTATGGTGACTAAATCTGTGCTATAGTTGAGAGCACGAACAAAGGCGGGTGAGTCATGATTACTGCGCAGAGAGAGAGAAATACACGTTACATTGTTGTCAAACCGCCAGCCTGCATAAGCTTTCGCTCGGAAAACAACGCATGACGCACGAAGTCCTATGCCACAATCACTCACCGTTTGCTCTTGACAGCTGGCAACATTGTAACCAGCTGTACGTGTTGAATCGTCTGCATGCTCGGTCTCATTTTTGAAGTACTGATACACTTTATATACGATTTCTCTTGCTTGTTTGTGCAAAACCTTGTGTTTACTTCCTTCGATCTCCATTTTAGAACTCCACAAGATGGTACTATCTCAATTGTAAAACATGCAAATAAACACGAAAATCACGCCGCAAATGTACGAACCGCACACCAATAGTCACTGTGACTGATGCTAATTGACCAAGTGATGGAGCAAGAGAAACCACGTGACATAGTTGGCCTTCTGCGCATCCAGTTGCCACCTGCATTCATTCATGCTTCCTACTATAGTAACACTTTCTCTGCCACCTCGGAAATATCTCGGAGTAAAATGCTGGGCCACAAAGTGGCAGACCCGAGATACCTCATTTTCCAACTGCCATCCTTTTCTGAAAAATGATTAATCTGTTTTCCATGATTTAAGGAATGTCAATGGATTCTGTATAAATCGTTCTTAGAAATATTTTTAGTCGTTCATTTTAATTTATAATCTAAAAGAGTCAAGGGTTGCATTAAAGACTAAATTATTGAAATGACAACCCAAGGAAGAGGAGAAGATGATGATCGGTTGAGGTAAGTAATAGAACAGGACAAACGATTGATGTGGGAATATGATATTTTGAGAAACGATGAATGGAATATAGTTTAACATAGTTTATTTGGGGCTTTTGTATGGATTGTACATAGTGAATGATAGATTCAGAAAAACAATGGATAGGGGAACAATTGATTGAGGTTTCACTCTATATGTTATTTCTCCTAAGTGGACACCTGTGGGGAAAAGTGTCTGGTATAAAGAAGTGTTTGCATCAGGAAACTAAACTTACTTACATAGATGCATGCCTTTAATATCAACATGCTTTTCATGTGTATATGCATGTATTTTATCTTAAAAACTCATTTGCTATAAAAATGAAAAAAAATTAGTTTTCAGCATTTAGCTGTTGCAATTACATTCCTGTTATAAATAGTTTGCTCACTCCCAACATTCAGTCCAGATAGTTGTTTGGGGTCAAGTAAAAGTCTTAATGTAGTTAGATAATTCAAAGCATCGACATGCTTTTGTAATCTTGTGACTCTTTGTTCTTCAGTCTTTTCATGTTCTTTGTCATCTTTCTCCGCATGGTTTCTTTCATTTACAATCTCATCCACAGCATCACTCACCTCAGTGCTTCAGACCCTTTATTGGAGTCAATATAGACATGTTGAACTCCACTCTGATAAGAATTTCCTAAGGTACTAAGGAAGCCATTAAGGGCTGCATGTCAGATGTCACCAACACACTTATAATACTGGACAACAAATTTGAACTTTTTTCTCACAATGAAATAGGTTTTCAGTGCTGAACATGAAAATAACCTCAAATTTTGCTATCGTGTCAAGTTTCCAAGAAAATTAATATTTTTGTTTAGTTAATTAAATTACCGAATATAAGGCAATCTCGAATATAATGTGACCCTAAGATTTTTAGGAAGTTTTTCAAGAAAAAACTAAACCTCGAATATAGCGTGATCCCAAACAACTATCAGCCAATCTAACATAATTTCCTCGTTCATCCATCCCTTCTCCTGCATATGAAAGATTACACCTGATGGTAACTTTTCCTTTGGCATCCTTTTATGATTTAAAATTACGTACAGAGTCAGTTTTCGCCCGTTGGCCATGACTGAAAGCATAACAGTTTTAAAAACACCGAGTTAGCACCTTTCTCATTGACAGTGACGTATGACGGCATATCAAAACATACCGGGGTTTGATCTGCATTCCCCATCTGGCCTAGCAGATAGTTATGTTTTTTATGCAAGCTTTTGATATACCTCTGATAAGTGATCAACTTCTCACTGTAATCACTAGGCAGACATTGAACTATGGAATTGCAACATCATAGAGAAAGGTCTTTTCTATGCATCATCCATCTACACCAGCTGATGCTTTCTTTGAAATCACTGTGTGGAATTTTACATTCCCTTGCCACTTCCAATGCCGTCATCCTTATCTCTTCTTGAGTGATGGGAAAACCTTCACTTTGGTTTTCTAAAATGAAGTCGAAAATATGATTCTCAAATCTCCTAGTTGAATGCCTTCCTCGTTGAAATTGCACATTAAAATTTTTCTAATTGCTTATGCCATAGTCGTATATTTACTTCAGGAACATCATACTTTTTCAAAACTTGAATATCGTTCATTTTTTCCGCCTCTTTAGCTATGACTATTTAAAAATTAATATCATAACTTCGTCGGATTCCTCTGTTAACCTGGGATTTAGAAGAACCTTATTTCTCAACATGATCAACACCCTTTTTGTCACCCATTGTTAAAATAACGAATGGGTAAAAAACTCACTAAGGTAGGCACAAAGAATATGCCAAGGCACTGATAGCTTCAATGCAATGACTATCGAGGGGTTCAACTGCCAACTGAACTTCATCTATTCTCACCTCAGATGCTTTTCAAGTACACACAATGTAACATGTATGCTTAATGTGACTATAATGTAACAAGTATCTTGTATCTCTTAAACAGACGTGCGGAATGTACAGTAATTTTTCGAAACAGTTTTACAATCTTTTAAAATGTGGGAGCTACTTTTAAAATTTCATTTTTTTTGACAAAAAACATTGCGTTATACTCAGGACAATACAGTACTAAATTCCTCAAACTAGGTCTTTAAATATGATTTTTGACTTAAAATGTTTAAGCCATTGATTTCCTCTTGTTTGTAGCATCAGAGGCTTCCCTCATCGGTGACCGGCAGTAATCGGCCAGCATGTCGGAACTCCACTTGCCCTGGTATCTTACCTCCATTGCACAAATGTCTTGATGGAACCGCTCTCCATGTTTGTCACTGACATCTCCGAGATTTGGTGGGAAAAATTCAAATGTGACTGTTGAAAGTGAATCTTTAAGCTCATACTACTTTCCAGTGCTCTGTAAGCTTGAAGAAGATGATCAACCAATTCTACATAGAATGGTGTAACCATGTGGTAAACCAAGTAAAAGTGCAATCACTTTGAGATCGCAACAGATTTGCCAGTTGTATCTTTTGTAATTGATTTTATTGAGGAGAAATTCCATATTTACATGTTTCCTTCATATAGACAGCATTTCCCAGAGGAACTGATAGATAGGTATCTCTGTTATGCAAGATGACAGGCTTCAACCTCTGTTTTGACGAGCAGCAGGCTAATTTGCCTTGAGGACTGAGGCATGGGATTGACAGGTATAGGGGCAAAGCCCTTAGTAATGGATAATAAAATTTGAACTAGGTGATAAATTTCTCTGCAAGGTATAGGTGTATTGAAAGCTTATGGTCCCTAAATGCACGAACTGCCACATGTTGTAGGGGAAAACATTTAAGGGGAGGGGGAGTGAATGGGAAATGAATCACCTTGGGATTCAGCTCGACAGTTTGACAAACTAAATCCTAACACTTGGAGGCTAAATATTTAGCCACCGATATTTTCTCATGCCCACTATCTTTTTCAGCCAGACTCTCCTTCCTTACCAATAAGGACCACATATTTTGTTTCTTTACTAGAATTTTGATCAAGTTTTGAAGAATAAATGAGGAATATTTGAGGCAATTGTCCCTATCCCTAAACAGGGAAAGGACAAGAGCCAGCTATCGCCCAATCTCCTTGACCAGTTGCCTGTGCAAACTGATGGAGAGAATGGTGAACAGACGTCTAGTTTGGTGCCTTGAGAGCGGTAACCTTCTCTCAAATGTCCAGTGTGGTTTCCGACGTAGCAGGTCTACAGTGGACCACCTGGTCAGGATCGACAGCTTTATCCAAGAGGCCTTTCTCCTACGCCAGCATGTCATAGGAGTCTTTTTTGACATAAAAAATGCGTATGACAATACCTGGCGATACAAGATTTTACGCACTCTTAAAGACTGGGGTTTTAAAGGTAGACTACCAATTTTTATCCAAAACTTTTTAGCGGGGCGTACTTTTAGAGTTCGTTTGGGCAATCACCTATCACAGTCTTTTACCCAAGAAAATGGTGTTCCTCAGGGCTCTGTTTTAAGTGTTACGCTATTCGCAATAGCCATCATTGACGTTGTAGACTGCATTAACCCACCAGTTATAGGCTCATTGTTTGTCTATGACCTAGCTATCTTCTGTAGGTCATCAAATTTGAGGATGGCTGAAAGGCAAATCCAGCTGACCCTGAATCGGCTCCATAAATGGTCTGGCGAAACTGGCTTCCGCTTCTCCGAAGAGAAAACCAAGTGTATGCATTTTCACAGACGACGGGGATTATTTCCTGATCTCTCTCTTACACTTGGTGAAATTACCCTACCGGTGGTGGAGTCTGTACTGTTCCTTGGAATGACACTCGACAAAAGATGGAACTGGAGAAGCCATATTGGCATTTTAAAAGATAGGTGTTTTAAAGTTTTAAATGTTCTGCGATACTTGTGTAATTCGTCATGAGGTGCTGACCGCAAATCGATGCTTCTCTTATACAGGGCATTGGTACGATCAAAGCTCGACTATGGGTCCTTTATATATTCTGCTACACGAGTGTCCTATCTCCGCCCACTGAGTACCATTCACAACTCTGGCCTCAGGTTGGCAACTGGTGCTTTTAGGACCAGTCCAATTCCCAGCATCTACTGTGATGCTGGAGAACTGCCTCTTGAGATGCGGAGGATGATTTTAATTTGTAATTATGTCAGTAAGATTTTATCCTAAAAGACACACCCTTGTTTTAAACTTGTGTTCAGACCCCGTTTTATTGAATTATTTTATAGAAGACCTAGGGTGATGAAACCCATAGGAATTCGTTTTAAAAATTTCATTGATGATGCCCGGATTCAGCTCCCCGAAGTGCATCCTGCTGGTTTTAATAAAGTCCCACCATGGCAGATGTCTTATCCAAAAATTAATATGGATCTGTCTCGCTGCAACAAATCAGGCACACATCCTAACGTATATCTCCACCAATTTATGGAAATTTTGGAAAAGCACCGTGATGCCACTCACATTTACACAGATGGCTCCAAGTCAGACACTGCCTGTGCATGCGCTGTAACATCTTCCCAAAATATCATCTCTGTGATGAAGCTGCACCCGCTGTGTAGTGTTTACACAGCGGAACTGTACGCTATCAAGACTGCCTTGGATGAAATAGTCACGAAACATGTCGTATTTGATATGTAGTGACTCTAGGAGCGCATTGCAAACAATCCTTACCTTTGATTCCTTTCATCCACTGGTCCAGTTGATTCACTCCCGTCTTGCCCTGTTAGAGGCCATGGGGAATAACATACTCTTTGTTTGGGTACCAGGGCATGTGGGAATCAAGGGGAATGAGAAGGCTGACTCTGCTGCCAAGGAAGGCTTCTGCAAGCAAGAACTAGACTTGCGGTCCACGACAGCAGAAGACCTAAAAAAATTTTTTAGGTTACTTATAGTGAAACAATGGCAGGACTCATGGCTAGGTTTGCAAAATAACAAATTGCGGGACATAAAGGCTGTTACGACTTCTTGGTCCTCCTCTGTCAGGAATAGTAGGCGGGAAGAAGTAGTGCTGACCCGATTGAGGATAGGGCACTGTGCCCTTACTCACTGTTATCTGTTCACACAGGAGAAGGAAGTACCACACTGTGACCATTGTGACTCCTGTCTCACTATATGACATATCCTGACTGAATGTACCCACTACCAGGGTATGCGAAACAGTCTTTCGATGCAAGGCCAGCTTAACGATGTTCTGGGAGATGACCCTGTTAAGATAGACGTGGTTTTCAAGTTCCTCAGGGAAGCTAAATTGCTTCCATACATTTAAATAATTTTTAACATTACATTTTTTCTATACACATTACCTGTATAAAATTTTATTTTAATTTTATCACAATTAGTAGGGAAATATAATAACTTTTATTGTATTACTGATTTGAGTATGGTGTGAAATGACCTTGCTGTCGACACACCTTATAAAATCAACTCTACTACGAGGAATATTTGATCACACAATATTAGTAAAAGTAAAAAATGAATTATCATATTCTCTAACTTAGGAGTGGTAGGATCGGTATCCATGTTAATAATAAATTAAATAAAAACTGAAAACAAAGTAACGAGTACGAAAACGCAATATCACAATGAAACAAATTAAAATAAGGAAAACTATATACATGAGACTAAAACAGCAATCAAAACTACGATAACAAATGATGATATCAATGATAAGTATTAACAAAGAAGACAATAGCTAGCAAGAAACAATAAAAAACACTCGGTAACCAAATAGCAATAAAAAACTATGATAAAAACAATGGCAGTAAGAGCAAATCTTAAGGTTGGCAATGAAGGCACGTGGAGTCTCGGTAGAAAATGACATAGAATTTTACCCTCTCCCCTGCGCAGCCCATGTTTTGAGAATGGACTCTTTCAGACCAAAATGCATTTCTGCATTTCCTCCGGACCAAAATGCGTTTCTGCGCATGGGCCATAAACTTTCAACAGAGCTATATATTTAAAATCAGGTCAACTGTATGGATTATACCAATATAACTCCAATGTATGTGTGTACTGAAGTATATATCTTATCATCTATTTACATTGTCATGGATATTATAAATTTTGTGGTTTAACATGGAAGTAACAATTAATGAAAAATTTTTGTGACTGTAATAGAAAAGTAAATACTATATGGTATAAAAATATCTTATTAGGCTCTGTTTCAGGGCTCCTTTGTAGAGGTACTTGTATTAATGCTTTCTTTGATATATTTTTTTTATCAGTGTGAGAAACTTCTTGAAGAAAATGAAGGAGACATAGAAGATTGGTATTTTCATCATCAAGAAGAGTCTTCTCTGAAAAAGTATTTATGCTCAGACCGAGCTTTGAAGAATGATGATGATAGTTGCCTTAACGAAGAACTCAATCCTCCAGAAAAGAAAGAGAATAAGGAAAAGAAAAAGAAGAAATCCAGCAAAAACAACAGAAAAGGAGATCAAAACCCTTTGAAAGAAGAGTTGTAATATTGAATCACATTTGTGCTTGTTTTTTTAAGTTGTATTCACTAAAAGTTGAAAGTGAATTCCACTTAAGACGTCATAATAATTCATTTTCTACCTAAAATTCAGTTCAGGATTATTTCTTGTGCAGTTTTTGGTGTTTGCTCATTTTTCTCTCTTAATGATAAATTTATGCTATAATGATTTTTCAAATGTTTGGTATAAGGAGAAACCATCCTTATTATTCATTACTTTATCTAAATCTTGCCTTGATTCATTCTTTGGGGCAAGTTTTTGTTTGCTATTACATTTTAGAATTATTTTTATTGGAAAAATGTTTCATTTCTACAACAAATGTTTTAGCCAAATGCTCACTGACTTTATGTACTTTTATATGGATGTAAATGCTTCAAAATAAAAAAAAACATTTTTAAGCTTGTTGTTAGTCAAAGAATATGAGAAAATTAATGTTGATTTAGTTATTTTCAAGTTTACAGTTTGTGATGTGAGAGTGGCTGATGTGGTAATCTATCTCATGATATTGTTATTAAATAAAATTATTTAATTCTAAAGCTGACATTGGTTGTGGTACACAGGCTTACTTCACCTTATAGTTGAAAATGATAACAGTGTCTTCCTGGTATTAAAATAATAATGAAAAATAACAGTATTATCAGCATTAAATATTTTGCTTAACACCTCGAACCTTATAGTCTCAGTAATTGCAAGAAGTAGTCACTATCTTAAAGAATTTTGAATATGTCATTTTGAAGAAATCACTGGACTGGGATAAGAGCTGTATTGATTTTATGACTCGGAAGTCATATGTTCTTCGCTTCTCTCATGGCCAAGTACTCAAGGTTGATGTATTCCTTGTTCAAAATAAAGGTTGCATCCAGTTTCGAGGTCCAGACTAGTCCAGAATAGTTATGAACATTTCAAGTGTGAGAGAAACCTGAATTATTACTGAATTACCATTCAATAATTCTAAATGTTCTACACATTTGAGATAAAATTCAATCCGAATGTTAACAAATTAAAGCCAAGTAAAAAAGCGTTTAAGTTGGACAAAAAAATAGCCTCAATCAAACTGCAAAATATTAATAATAATTTGACTTTATTTTAAGGGTGATATTTAGACAACTGAGTACATTCTTACATATAACTCAGTATGATAAACATCCATGCCCTCGGTAGGATTCTAAGCCGTGAACTTAGTATCTGTTGGCAAATACTTGAACCACCTGCTACCAAGGCCAACCAATATATAGCTTATTTTAAATAAAACTGCTATAATTGCTTGAAAACTATTATTTCTGAGTGAAAAGGTATTCAAAATAAATATATTTACTACAATAGAAGGCTTCTCGAGAGGCTGAAATTTGTAGAATGACAGTATTAATGATTGCAATTTTTACTTGTGATTATAATGTAGGAAATGAAACATTCTAGAAGATGGTGTTCTTTATTGCTTACAATACCAGATCAGAGAGCTGAAAAAAATCTTTTAACAAACAGCATGCAAGAAAGTTGAGTGTACTGAGAACTGTGCCTAGAGTGAAAGATGCTGATTCGTAGACGGAACTTCTTGGCTTATATTGCGGCAAGTAGTACAGTGTAACTAACTTGTGCAGACACACCCAACCTACTAAAGTCACATGACATTGGTTAACATAGGTAAAAGAAAGGGCAAAAAGGTTAGGAAGGACATTTGAAAAAGGACTATCCTTCATAAAGGAGGACATCTGGTCACCTTAATATAAAAGACGTCAGATTTTGCCATAAGAGTATAATGTGTCACAACACTGATGAAATTATTTGAGAAAAAAGTCTTTGCTCCTCCCAAGCTAGGAGACAGGAAGATATTTAAAGGCAATATAATAAACAATACAATAAATTGCAAAGTTGCACGAATGCTCATGTTGAGGAAATGAAATATATCACTGAGATAGCCCAGTGCAAGAAAATGAGTGTTGTATCGAGTGTCTTGATAGAATGAAATGATTTATGTTATCAAAATTATATATTGAATTAATATTTGAATTGAGTTTATAAACACAACTAGAAGATTGAATAATACCAACAACCATCAAGGATGTATTACTGGACTATTTATTCACTTCCTTGAATGCTACATGCTGTATTTTTTAAAATTGGCTAATTGGATAAGATGACTTGGAAAAACTTGAATGTCATATAGGCAGAAGTATTGGTGCTTAAGTCAACATTTTATTTATCTCCAGAATTGGCCAAGTTGTCATTTGTTGTAAAAGAATTTTGTATGACACCTCAAAACAAAACAATGATGGAGTATTTTAAATATTACCTTAAAATGATATTGAAACTTGGTATTAACTTCAGCTGCATATTATTCTCAACAGCCCTTTCTAATTTTGCATTGTAAGCATGTGTCATATCAATTTGAAACCTAACTTTCTGTAATAAGAAATCAATTTTGGTAATTATTTAACTTAGGGCACCTGAAAAATGTTCTGGAAGAAAAAACTTGGAATATGTGTAGAAAGTCAATTTGTAGAGTCAGTTTAAAGATAAATATGAAGATTCCATGTAATATTTGCAGTTAAAGATGTCTTCAGTAAGCATAGACATTGGTCTTCTGATATTTTTTTCAGATATGCTGTTAGAGGTGGTTGTAGCCTCCAAACAGTAACGTGCTTCTGAATAGCAGGAATTTGAATGTTGGTATTGGTTGGGTTGCATTGGATTGTGTTTGGGTGGTGTGAGTTGGTGTGCATTAAAAAGTGACATATACAGCGAAGCATCATAGAACTAAATAATAAAATCCAGTAACGTTTAATAAGCTAATATATAAAAATGACTTAGTCATCATCAGTGGGTGGGAAAGCAGAATTGTAATGCTATTTTTAACAAACTTCCCGAGTAGCTAGAAGATTTACATTTGGTGAGAATGTTCGATTTTTAAAGTAAAAGCCATTTACGAAAAAAAATTTCCAAAATCGACCAGGGTTCGATTTCTGAAAATGATTTCCATTCCCCATAAGATAACATGGAGATATTTCGACCTGCAAGCTTATTTTATTTTGCTTGTTAAAATTCACATATTTGACCTTCCATCTCCAAACTGGGACTGCATTAAAGAAAATGGCAATAGTTTCTTATTTTTATCGTCTTTTATCGCCTTCGAATCGAAATCTCTCGAATTTAACGTTTTAATATCATATTTTGACAAAATTTAGCGTTTTTAAGGAGAAGTCGCCTTGCCAACCGATTGCGATGATGTCTGTCGGTCTGTCTCTCTCTATGTGATAGGATTTTTACTTTCTCCATATGTAGTATAGGGGAAAGTTCATTATCAAGAACAACCAGCATTGTTACTGTACTCATATAATTACATAGGACTATATTGGGATAACGGAGGAATATGGGGAAAGGAGAGAATGAAAGAGAAAAGTAAGGAGAGAGAAGAGAAATAGAGCGACAGGGGGAGGGAGAGAATGAGGGAAAACGGAAGTTTGCAAAAGTGGGAGGTTTGATGGGAGGGCTAGAGGGAGGTAGAGAGAGAGGGAGTAAGAGAGGGTGGTGAGAGAGGAGGAGAATAGGAGGAAGGGAGCGAGAGACAGAAGACTGAAAGCCCTAGAATAGGGCTAGATATAATTTTCTACTTTAAATATACGCCGGAGGAATTTCAGGGTTGCATACGGACAGCAGACGAATTCGCCTCGTATAGCGAGGCATGGAAATGACACGCGCAGGGGTGGAACCCCTAGTAAAAGCTATATATTTCTACTTAAAGTATCATTTTTACCGTATTTATCGAATTTTAACGAATAATTTTGATAAACCAACACATCAAACCCTAGCACAACTAACCCTAACAATACTAGAATTCCAATTCCCGCTATCCAAAGGAACGGTTCCGTCTGGAGATTACTACCGCCTCTAGTGGCGTACCGGAGAAAAACATAAGAAGACCGGTTCCTGCGTTACCAAAGCTATCTTTAATTGCAAATATAAATTAAAATCCTGTCATTTTTTCTTTTCAAACGAATTTCTTATTTTTTGTACACATTTTGGAGGTTTTTTTCTATGAGAATTAATTTTTCTGGTTTCTCCATAAAGTAAATTATTACCTCAATTTTAAATATAAAAATAAAATTTGATGGGTCTTTGTTTCGATTTATAGCATTTTTATAACTAATCGTTTTAGGAACCCTAATCGCGTAATATTTTTATACGATTGTTGCTGATGGTAATTGATCCGCGCGAATTGGAAATTTAAATTTTTATTAAAATTATTTAAATTTCATCTTCATACTAGTGGACTTTTTCGAGAACGAATAAAGCGGGTTTCGACAAAAAAATCACTCAGAATTTTTTATTGCCCGCTACCATTTATTTTTAGCGCTAATGTTACTAGCTATGATTTATACTTATGTTCCGTGAAAGAAATTTTCGCATCTTTTCTGTTAATTTTATTTGATGCTGATCAAAACTTTGATCCGCAAACTTTTAACTATTTCATCTATTTACTTTCCGATTATAAAATAATGAGCTGTGCAAAACCATAGCAGTTATAACGGATTTTACGGATGATGATGAATTATAGGGTGCTATTTGCTTACAGTCGAAAGAGTATCTCATAGTTATTATAAAAATCTTGAAATCTATTTGTAGGACTATTCCACGATATATTTCATCATTGTTTGTATTTATCCATTGTTTACTATATCTGAAACAGCTTTCCGTAAAACCGAGGAAAAAGGCTGGGAAAATGTCATCGGTCAGAAGAAGCGTTCAGCATCCAAATCGATGCCAAATTGCTAACATTTACCCGCCGCCTTCGTGCCGAAGCCAGACGGGATCAATAACCGGGTGCGAGGCAGCCAACTCTAAAATACCTCGGCAAAATAATACTCCATTAACGACGTTCAAATCGTCTAATCTACACCGATGGTAAGTTAAGACGACGAAAAACCCGAGCCGATAATATACCGCATTTATAATCGGTCTTATCGGCGAAAATATTTCAGGCTATCGGTGGTATACCCGTCCTCTACATGCCACCCACCGGTCGATACCTCATAACCTCGCAGAGCATGCGTAAAAGGGCCCGGCCCTTCTTCCTCTCCAACCCTTGCCCGCCCCTTTCCAGCCTCCAACACCACAGATCGCCCAGCGCAACGTAACATCCGCGCCTGACCGCACCCACCCTCCGCCCCAGGGTTCCACCGAGGCACAAGGGAGGGAGGCTGAGGGTGCGTGAGAACGGAGAGAAGCCTCTAGGGTTCCTTCAACCTCGGCAGGAATTGACGAGGGGAGCGTTTAGATGGCCGGCGGAAGTCCAGAGGCGCGCGTGCCGTGCGATCCGCTAGGACTTCGCGTCTCGACCAGGTGGGTATCGTCACATTCGTGTTGCTTTCGTTTTTTTGGGGGGAAAAAGTCAAATTCAGCCGAATGATGGCTTGTTTATGTTTGCTATTTAGCAGTCGCATACCTAGCGATATGACACACCCAAACAAGGGTTTGAACCCACGATCTTGTGGCAAAGGACGTAAACATCATCATCATTGTGTCGTGTGATATTTCTTTCAATTTCATGTGACATTTAAGCCTCAAAACAAAAACTCTCGTGTATGTCTAATTGTTAAATATTTTATTTTGCTAGGCGAAACAAACTGTCGTCGGCCATTTAGAACGAAGGGTCGTCTTTCTCTATCAAATAGAAATATTTTTGCGATTACTTTGTATTATTGAGAGATTATTTAGTGGTCGGTCGATATGTATTGATAAGAAACAAATCATCGAAGTGTTCAATAACAAGGATATAAACATAATTACGTTGAGTATCCACCCACATGGCGATACTTCTGCCACCCTCCTGCGTAGGAAATCACAACAACTATCTGAAGACATCTTTATATTCTTTCTTCGACTTACTGTAAATAACTTAGATGATTTTTCTCTAATGCCGCAAGAGTTAAGATAGCGATGTAAATCTTAAAAAACAACTTCGGTATTTTTCTTTATTAACGCTGGTGATCTTTGTCCTCGAACTGATTGCTACGACCCTTACCTACAATAGTGGCTTGAGGAATCTTGATTACTTCATTAGTCGAGTATCGATTCGACATGGTCCCTAAGTCTTGCCTGACGCATGACGTCACGGATCGAAGTCACGTAGTCCTCGTGCCCCGTGAATCTTTTTGCTCTTTCTGCGTGCGTCCTCTTGGAGTTTTAAGCAACGCCTTGGGAATGGCGGCGAATGGGCGGAGGCGGAGCGACCAGTCTCCTACGACGACGACGACTAATGACATGGCGTGTACTGTCGACATGGAAGTGTTTAGACAGCATGCGCTTGAGTGACACAACACGCAGAATTGTTTCAGAACCCATAGTAGAAGGAAATCAACATTTTTTGTTAGGGTATCTGTGTAACAATGACTGAATGTCTACTGTTGTTAATTTACAATTCATAATAATAGCATTTTAGATAAACAAGGCAATAATTGAGAATAGTTAGGAATAGTTTTGTGCATTGCAATCATTGTTACCCACCAACCTGGTGAAATACAGGACCAGATATGTGCAACGCCCGTGAAACGGGGCATTTCAGGGTAATTTAACACTTAATATGATCTCTAATATATCTATAATATCGATGATTGATAGTAGGTAGTTTATATAATTAGGAAAACCAATATCTTGATTAACTTTCCCCAATGAAGTATAATTTATAAACACTCCATCACAAACGTTTACTTTAACACTATAGCTTCTAATATTTAACTGAATATAACAACTTTGTAAAACTAATTTAAGGCCGAAATATTTCCAAAATATACTCAAGTATATACGTATCTATTTTTTCTTTTAATAGTAGCAGCCTGTGAGGTGTCCTTTCGAATCACTTCACTCGACGGGAATGCCACTGGGAATGCAATGGAGTGAGAAGGCGGATGCAGCGAAATTGGAGACAGACGAAAGCAGCATTTGCCGCAGGTAATGGACTTATCATGTTATAATACCCCGTATCTCACTATAAACGCGTAAAAATGGGTCCACAGCTAAGTCGATGACTAGTCGCCGACAATGGCTAAAGTTTCATTCGAAATAAGTTGGTAATTTACCGTATCGGTAACTGATGTCAATGTTTGCTTCTTGTAAGTTAAGTTATGACAAGTTAGTTGCTGTCTGTTTTCGAGACCGTTTTGCGTAGCTATGGAGTGGAGTGAAGATTTATTTATTGAGATAATTATATCGCAGCCATCCAGAACTTGGGGATTCTAAATAGACACAGGTTATGAAAAATGCAATGCAAAGCTAGATGTAATAATTGATATTTTTAATTCAGTAAAATTTGATGTTCTAGAAGTAGAACGGAAAATTTAAAATATTGTTGAACACTTCTTCAGAGCGTGGAAAAAGTTAAAGGATTCCAAAGGTTTGAAGCTGAAACCAATAGTACTTACAAGAGTAAATGGCTCGCTTCTAATAACTTATATTCGATTACGCAATACAGAAATTGAAGCTTTACAGGCATCTGAAAAAATATTTGAAATGCACTGCTTAGATACTTCAAACAAATAAATAAATGTGGTAAAAGAATATCAACTTGCTATAAATCGCGACGTTATAGTCAATCTTCCTTTCACTGTCATTTTTACCAACTATGAGGACTATCAACTGCACTAAGTTTTCAAAATCAATACTCTCTCATAAACTTTTTAAAACTTCCATCACGTAATTTCTCCGGTTAAGGGACAGCATTTTCTTTCATTAGATCAACCATAATATTGCCTCCACCATGAATAGATCTACTTTTTAAACTAAGGCGAATCGTCTACGAACGCGTTGTCTCCTACTGGATGTGATGAAACCTGCCGCGTAATCGAGAACAACATCCTCATAGGTCCTCATCTTGATTGCAACTGCTGCTGCATCTTTTCAGCGACGCATGTCGGGTTTCGTCGAGGAATTATCAGATTGGTGCGAATGATTTTAAATTAACTTCAAGTTCCACCTCAAACTCCAGTTGGTGGCTTAATTTATTTTGGTTTGGCTACACCTTAAGAGGGAGCATAGTTAGTTAAATGATCATCCTTATTATTTGAATTTGCGTTTAATATGCTTACTTGTACGCAAACACGAGTGCACCTCACATGATTATAAATGAATATTCTCGAATGACTTATTTCACCGAATTTGGTCAAATGTCGTTATTCTCTTTCCACCTCGCATGAGACGCAATGAAAAAGTTGTGTCCGGTCAATTTTATAAGGATCGCTTTTTAAGTAACTTTATTGACGAGTTGCAAGGCTCAGTAGTAGCATCTACTTCAGATATATCTTTCTGATAATATATGTTAAAGTTTTATCCAGGAGACAATTCTAAGATTTCTGATAATATCAAATTAATATTTAACATAATCGTAACAAGCATTGTGGAGGTGAATTTTTGCCGAGTATTTTATTTTTGAAAGTACTGGCTTATTAAAACTTTTATTAAAAATGAGTGGAACAGTGGCTTTTAAGTTGAGGAAGATAAAGTTCTTCTGGAAGATTTCTTTGTCAGAAATTATGATACATTTCCAGCAATGTTTGGTATCACAACAAAATAACGATAGATCCTAAATAAAAGTCTCTAATGTTCTCCCCATACATGAAATGATATTTCATTTTCGTGGACGCGCGATAAATTGCTGGCTCACAACATAATTTAAAATACCAATAATAATTTTACCGCTTCATGCGGAAATCCACAGTCGTAGTGTAATGTTATAGCGTCAATATATTTTAGAAATAACTGACGAGATAAGGGAAGAGGACAGCACTGGTCAAGATGGATGGAAAACAGGTAAGCAAATAGGAAAAGATGGAGCAGCTAAGTGGTCGAAAACTTATCAGACCGGTTATAGATTGCCGTCAGCAGCGGAGAGTGGAAGAGGAATGAGTGTTCTGTGAGAGCCACCTGCTTTGAATTACGGGTGTAATAATTTGCTGTCTTAACAGTTTTATCTGGTGTCCTTTATTTTAGAATTTTAAAACTTAGAGCCGTATTTGAGGTAGTGCTTTTGAGAATGAGTGCCTGAAGAAATGGTTAGCGACACGTGTAGTAAATCGCTGACTGCTGGAACATCATAATAGCATCAGGTGAATTTAAATCCGCCCAATAAAAAAACGAGTCAAAGAACGTGTTCCGAAAATTTGATTTGTTTGTCAAATATATTTTCCGAGTTTCCTTTTGATAAATCCTATTCACACTAGACTTGACCGTTTTCCTACAAGTGGAAAACCGATAATCCCATCAGAACTGTGGTATCGTGCGTTTCTGCGTCAGCTCAAAAGCTAGCCACTGAGACTTATTATTCATTCAGGAATTTGTATTGTTTCGTCAAAATTGCCTCAGCTATTTCCTGGAATGGGAAAGATTAGGTAAATATCTTACGTGTCAACTCCAATTCAGTGTTTTTGACGTTTCACTAGAGCTAACAGATTTGGAGTGCCACATCTGGCGGAATAACTGACAGCATCCAGAACAGAGATGAAGTAATGGTGAAGGAACTAATTTTCCTGGTGGAAATTCATCTAAACTATTATTTCTTATTTGGATATAATGCCTTTGAACAATTAGAAGTGTGACTTCCCATCTGATATCCTTACAATCGGATATTTTAAAGTAATTCAAATATATAGGATATATTTTATTCATGAGATATTGTGTTCTTTGACATTTCAATGTGTTTTAAAATTTTATAATATTTTTACACTTTACTGTAACGGCTGTTCAACAAGTAGAAATAAAAATTTCCCCCATTTCCTCGATTTAACTTATAATCATCATAGGTAATCTGTTCGTAGACAGGTCCGTGATTATTATTGGTTAAACATGATTCTCCGTATATTCCTGTTTTCCGTAATCTTCTTCATTTCTTGGTAGCTTTTGAAGAAATTAAAACGATCCGTTATATAATATTTGTTATTAAGCAAACAAAATTCTAGAGAAAATATGATTGAAAAATCAACTTAAAAAATCAATTTATCGCCATTAAAGGTCCAAATAGAAAATGTTTTTCTGAGCGCAAATCGTGATTCTCGCGTTAGAGACAGAATGAAAAACACTTTGCACCAGAAGTTTACTGCTTGTTTTTCCCGGTGGGTGTATATGTTGAGTGTTCTTATGTAGACCATCATGTTCATCAAATAATGCGTAATATTGAAGAAATATCTCCATATTTAGTGTGTCAACCGCCTAATATCTCAAGAGAAAGAAATATGAACAACGTGACGCAGCGCTTCCCACCACTCAATAGGTACCCAACAAACAAGAGATTTATAACCATAACATATGGCACAGAAAACGGGTACTTTTATTTTTGTCAAAAGCGTATATAGTTATTTTTTAGGGATCGAAATTTGGGAAAGAATTACAGAGTCAAAATAGGATCGCAAAAGTCGTCCATATAAATCTTAACAACTATATAGACAGATATTAGACTGACATGATGAAAAGTTTAAAAGCAAAAGTTAATAGGATGAAGAAAAGTTCGGCACCCTTGTTTTAAGCAATTGGAAACATTAGATTCCAATGCATCGGCTCCATGGCTTAAAGAATTCACTAAAATATATCTCTCTAGGAATGGATACTCTCATATCATTGTAATGAGCAGAGGCGGCCCGAGGAATTTTGGTGCCCCGGGCGAGATAGCACTCTAGAGCCCCCCTCCGTTAACGTTTGTTGAGATATTTACAAAGTACATGTTAATTTATTCATCGCTCTGTAAACATTATTGATAATTAAAAATTAAAAGGAATTCCATCAAGATTCCAGCCTGTTCCGTGATATAAATTGGTATCCAATATTTATTTACTTGCAAGTAATGCATAAAATTGATGGAATAATGCGATCCGAAGATCCTATGCAGACAGGCATAAGCTGTAAAGTTGGGAATAACTTTCAAATTTTGAAAAAAAAAATTATTCCCAAGATAAATAATTTCCATAGATAAATAATCGGGATAGCGCCCCCAAAACTTTGGCGCCCCGGGCAGCTGCCCGGCTCGCCCGTAGCTCGGGGCGGCCCTGGTAATGAGATTACTTTATAGACAAAATTTTCAGTTCATAATACTACATCTTCTCCTATTCTGCTTATTGATGATTCTCTTGATTGATTAGGTTGTCAAAATTTGAATTTGTTGAAGAACTAAAGGCTTCCTATACATTCTGATTTTTGAACAAACATTTTTGTAATCCATTACATAATATCGAAAGTTGTTCCTAACTTGGCGTCTTTAATTTGAACCGCAATAACCGGTTGAAGTTCTTGGTGTACAGCCGAATAAAACATTCAATGTTTTATCAGCTTCTCATTTTGCGTAGCACCTGTTAGATCACAATAAATTCTCCATTTACGAGCCTTAAGTTTTGCTTGCTGAAAATAATGGAATACGGATAAATATTTTTGGAAGAGTTATATGCGATTGACCATTATCATTATTCAAATCAGGTGAGAGTCAACGCTACCAAGAGGTATTTGATATACCTCCTAGTAAGAAATAACTACCGCAATGTTAAGACACGGCCCTGTTAAAAATAGTTTTTCAATGAATAATATTTTACGGTATGTAAGACAAGCATGTATGTTATTAAATAAATCGATATGCCCAAGAAAATTTTTAATAAATGCGCTAGTTCTAAAATTTGTATCGTAGGCTTACAATTAGAAATGAAATTCCACATAGTTGCGTGTTAAAAGAAAAGAACCATTATTTTAGGGTTAAAAACACATTTTGTGGCTTGCTGGGAACGTTGCCGAAATAATTCTGCAAAAAAATAGCCTAATTCTAAGTACATAATTTCTAATCCACAAGTCGGATCTCAATTTTTATTTATTCAAACATGCAGCCTTATAATAAACAAAGTATAACATTTAGCGTCCAATACCGGTAGGGTAGCAACAGTGGCGCGAGAGGAGAAGCCACCCTGAATATACTCAGGAATGGGGCGCAGAATCAAGCATGAAGCGTTCCGTTCTAATTAAGACTAACTGGGAAATTGAAGAAACTAGTAGCCTTTGTAATAATAGCTATTATGCTAATTCCAATGACACATACAAATTTAAAGCACTTAAGCTGCTGAAACCTGTTGGAACTCAATAATTGATATGGGAAATCGTATATAAAACATAAATGTATGTATTCTTGAACTTACGGGTGTTCACTATACGCGTTTTCGCTTGTACGCGGTCCTTTTTTCCAGTAACATTTTTTTTATATACGCGACGCGTATCGGTGTTAACGCGAATAATCCCGAGAGTCGGATATACGGAGTTGGGAATCAATCGCGCTATGTAGGAATGGATGTAAATTTTCTCAGCGAGAAAAATAAACTTTATTTTTATGCATACAAAAGTCAAAGTTACAACTTCGTAGGTTGATTTTATCATATTTTAAAATTCTAATAAAAGGTGGTTTCCCAATATTTTGACGTTTAAAAGAAAATTTAACCTTTATATATATACATTAGATTACTCTCACGCTATCATACCAAATTTGAAGGGTTTCGGATGTATAGTTAAGAATCCCCACGCATTTGCGCGCGAATACTTACGACGACATCTTTGCCTTTGGGAGGGTAAATAATTCAGTAAATAACAGAAAAGATTTGTGTACATATTTAATGATTTATATGCTATTATAATATTATTGTAATTTTAAAATGCTCCTCAAACGCCAATTGAAACATTTATATGAGTGGGATGTATGTGATAAAGAACGTAACTAATCCTTATTCCACTGTTTTCAAAGGGAGAAATATTTTCGGTGTACGCGTTTCGCATAGCGCGATGATTTCCTAAAACGCAAGTGTCACGTAAATTGGGGGACATCTGTATTGTATAGTTGCCTTTTAATAATTTCCGCAAAATTTATTTTAATTATTTATAATAGTATGTGTATATTTTATGAATATGTTCCTACCAAATCGAGCATGCACACATACATGAATATACACGCTATTTTACATTTACACACACATGCATGTCAGTGAAGTTGATGCATAAACTCTAAAAACGATACGTCCTCTTCCATTTACCTTGGTAAAAACTAGTTTAACAAACTTATCAGCTAGCGTCATATCAATATGTTCTCGGCGCTTTCCGAGTAAATGTCCTTCGCAGTTTGTACCTGAGAACGCGCGAGAGACTCCACGGAGGATATTTTTACAAAGTTCTCTTCGATTTTATTCACGCCTTCTGGAATAAGAGGATCTCTTCATCTTGGTCTGTTCACATATTTTTATTTTATACTTTTCTGATTGTTCTTAATTTTTCGATGTTTTGAACATCTATCCCATCCAGACTCGGATGAGTGCTGGATAATTGTTTTATAGTTACTAGGCAACTTTCGCCTGCTTATATACTTATTATCGTTTTTTGCGCGCGGTGCACTAAGTGAACAAGTTTAGGGAAGGTCATGTCCACACGTCAGCATTTTTTTATATCATAATACGAGTGATATTTTATGAGATTTAATGTGGGAGGTTTATAATAAAAGTTGTGGAGCAAATTTAATTTTGGTCTGAATTTACCAATTTTAATAAAGTAGGGTAAGAGAGGAGCTTAATTAGAGTAATAAGGGGAAAACAGAAGAAATGGATGGGTTAAAGTTTGAGAGGGAAAGGGAGGGTGTTAGAAAACAGGAAAGAAATATTAGATATCTTAAAAAAAGGGGATGGATATGTCAATATGACGAGAAAAATATTCAGATGGATGCTGTTTTCATTGACTTTGGGAAGGTGCTTGATAAAGTTTCACAACAGAAATTAATAATGGAGAATATAGTATAAAACTGAAAGTTGTAAGTTGGATGAGAGACTTTCTCTCAAATAGATGGGAAGTCCTCGTTGCGTCAAGTGTTCCACGGGGAAGTGTTTTAGGCCACCTTCTGCTCTTAATATATGTAAATGATATCTCCTCGGTATTTAGTGGTAAAATCAGAATTGAAATTGACTTTCATAGGCAGAATAGCATAGAAAAAGTACAAAAAACGTGTTATTTATCACAGGTCGAATACGCCTAAAGAATGTGGGATCCATATGAGGAGAGACACATACACGAGTTAGATTTCAAGGAAGAGCAACCATAAAACAATTGCATAGCAAGGCGTAACATCACTATAGATTTAAAATGTGAGGAGCGCAGGTTGAACTCTAGATCAAGATTTCTGGAGAAATTTAGGTCGGAAGGTCTAGCAGAGAAGGTTTTATGAATAATTGAAGCTCCAACTTACACTGTTAGACAGGATCGTGACGATAAAATGCGTGAGATCAATGGTAAGACAGAGCGTTATCGAGGCTCGTTTTTCCGAGAAAAATACTAGATCATAACAGGAGAGTCAAACCTGCGCGAGAAAATTGTTATGTAGATGCGGAAACGTCTTGAATAAACAGATTGGGTTGAGTGAGACAAAAACGAACCGAAAGGTAGAATAACTATGATGATTTATTTATTAGAATGATAATAAATAAGCAATTCATATTCAGCCTTTATGTGTTTGCTAAGGATACATTTCAAGTGGGTGGACTTTCTTAACACAGATAATTTCTTAGTTTTAGCTTAAATCACATAACAGTTTAGTTGAGATTTCATTCTTGTAATCATAAGTTAATGATTTAAGTGCATTATATGGCAAATAACTACCGAAAACTTTGTATACCGAAATGGAGAGAAGGAGCGGATGAAATTGTATGCCTTCGTTTGCATCCCTATGATTTACTTCTTTCAGTTTTACGACCATAATACATATATAGATATACAATATGGTTTGCTCTAAATACGGGCGAGAATTCGTTGCATTGTAATTCCTTGCATTACATACCGGTTTTTAGGCGTCTCGGTGTTAGAAGCGTAATATGAAATAACCCTATTGCTTTTTGTCCGATGAAAATTAGTGATAGTGATACAGGTATTGGTAACTGAATAAACTTTACGCTCTTTCTGTTGACTCACAGAAGCATATAATCCGCAATTATACGAATGTAAGACGACATAAAATCACAAAAATACAAGCATAAATATGTAAAACACATTCAAAAGAAAAAGTTCTCGAATAAATTCTATTGTTAGACAATTGAATAATAGTTATAAGATTAACGATTATTTTTTAATAATTACATGAAAACTATATTATAGAAGTAAATACGATATTTTTCACAAAACACGGGAAATCCGTAGAAAATGCCATTGGCTCACTTCATCACGTGCTCCGTTATTATCACATAAAATTTTTAAAAATATCTCATCTCCTCCCATGTTCCAGTTGCCCATAGTGACTTGAATCCAGTGACGCAGTTAATAAATGTTTTTCACACCTCACGTGTGGAAAATCTTTCTTTGACGAAACTCCTTCAGGAAAAATTCTAATGGGGAGATGCGATGAGATTTGTATGAATATTTTGTGGAAACCCTATATATTTAACTTGGAAATATGATATGATATGAAATTTCAAAATCCGAAACTATTAGGCGATTGCTGGAAAAAATAAGCTTTTGGTAAATCTTGTAAGTTAACACTTTTGAGGCAACCCACTCATTTATTACAACTCCAAAAATACAAAAAAATCTCGTCTGAGATTCGGGTAAATGCTGCATTTACATGAAGACGCATACATCTTGAGGAGAGTTCTCTAATCCGAACGAAAAACTATCACTATCCTATATAAATTTTCAGTATATCCTTTCCTATAGGTATACACAAGTGCTCCTCCTCTTCTCCGATCCTTTCCCATACTTTATTTCCATTGACAAACTTTGAGAAAAATAGTTTTCTCAAATTATTTCAATTATTCTTCCACAGAGGTTCTTCATATTCGTATCTGAAGTTGCCAATCTGCTGATATCGTGGAGGATTTTTTTGACGTCACCTGCGTATTACTGGTTTTTGTATTTCCGGCCGACATGTGTTGAGCGATAAGCTGCCAAAAACACTTTTTATAGGGCTATCTCTTATTCTTTCCCGACGTTACGCAAAGCCTATCTTTATCCGTTGCGCATTCGAGTTGACACTTATTTAGAAGCGAGAATTTCCTTTCTCACGGTTTAGCTGACTATTCCTAAGGAATCTTCCTTTGACATGGCGAATTAGCGCATTCATGAAAATAAATTGGTTAAAATAAAAATTAAGTAGGTTTTCGTTGTCTACTGTTACTGCAAGCCTCGTTTTGGTGGCCAATGCACTTCCTCCTCGGTTGCGTCAATTTTCCTTATCCTCTCGAGAAAGATAAAAACTTGACGGAAAAATAGAAATGCTTCATTTCCATATTTTTCTGTGTAAAACAATATGTGGCAGTTCTTCCTCCAACGTGTTCGCGCAGTAAATAACCTCAAAGCTCCTGTTAATGGTCAACGTAAAGGTACAGTTTCGTAGGTATAAAGTTAATGATGACCAAGTTCTATGACTGTCTATAAAATTTAATTTATCGCTTAACTCTGAAACTTTGAGAAGTTTCTTTAACTAGAGCAGTGTCGTTCAAAATTATTTTCCATTTACCTATTCCTTTGGGCCATTCGCCGTGGCATCTTCCGGAGAGCGGTCCACTCCACGAAACTCTCTTAACTGGTGCTCCTATATACAAAAACATTGTTTGTCACAATATTTAAGGGTGGACCTAATCCTAATCCTACGAAAAATATTCTATAAAGAGGATATCAGTTTATTTCAGCGGATAGAAAAGAGGAATAGAGTAATATTCTAATTGTTGTTTGAAAATAAATAGCTTGTTTTCTCTTTAATATAATAAAGTAGGTTGTATTGACTTAGTCATATTACTTTGAGTCACAATACAATTTGAAGTTCAGTGCGCATTGCAATATAGGCAACACGCATAACACGTGTGACAGCATAGGAGACGACATGCACGACATTAAAATTGTAATAACGATTGCTATTCTATAATAATTAAAACGCCTGTTTTTAGGAAATGTTGGGTATAGGACCCTTAATAATCACAATATTTTTTGTCCAATTCGCACAATATTTAGATCGCCCTTCTGACTCATGAATATTTTGGTCGAACAAGAAAGGGTCTGCTCATTTTGGTAGTTATGGCAGAAAACTATAGAAATTTGTTAATGTATCTTTGAGGGCATATTATGAAGATCCATAACAATTGGTTTGTTTATAAACTGTACTTTTAATTGCTGAGGGGGAGCCAAATCTAACATTAATCCCAGGCAATCACGAGGATCGAAACGTGAAACTTTAAGGGCGTTGATTCCACTCTATTTATTACTAGTTTTTCTATATTTTTTGTTGATAGTAAGCATAGTCTGAATTTATCCGATAGATGTTTGTGTTAAAATACGTATTTAAAGATCAAATGCAAACATATTCGAGTTTAACATTCGTCCATGATAGCTCCTAGTTTTACACGAGGTATGAGTGTTATGATGCACGCTGAAATGCAAACTGCGTTGAGAGAGGAAGTAAAGCTGTTAAACTAAAATAGCCATTGTAGTATATGTTAAATGTATTATACACTAGGCTGGACGGGAATTTTGAATTGTCTCTCCTACCCGTTTATTCTGTGCTCCCACACAAAAACATTGTGGAGCTCGTGAAGGAGTGTACATTATGTATCTGGTATTATCTCGATTATACAAGCTTTAATGTAATGACTGTAATGCCGTTTATTGCGGAAGGACCGAACGTAATTTATATACAAGCATGTATTAACATAAATGGTACTAAGTATATCAATAAGCAACTAACCTCCCTCTTTGCCAAACATCTCATTTAGATCAATCACATGTCTGACTTCACTCCAACTAGCCTTCATTTACAAAATAATGGAAGGAATTTTTACGTTTTAGAAGAATTAGAAATCGTCCACAGCTGCAATAATCCAAATGCATCAATTGTCAACGAATATAAATTCCCCCCATTCTCCCTTACAAATGTCTGTGTTCCACACCCCCTCCCACTCCTTCCCACCCACCAACTTCAACTACCCACCTCTCTCCAACATAATATCCATACAACGCATAAAAGACGCTTGGTAATTTCCCTCCGTTCTAGGGAGAGTTCGGACGAGCCACCAAAGCGCCTGAGCGTTATTGTTTTGGAAACTCTGGCTCATTGCAAAATAGAAGATTTTGTCACAAAGCATACGACAGTTTTCTTTCAAATTCTGAGAATTTCTCCTGACTTTTTAAATTTAGTCTCTGAGGATTGGCAGCAAAGAGAAGATTTATAGAGAGATCTTCAAATAGTTCGACAGCTTTCCGTTTTTAATGACAATGCAGAGAGGGGAGTAGCTCTTATCAAAGAATATAGTGGGAATTTAACAAGAGATGAATAACAGCTTCAGCTCCTCCTTCAGGTGGTACAAAACCGTAGGAAGAGGCTGCCTGGTTGCAACAAGAAAACAATCAGCGAATTTTTCAAGTAGAAAAGCGGGAATGTATCAAAAACTTAATATTTGTTAAAAATTTCAAATTTTCATTGTTTCATTAAAATAAACTAAAAGAGATGAATATTCTTTTTATACTCATTTTTATTTCCTTTTTATCACAGCCAACTTATAATTTTATAAACTAATGTAAGTTAAGGACGTAATGCCATTGAAATAAGAATAGCACGCTTTTCCTGCGCAGATGAGATTCACCGCATTCTTTTTAAACCAGGAAAATTCTATTAAAAAGGCATTTTTTAATCATTAGGTGATGACTAAAGAATTTCAGGTCAGAGAGAGCAAAAATTGCTCCCAGGTTACCTGAAATCGGTTTTATGATGCTCAGAAAAATATTTGGCCGATATTGCAAGTATTTCGGGTCCTGGATCCACTTTTAAGTATTATGCAATGGTGGAAAAACTTCAGATGCAATATTTTTTATGTAGTGTGTGTATTATCTGAAAAACAAATTATAATACTTTCATTGCTTGATGCCCTAGCCTGCTAAATAAACAGATAGACCCATATTTTATCCCCCACCCCCCTTAACTTTCTGTTCCTGAATAGCCAAATCCTAATATCTACTCCCTGCGCTTAACTGTGCAGTTTACGTCCTCCCCTTTAAATGATTCGTAACTCTTTTTTATTTTAATAATAATTACATTCTTCCTTTAGTTTGTTTGTTTTTGTTGTTTTAATAGCTTATCATTTTTTCATAGATACATTGCAATAGGCCTGGTTATAGCTGATTTATAATTAAACTTAAATTAACGAATAAATAAATAACAGTAGTTTTTAGTTTTCACAGTCATATGTGAATTTATTGGTTTGTGGGTTTTTTTCGGGCGCAGGTCTTTTCCAAAATTGAATATGTAGTAATAATTGCAGGACATATTAAAAGTTACAATTTAAAATAGCTTAGGTATTGGACAAATTCCTACATAAAATAATTGAACTTAACTGTGAGATTATTTGAGTTCACACCAAATGGGGCTGAAAGTTATCTCAAAGACCAAAAAATGTATTTATTTATGTATTTGACCTGGAAAACAAATAACTTATAGCTTGTAGTTTTAAAACTTGAACTCCACAGCTTAATTATCGCAGTGCATATATTTCTGCCCTCTTTCAGAAATGTTACTGACAGTGATACTCACTGATATAAGATTAGTAAGTCATAACAGGATATAAATGAACCAAAACACGAAGCATCTGCTATTTTGGAATGAGAAATGCGTCCAACAAATTTTCAAAGCAGTAAATTCTCTTCATTATCGAAACGATATCATTAATTCCCTTTCTCTGCACTTGAATTGTTTTGTAATTTTTATAAGCGGTTTGAACGAATCGATTCGAATCAGCCTAGAAACGAAAATTACTATTATGAAGATGAAACTACATTTAATAAAAGCGAAATTTACAAAGGAGGAATGGGAAAGATACGCTGATCTCCAAGAAGGCATTTGGAAACTGTGTACTCCGATATGGAGTACATCTTTCCATACTTGTTATTTCTTACACAAAAGACATCCTCTGATTAATCAAAGAACAATTTCCCGATCAAACTGAAGTGAAGCTAACTAAAGCTCATTTCCAAATACTGGAAAAGTTCGACCTTCGTCGAAACTGCCAGTTTTTACGTTGCCAAACGTATGTTATATGAATGTCGAAAACAGAAAATCAAGAGAATCCATAGTGAAAAGTAACTTAAATCATATTAATACGCTTTTGGGAACTTATTTTCAATAATAATGTTACTCATTTTTTCTTTTTAAGCCTTTTTGAAATAGTAATTACAAATAACCCTGACACGATTCTCTGTTTGAAAGGAAATAAATGTAGTTTTTTGATATTTTATTGGTTTTTTGAAATATTTTACATTCAACACTACATAGAACGAAATTTTGGAGTAATGCGTACATACAGTCAACTTTACGACAAATGCGCCGTTCATTTATTGTAATCATTGATTTTTTTCTGTCAGAAGCGTCTCGTCGTAAATGTTTTTCAAGGTTCCATTGAATGCAATGACTTTTATGTGAATTGCAGGGATATACACCAGCTTTCCACCACAAAATTTCGATATATATATTCTGTTAGAAAATATAATTACAATTCCATTACTGCCACCATAACACGTTCATGTTTAGGTGATGTCTCAGTGAGCCGATCGGTATTGTAAAATTCAAGTTAATTTTTTGAATTAAAACCCAACAATTTGAGCAACATGAATTTACCATCCGAAATAATTTGGCTATTCCATCAGCTTTTAGTCTTAGCGTGGTTCGACATAATTTGTGAATTGAAACTCTCACGAAAGGTTTATCGAGTTTATAAAGGTTTTTTTGTCGAGTTTTCTTAGTTATATTTTGAATCAAACTGTGGACAACGTGAGATTGATTCAGTTAATCTCTAGAACAAATCACTGCCGGTCGAACCGCTTTCAATCTCCCCGTAAAACATATGCCTTATCTTCTGAACGTCGCAATTCCAACGGTTAAAATCTGGAGGAAAGGAGAGAACAACGCGAGAGAGATCCGAGGCGCGACAAGAACTTGCGTGGGTCCGCAAGGAAATGAGAAATCGATGATGAAAGAGGCGCATATCTTATCCTTGAGGGGATATAGAGGGATATCCGGGTGGTATCTCCTGTTTCAAGAATCGTTTATACCATTCGGATTCGATATTAAAGAGAAGGAGGTCGGTTCAACAAGAAAATAAACAAACTTATAAGAAAAGTAACAATTTGCCTAGGTTTCAACAGGCGTCTATGCGGCCTGATTGATGACGCTCCGTATTAAAATCTAGATCTTTTGTTAGTTTTGCGATCAAATAATAATTTGGATCCCTTTTAGTATCGGTATGGGAATTCGATAAATTTAGGTTTTATGACGAATGAATCTTGATTCTCGGGACGCGATTTTATTGATCGAATGACCGTTAAGGTTTACGGCTAACTTTAAACGCTCGTTTCAACTGAGTCGTTGCTGTCTAATGAGACATTAAACTAAGAACACAAATGCTTGCGGACAGTACGTCTTTTAGTTTACTTGCTCATAAACTATAAATTTATAAATAGAGAAGAACATTTATTATCAACTTTGAGAAATTGAACGCAATGCTTCAACTACATAATTTCCTTTCTTGTTTTGCTCCAACGTCTAGCTACAACTTTTGGTTCTTTACCATCATAAGTTTATACAAAAAATACTCAATAATGCTATTTTTGCAGTTGTATTAATGTCACAGTAATTTAAAAGCACCATGGAAATACTTACCTTTCATAGATCTTTATAATAACACAAACTTCTCATCTCCACTTTGATTGTAGATCAAAGTTCTAGTCATCAATTTGGCACTTATTTTTCGTTCTTCTGAAAGTGGAATAGATTAAAATAGTAAACCGAGGAAGACCTCATGTCTCTGTGTTTTGTATCGACTCATAATATAAGCACCACATCTTCCCAATACTCGGATTTCTTATCTTCCTCCCTCAGCGCCTCATTTCAAAATGGCGTCTTCTAGTACCTGCTCTAGCACATTTATCTTACTTTCTCGGAAGATATTGTTTCAGAACTAACCAAACTTTAAGTGGCATTATTAGTGCATCGGTGATTTGATATTTTTCAGATCCCGCTTCTGAGGAAATTTTTCCTCAAAGTTTAACGCAAGAAATGATCTGTTAAACCCTAATTCTTAATCATATATTTTCCTCTGTAGGGTTCGCATAAATTTAGATATTGTAGTAAAACTGCTTTGTGTTCTTAAGATTAATATAGACAGTGTATAAATCAGCTTATAATTTCTTTCGGTAGGGCATACATTTTCTGCATGACACATTTGAAGCACTTGTACACAAGTTTCATTTTTATTTGGCGTAAATTAAACTAAACATCAATTGAATACACATGTTGAATTGAATACAAGTGGTTGAAGTTGATAAAGCATCACAAAGGCAAATTGAATTATTTGCGTTATAATGCGGTTCTTTTTATATATAACTTGTTTCTGTCCATGACCATGTTGAATAAAAGGGTCGATTAAAAGAAATAGGGCGATGAACTTATGAAATGTGTAGAAGGTTTAAATTAGAGAGGATTGCGTACAATTATCATGTTTATCATTAATTCTCATTGCTGAAAATAAGGAAAATTGTTTTAGTTTTAGGCCTTTTTAAGGAGCATATTTCAAGTATACAAAAAGTCTATTTGAGGCGATAATTCTCGGGGCGTATGGATTGCTTCAAATGGTAATATGCTTTCGGCGTATGATGCCTAGTCTATTTTACTACAAAAATGAATTCTTTCTCTTCTATGTGTGGCCCAAGCTCAACGATCATATTTCAACTTTAAGACAAAAGTGAAACTTTATATTGTGCTGTGCTCATTCATGTGGGTTAACTTCATTACGTTTTATTAGTCCAATGCGATGCCATTTTCCACCTACTTAGGGACGAAAGTGGACAAACAAATCAGCACTTACGCGTTGCTGAAAGGCGCATTAAAATTAGGTCATATGAAGGTCATCATGTGCCGAAGCGCTAATTTCCAGACAAAATAATAACCGGCGAGACAATCGCGGGCGAATTCTAGGCTACATCGATAGGGAATGAGGTGCCTCCAAATACTGTGGCCTCCAGTTTAAATCCTTCCGTAAGACTGGATTTTTATGTGAGTCATTGTTTGATCAAAAAGAACCTTCTTGGTCTGTATCGGTCACTACTACGGACGGCAATAAAGACACATTTTCTTGATGCATTCGATTTGCGTGGCATGGTAATTTTAGGCGTCGTGTAGCGTGGTTGTTTTTTATGCATTCATTATATTTTTCCGCAAGATATGGTTTTAATTTATGCTTACTGCTAAAATACGTTGATAGAAAAAATTGATATGGGTGTTTGGCAGTTTTTTCACACTCGTATAAATGGCGTGCCATTTTTAAAAAACGTAAATCCAGCGATGAATTATTCAGCTTACGTTATAGATCGTATTCAGTAGACGCTCTAAGTAACGCGAAGCGGTAAAACGGTCGAGTAAGCCAGTTGCACATTTAAGCCACAAAGCTGCCGTCCTCGGTGGTAAATCTCCAATCTCTTGATACTGTATTTTGCTAAAAGTGAAGCGCTATCTTCTTCGCATGCTTATCTCATATAAATTTATATTAGCCTTTCTTTTGATTCTTTGTATGTATTTTTAACATATTCCAACTACCTCATATTTTAAACTATTGTTTATTAACATCCTCACTTTTTTCTCTGCACCGTATTATACTGTATACCATTGGTCGGAAACCGTTTCACCTATGAAGGCGCATAAAGCAACAAGAGTTGATATGTACCAATATGTATTAAAACAATGTGTGTGTATAAATATATAAACTTAAGGAAAAGGAAAGGTAGTGATGAGGGTGGCAACAAGATGTTGAAGGAAGCCCAGCGGACACTTACCAAGTTGAGGACCAAGTTGGCAGGCTGCTGGGGGCGTCGCAGAGACAGAAAACACGCACACAAAAAAACACGTCAGCTTTTCGGGCATATGCCCTTCATCAGTGATAGAGATAGAGTAACCACATACATACAGACATATATATATATATATATATATATATATATATATGTAAATAGGATAAATGGATGATAACAAGTTGTTGGAATAAGGAAGCCCAGTGAGCACTCACTAATAAGATGTCTTCAAGTTGGCGAGATGCTGGGTTGTCGAAGTGACAGACGTAAAACACACACAAAAAACACGGAACCCTTAGTCAGCGAAAGAGAGAGACATATATGTATACATGTATATATGTATATATATATATATATATATATATATATATGCATACATATGTCTCTCTCTTTCGCTGACGAAGGGTTCCGTGTTTATATATATATATATTATATATAAACACGGAACCCTTCGTATATATATATATATATATATATATATATATATATATATATATATATATATATGACGATAAGAATAAGAAATTATTGTCATTTTTCTTTAATGTAGTCTTAGTCCGGAGATCGAAGGTCAAATATGTTAATTTTAATAAGCAAAAGAAAATAAGCTTGAAGGTCAAAATATCTCCATGTTATCTTATGGGGAATGAAAATCATTCTCAGGAATCGAACCCGGGTCGATTTTGGAAAATGTTTTTTCGTAATTGGCTATTACTTTAAGAATCGAACATTCTCATCAAATGTCAAATGTCGGAAAGTTTGTTAAAAATAGCATTACAGTTCCGCTTTTCCACCCACCGACGACGACGACGAAGTCATTTTTATGCGTTCTTTGCACGAAGTGAACGCATATAGGGGAGGTCGTTTCCGTCCGTCCGTCCGCATGTTAAAACTCGGAAACCGCTGGACGCATTATGATGAAATTTGGTATTGGAGAGTTTTGCTAAAATTGGTCTACCGATTTTAATTTTGGTCAAAATCGGAAAAAAATTATGACCACTTTACATGAAGACCTACAATGTTCCTTTGTTTCAACTCGGGAACCGCTGGATTTATTTTGATGAAATTTGGTATTGGGAAGTTTTACTAAAATTAATTTTCCGATTACAATTTTGGTTAAAATCGGACAATAATGACGACTACTTTACATGAAGACCTACATGTATTTTACAACGTACTTCGCTTGCTTCTCGTTAAATTCTCATCTGAGCGAAAAATATTGAGAACAGTGAAATTTCAAAGAGCCCATTTGGAAACTCCGTGTACTCCGACATGGAGTACAACTTTCCAATCTTGTTACTTTCTCCATACGTAGTATAGGGTACTGTTTTCATGAAAAAAATCGATTTCAATATTTCAACGGAAATACACGTTTTGAGGTCCCCTGAACACGTTTTGACCATATTCTCGATAATGTGTCTGTGTGTGACAGCTTTTTGTGGCTGTTCTAACTCAAAAACTATTAATCAGATCAATGTGAAATTTTATATTTAGCATTTTTATGACTGTCACAAGTATTTGGTAAAAATCAGTCAACCGGAAGTGGGCGTTTACTTTTGTCACTTATCCGTTATTTTGAGATATTTGCTTTAACATATGATATATTTAAAAACATACTGGAATAAACGTTGTAGGAAATTTAATTTTATACAACCTTTGTTCGAAACATATTTCCATATAATGCATTTTTTATGAGATATCTTAAAAACTAAATTATTTAGCTGCCACCCACGCCACCTACTGACGACTATTGTTAACAATTGACGCTTAGTTACGTCTTAGTAACTATTCTTTTTATTTTCTTAATTGTTGGAGCTTTGTGGCCATATCCAATACCAGAAGACTATGGTTTGAGTTTATTTCTGTTCTTTGTCAAGTTTAAAATTTTCTCGCAGTTTCTTAAAATATTTTTTATTACGTAACCTACTTGGAATTTTTAGAAATATTGCAGATATGGAGAAAGTCATGTGGTGGCCACATCAGATTTTTATATATTAGATATGTGTGTGTGTACGTATGCGTGTGTGTGAGTATGCACGTGCGTGCGTTCGTGTGTGTGTGTGTTTTACGCCGAATCCGTGAAATGGGCAGCTTTTTTCCTTAATTCGTAAATTCGTGTAATGGGTAACAGCTTTATCCATGACGTGGAATAGGCAAATAGTGCATAGTTCGTTCGTGAATTGGGCAAAGATAAATTCTGTCTATTTCATGAATTGGGCAAACACTTGAAATACTGAATACATTAAAACAAGTTATAATTAATATTGTTCTCCATCCGTCCGTCTCTCTGCCGTGTCTCATGCTCTGTATCTCGGAAACTAAGAAAGATAGAAGACAATTTTAATGCAAAAGTTGTTATCTTAACGAGGAGATTACAGGAAAATAATTAATATTGTTCCCCGTCCGTCTGTAAATCAATGTGAAACTTGACACTGCAATTCTTCAGCCAAGTTGTAATTTGACGCGCAACTCGAGTTTCCTGTTCTTAGGCAGTTGTCTAAATTGTAATCGGTGAGCCTGGATCGGTACTTGGATTTCAAATATTCCATGCTTGAAAAAAGGAACTCGCAAAAGTATATTGAAGCACAGTAAGAATATATTTTTAGGACATTTTCTTAATAAGGGATTTTCGTTAACCAAAATCCATAAGTTTTCATCATTCTGCTGTGATTTAAAAATAATATCATTCTGTATATTTATTATTTCCAATGCTAAGTCTTCGGTCTTAATGATGTTAAAGTAGATTGCAATAGTAACAGACCTAGCATTGTCCGTAAAATTGAAGGGATTAACCAAGAATGTCACAATTGGTCTGTTTAACTAATGTTCTCTTTTCGGCCAGCGGGCGATTGGTAAATGTCTCGCGGGCGCCATGGCGTCCGCGATCGCCGCGTTGCCGACCTCTGCTATATAGGTTTGTTCTTGACGAATGGCTTTAGGGTAAGAGAGGACTGTTAAACCTCGATCAAACTAATACCAATCGATGAATCATTCCCCCAGGTGAACGTGGTGCTGGAGGAGAAATGCCGGTGGGCCGCGTGGCGGCCAGGGCCAAGAAGAAGCTCCTCGGAGGAGCTTCCTCCTGGAAAAACTCGTCCGCTGCCAGGGTGAGAGAGAGAGCAAGTCTCTCCTTCTTCCTCGTCCTCCTCTTCTTCGGTGTCTTCGGCCTCATCGTCCTCACCGAGATCCTCTTCATCGACGGGGAAGCCGGCAGTGGAGGCCATGGGAGGGCGGTGGGCGTGCCCGGGTCGAGGGGCCGCGGCAGCTGGGGGCGGAGGCGCGGCGGGGCGGGCCTGGGACTCGACGTGCCCGACTACGAGGTGGAAGGGGGCGAGGAGGATGGTGTGGTGGGGCCCGCGGCCGACGATTACTTCATCTACCGGGGATTTCGGGCGGCGGGCTCGGACGCCGGGAAGGGAGGAACGTCTTCGCGCTCCAAGCAGACCGGAGAAAGGGGAGGGGATGCGGGAAAGAAGAGGTACGGATTCAGGGTGTTCCCGCGCGGCGGGGAGGCGGATGAGGGCGAGACGGCGAGCGCGGCCGTCGTGGTGGGGGCGGAGGAAGACGCCGTCCTCGCGGCTGAGGAAAAGCTGCCCCCGGTCAAAGACGCCGAGTGGCAGCCTGTCAAAGGAACGAGGCAAGTGCATGCGTCTTTTGTCGCTCAACCCGGCTTTAGTATAAGTCCCTGAGGATGGCATAAACTTAAATAAATAAAGATAATACCTCCTCGGAGAAAATTCTGGGGAGTGACTTTTGTCAATGATTAAACCGTTTTTTTTTTCTAAAATGAGGGGTCTCTTGCTTATCGTTGTTTCGCTTAATCGTTCTGACTCTTTTATACCCATCCTCTGTGCAATCGGTGCCTCGCTCGCGCAACCGATGGCCGAGTCCAAAGCGAGTAACGCCTACGTGTTGCCAGGGGAGTGCGCCCTCGCCTTTAAGACTCCATCTTCATTTTTATTTTATTGTTTGGATCTTAAAAATCGATTTTTATCATCATATGTATTGTTGTTTAATATTTAAATCAGTGGCTCCCAACCTGGGCGCCGTACCTGATTTTTAGGAATGCTGCGATAAAATTAATTTCGTAAATAAATCAACGATTTAGATGTGTTTACAGGTAACTAGGGCATTAATTTGATCTATAACAAATTGATTATGGTGTGATACCAACACATGGACATGTCCAAAGGCTGTAATACTCGTTTGCGAAAATATAAAAACATTGCTTTAAAGCTGGGGTGCCGCTAAATTCTGTTTATCTTTGAAAGTGTGCCGCGCTTACAAATAGGTTGGGAACCACTGATTTAAACTGTTTGTCAGAGTTTAATATGATTTTTATACATTGTGATCAGGGTCCGTAGGAAGGCGACCTGTTTATAACATTGCGCTAATTGGGAAATGGGTATAGGGTGAAAGCACTTAATGGGAAAAAACACTGGCGATGATGATTCGAATTGTTTATAACACTCCGATGAGTTTACTTGCATGAAATTCCTTCCTGATGCCTGGTGGTATTCATTATTGAGAGCAGTGTGTTTTTAAAGATACTTGACTTCAGTAATCGAGAAGTTGAAAGTAATTGCACGTGTGGAAATCGTAGAGGTCGAGATATGCGGACGTACTGTAACGTATGTGTTCTCAAACAGAGCTTTCCCTGTTTATCTTTCGATTTCTCCTGCAAATCACGCTTGCGAAATACTATCCTTTCCTACATTGAGCAGAACCCCTTCAAAATCCGGTAGAACCTTACATTTCTTATTTGTATCAGTTTTCTTAATGCTTAAATTTAATGTTATGCATCGAACCGAAATTTCGTTCATTGGCCTTATAATATAAATTAAATATAAATAATTTCCAAATTTAAGCTGGGTAACAGTACAGTACAGTAGTAACAGTATTCATGGTGCCAAAATATCTTCCTAGGGTACAAGTTTTAGATTTCCTTGTCAAACGCTCTTCAGACGGAAAAGAGGTTTTTGTTCCCTGGGAGCCCTAATACTAGTGAGCCAATATATTCCTCGACAAAAGCATGGAGCTACTTTCCATGGTTTTTTCTCGAACACCAATTTAAAATAAATATATTGATTTATTTGAACATATTAAATTAATAATATTGGTGTAACCTAGCTTAAGCAAGTGGGGATTATTAGTAAATACAAAATTTGAAAATATTATTGCTAAATCTTGAGATTGTAACCCATTAATTGCCATGGGCCCCATTTGGAGATCATAGTGTTTTGTGATTATTTTGTGTTTAACTGCATTATATTGTCTGTCTGTCGGTATCCAATTACTCATTGGTCATTTCGCTTCAACATGAAATTTGTTTTTGCTACATTGTTGTTATAACCACAGCGCAACAAGCATAGAATTTGTATGCGCTAGCTCTGTGCCTCTTTGGAAGTTGGACTATATTCATGTCCAAATTTTTTGGCCAGTATTGCAGATAAAATTTTCTTTGTGCTGATATTATTTGTAAACATGTTCTGCAGTTTGTGTAAGGCATGAAAGATAACCGATTCTTTTATAAAGACAGAATTTATTTTACCAAAAATACTGATCCCCATTTGGGGATCATGACAGATGCCATGTACAAAATGTCAAGGGAAAACCAATTAGGTTTGGTTTCAAGCAGTGGGCGATATGCTGCTCTGAAACTGAATACTGCTTTCACATGGGCTTTTATTAAGGAAAGAACGAAGAGGGAGTTTCCTTAAGAGGTTTGCGAGCAGATGTGTCATAATTAAAATGGCTTCTATGCTATAAAATTCAAATGCACATGATTGTATTTCTACAATTTCTTCACTAGTTTCGAACTTTTGACAAAATTGAAAGAGATGGGCGTTAGAACAACTGGTACAGTCCGTTTCAACAGAATGAATCATTTCCCACTAAAAATGATGCTGAAATGAAAAAAGACCACGAGGAGAATTTGACTACAGGTATGATGAACGAAATATTTGCTGTGATTTAGAATGACAACAGCTCTGTAAAGGTTATGTCCAACCATATTGGTCTGCGACCCCTTGAAAAAGTAAAGCGATGGTCCAGAAAAGAAAAGAAAGAACTGAGTGTGTCATATCCCAATGTTATAGCACGGTATAATAAATACATGGATGGGGTGGATGGATTAGACTGGAGTGCCCAAAAATATCGTATTAGATTTAGGAACAAAAATGGTATTTTCCCCTGTTTACAAATGCCATTGATGTGGCAATTGTTAATGCTTGGACATTATATTCAGGTACAAATGGGAATATTTCTCTTTTAACTTTAAGACGCATGATTGCACGTTATTATCTAAAGATAAACTCTATTTCAGGCCCAAAAATTATTGGTAGGCCATCATACCAACTTGCATTTCGCAAAAGTCGCATATCAGATAACGTTCAAGCAGACCCTATTGGTAATTTATTAGAGAGAACTTATGAAGAGAAACAACGTAAATGTGCAGTATGTAAGATGGAAGTCAACTGTTAACAACACAGTTGACTTCCAGTCGCTGTCGTGTTCAGATTGCCCCTGAGGATGCCCACTTGATGGGCGAAATGCATTGGGCTTATTCACAATCCCTTGGTTTTGGCTTAAGGAGTTCACTCACTTATTATGGAGATTGATGTTCAATGGCACCAGTAGGAACGGATCTTGACTATTTCGTTTTAGGAGATTTCTCGATTTTTTGCAGTCCGTAAATATAGGAAGTATTTTATCTCTTTTCACCGGAATTTTTCTTATAATTTTATGGAAATAATCGACGGTAACTCTAACTTTTAAAATATAAACCTTGAAACTACTAATGAGTCACTCGGAGAAGTTTTTAAGTGAGTCATTTGTAAACGACTCTTCTTTTTGCAGAAAAGTCTGAAGTTGACTCGAAGGGGTCCGTTGAGAGCCCATGCAAAATTAAATACACTAGTGTAATGCCGTCAAAAATGATGGGTATTCATGAATTAAGTAATAAATTAAAATTAAAACATCCCATTCTCCCTCTCTGCCTTCATATTAGAGCCTTATGAAAATATATATTATACAAATGGAGTGGGGGTCCATGGGTAATACTTGTGGATCTGAGGGGTCCGTAGGTGCAAAAAAGTTTACAACCCCTGCTATAGAAGCTACTTTTGCAACAAAATTTAAAAACCTGCTATATTCTTTAGATACGACTCACCGGAATAAAGATCTAACCGTAATTTTTATTCTCCAAAATTACATACAGAGTATTTTAAGAAGATGGAAAATTAGAAAAATTATTAATTTAGTAATATTATCTATGCATATACAGTTTTCAGAAACATTTTATGAGACATTTACAAAAATTCCCCTCTTTTAAATTATTTCTACTTAAGTAATATAATTCTTATGATGAGAGGCTCGCTATCCTAAAATTTAATTATCCAAATTAAACAGAAAGTATCATTAATCATTCCATAAGAATAGACTAATTAATCAAGACTTAATTATTTAAAACCAAACACAAAAAGTGTTTTAATTAATTAAAACAACTTTTGCCTGACACAAACCAATTCTACGGAGAAACGTCCCAAATTCAGTAGACCGAATAAACAACACGCACCCATCAACATGAGGAAGGTAGCGTGAAAATAGAGGCCGTAATTACGCGAGTGAATTGCGAAAGTCGAAGCGGACGTGTTTACAACTGCCTCATCCTGCGCAGGAACATGTTGTTGACACCAGGTACTTCTCCTGGTTTTCTAACAGCCGTGTGTACACCTTGCAAGTTAGAATTTTTCAGTTACAGTGTGAAACTTGCTAGACTAACCCCTCGTTAAAATGGAATAGTGTGCACAACTTCGACGTCTGAATTACGAGGGTATTTGGAGGAAGAGACTCTAAAAACAAATTTCTTTTGTAAAGACGTAAGTGCTTGAGGATGCCTCTAGAGAAGGATCAAGTTAAAGTAGGAAGACTTTGAGGAGGACAAGAGGAGATGAAAAAGTTGCGAAAAGAGAATGATACAATGGAAAGACAAGTCACTTGGAATTTTGACGCATAAACCTAGGCAGCTTTATCTGTTGATATTAGAGTAGAAATTTTGCATTCATAACGTACGCTAGGTTACCATTGCCGCGAAACTTATTTCCCAGCATATGTTAAGGTGGATTTCCCTAAATAGGTATGTGTATACACACATATTCGTGCATGTGCATGTATAAAGCCATGTATGTATACTATCAGGAGCAGTACTGAGATGTGCTAACATACTTGATTAATCGCCGTAAATTAGATATAGATATCAATTTACCATTACTACACATGTATGTGGCGTAATCCTTGACATATATGGTGCTCAATCCATACAATTTATGTCTCACGAAATACATTTACTCAAACTATCTACAAACCTCAACTTTCTATACGCCTTTCTTCCCTCTTAGTTATCGCATGAACGGAACTAATTGAAATAAATAATTATCAGAACTTTGAATCCTTAATTTCCCCATTATGCATTTAAGGTAAGCTGCATTCTCAGTGGCGGTCAACCAATGTATAACATATATAAGAATACTTTTTAATTGTGCGTGTGACGTAAGAAAAAATGAAATGTATCGGTTTTGCCTACATTTTTGGCATTTTACGGCGCAAAGAACCGTATGTCGCCGAATGCAAATACATGCGACGCAGGCGTTGATTGCGGTTTATCTTGATTCCAGGTTCAAATTTTACGTATATTCCGCCTACTACGACTCTCGGGGCGGAGAGCGCATGGTGCGCATCATAGGAGCCACCCGCACCAGGAGCCCCGAGAGGGTTTGGTGCCGCCTCTGGCTCTCCTCCGCCTCCCCCGCCAACTTCACGCCCACTGCCAACTCCTCGTCCAACTCGTCCGAGGCGCGGGATACCCGCTTCGTCGCCACCGTCCTGGCCCGCGTCAAAGTAATCCGCGAGAACTGGAATCTCAAGTACAGCGCGTGCTTCGTCATCTGTCCCCTGAGGGCGGTGCTGAACGCGGGAGCGGGCGGATCCTCGACCCCCGCCCCCGGCCACCCTCCGGCCGAATCCACGCGTCGCTCCGGTTTCTCTTCGGGGCGAGGTAAGGCGCTTCCCTCGCCGCCCCCCGGTCCGCCCCCTTGGCCGCTGTGGGTGTCCGTGGTGAGCAGGTCGCGAAGGGCGATTCCAGCTCACAGGCTGCGCGTGCGAAACACCGAGGCGCACCAACTGGCCGAAGCGAAGGTCGACACGCGGTTCGGAGAGCGCTGGGGGGTGTGCATCAAGCCTCTGCATTTCAGCTACAACCAGGCAAGTGCAGAAGTGGCAGGGGTTTCCGCTCCTTATGGAGGTCATGATACGGTAACCCAGAAATCACCGTTTATGAGAGTTTGCGAATCATTATTTAGGTGTGATTAAAACTTCCTATAATGGGACTTACGACCAATATTTGTTTAGTATTTGCGTATGTTTTCACTTTCTCCTTCCTGATGAAATGAAAATGATCCAAGAAAATTTGAAGTTCTGATTTAAACCAAAAAGCGTAGGAACCGCGAGAGAAAGAGAGAAAATGCACCATATTTTCTCTCGGTACCTAGAATCCAAGTTAAATCATGTAGTATGTACTCATTTACTTGACTTGGAAAATCTATTGTAATATATGTTTACTGGAGAATTTAAAAAAAAACGATCATAGCGCTTGGAATGCGACATTGGCATAAGGGCATAATAAGATGGTTCCTTTTGAGTTGACGGTTTTGGAGCTGCAGAAAAAGAATACGTGTTACGAAGACATTTTTTCCAATTCAGCGATATGTTATGAACTTTTCTATGATCGGTGGTTAGTTGTCACGTAATTTTATTCTGATTTTTCTGGCAGATTTTACGATATCCTAAAGAAATGATGTACATTTATCAGTTTTGATTTTTGATACAGAAAAAAGTAATGAAAACATGGAAAACGCGACTAATGATCAGATCAACATGTTGTATGAAGGATTCGTACCATTTTAGCTACACATAGCATAGTTTAACCTCCTCTGATTTTGTGTATTAATTGAAAGAAGTTGAATTATTTTATACTTTTGTTTACCTGAATTTTTTTGTTTTTGGTACTTAAAACATCTCGAAAATAAAAGCTTATATTTAGCAGAATTTTCCATGTGTTTCTGCTCTACAGACTATTTGTATTCGACCAAATATTTTGTTTTTAGAAAAAGTTGATTTCAAAAATTCATTTAATTTAATTTATTTCTAAAAATATCACTTTATAGATAGGATTTCATGACGTTTAATTCATATTTGTAAGTTGTGATACTGATTCTTGAGAAATAAAACATTTACGCAGTATTTTTGACGATGTAGAATCTTTGATGACTTTTTAAGTGACATAAAATTTAGTTAGAGGCTAGATTTTCCTTCCTGAAAAAAATATTTCAAAGTATGAAATTTTTACTGTTAATATTTGCATCTAGCATATCATACATTTTCAGTCTTGTTTATTGCCAATTTGATTTTATCATAAGAGAGGTATTCATCTAGTCTTCATTAGTCAGCCGTCATACGTTAACCAATATTTTACTAATGTACCAACGTTTGGGTGCCATATTTTTTAAACACGATAACAATACAGTTAACTAACAATATTGTATGTCTTATTCACAGGCATTACATATGGTGGAGTTCATAGAATTCCACTCACTACTCGGGTTCGAGCATTTCACCATGTACAACCACACTGTGGGGCCTGCAGTCGGTTGCATTCTCAATCTTTACGCTAGCAAGGGCGTTGTGACGCTGCTTCCTTGGAGTCTGGATATGGCGTCTCAGCGTGAGATCAGAACTGAAGGACTATTTGCTGCCCTTAACGACTGTTTATATCGCTCCATGCATCGATTCCGGTACCTCGCCCTCATCGATCTCGATGAGTTCATTGGCAAGTTATATTCAATTCTTACTCATGGAGTCAACAAGATCTATCTCTTAATTTTTTACTATTCAACATATTTTTCCTGGCACTTTCGATAGGATGCATTTAAAGAAATGAATTTTACTTTTAAATTTGAACCTTTGAATTCTTCTTTACTACTTTTAAATATATCTGTCTAGCACCAATAAATTATATATCATTCTAAATTTAGCATAAATATCCAAATTAAGGGCATAGGCACAAAAAAGTTATTAGTTATTCAAATTACAATTTATATTTACTAACAATATTTTTTCAAAAATTCTAAGCACACTTTTACAACTATCTGTAATGCAATTAATCCTTTCATTTTATAACTTATATGCATATATTTTACGCAAGTAGGCTGGTACTCTCATCTTCTCGTCATAGTTTTCATTCTTTTCTGGAGGAAGAAGTGTGATCCGATTATCTCTCTTGAATGCAGCAAATACTATATGAGGTGCTTCCCTAAAGGAGAACTTTCGGGGATTTACGTCGCGAACGAACATTTTGCTCAAGGCGCTTTAGCTGAGATAAAGAGTTGATTTTTCATACAATCCATTAAAGAGCAGAATGTTGCAGTCCACTGAAGTAGTGTGCACTGAAGTATTTATCAGCCAAGGTGAAGCTCATTATCTCAGACAATCAAATATTCATTCATGTAACATAGATTTTAAATACAATAAAACATCCAAGGCCGCCAATTTTTCATCTTAAGTATATGTTGTGCTCCAAAACCCAGTCGATAAAATCATTGATACAACCCATTAATAGTCTCGGTATTAATCAAAACAAGAAGATAAATGGAAATACCTAAAGCTGAACCAAGTTATGCGTGTTTATAATGTACGAAATTATCTTCATCACCTTGAAATAAATCACGAGAGAAAGCACTTGGGAATAAAAACTTGAAAAAATAATATCTTAAGTTCCTCCAGCAGACGTAACAGTGCTATAAGATATCTAAGATAAGTACTTATATTTTTCAATTTTTTATTTTTAAGTGCTTATTTTCAAAATCTGTTTTTAACCATAAGACGATCTCGATAATTTTCTATTGACCGAAATATACAAACTGAAACACTTCGGGAATGTTTTCGTCGCGGATATGGAAGTATGTAATCGAAAGTTCGCACCCACAGTGATATCTCTAAATTTGGTCCTTCGCGGGAATGATGATTTTCATATCATGAAAGTTTGAATTATCGCAAAATAGTATTTCTAGATGACTAGTGTTTTACCGGAAAATTCGAAAAATGTATTCCTGCTCGTTTTCCAATTTACGCATATCCTTAAGATGACACTCCTAGAACCTAGAAAATCTGCTGTAAGTAACTGCTTCTTGCATAGGATATAGGAGGATATAAATGTTTAGGTACTTATATAAAGGCTACAGGCTAAAATTTTACATGACGAAAGATTATTGGATACAACCGACGGAAAACATTCGAAATTTCATAACTTTTCATTTTTAATGGGGTTTTCTGACCCCATTGTTTCATATTTACCCCATAAAAAACCATGGAAATCTGAGCAGGTCTTCATAAAATTACATTTTTAAATTAGTTAAAATTAAGATAGAATCTCGGGATTAAAAATGTTCACTAGCTAAAAGAATGATATCTATGATTTTTAATGACCAACTTCAAATCCATGCCGAATTGGCGTAAACATTGGTTTTAAATTGGAATAAGGGACATTTTCAACAATCAAAAATGACAACTATCATCACAATGTGTTCAATGCTTTTAATTGGGAATACCTCTCTATGATATAAAAATGTTGTGTACGAATCTCCTAGGTGTCCCATGCCACGTTCTAAGGTACTTCTAGAAGAGCTCTGAAATTTGGCATGCTGGTCAGTCATAGGCCACAACCAACGGAAAAATCGAAAATCCCAACAATTGGCATTTTTAGAGGGGTTTCTCGACGTCATTGTTCCATTCCAATACCCCATAAGATAAGCATGGGATTCAATGCAGCGCATTCTAAATAAGCTTTTTTAAATTACTTAAAACTGAGATACGATCTCGGGATAAAATTTTTATGTAGATGAAAGAATGAAGAGTGTAATTTTTAAAGATGGAATTCAAATCCGTGCCGAATTAACAATGAAAAATTCTAACTACCATAGCAACGAGCTCAACGCTTATAAAAGGGAAATGGCAATCTAATTAAAGATTGCATTGGCTCGTCGCTTTCAATAATAATTATGGACGTCATGATGAATTATTAATCTTGATCTAATCAATTCACAACAAATGCTTAGATGAAGACCATAGACTAAATGCTCTCCTTACCATTGGGTTTGTTTTTGTTGACTCTACTAATTTTTTCGCACTCTCAACTTTTGACTCTATTTTTACGTAATAAAGGACTAGGATGATAAGACCATAATCCTGATGCACAAAATATCCTAACTTTTCCATACATTTTAGTGAAATACCTAGGCTATTGTCTTAATGATGATTATCGCTATTGATAATACAGGACGATCTGAGGCATAAAACTTGAAATACAAAAACTTGGACGCGAGCTGATTGCCAGAGAATTTGGAAAATCCGGATGGTGATATATATATATATATATATATATATATATATATATATATATATATATATGGTAACTCGACCCAATATGGCCTAATCGCCGTATCGAACGTACTACGTGACAAAATTGTTAGATGGTGGTTGCAGTACATCGGTAGTCTGCTAACAACTGTGTTTATATGGAATTCCGCTGGACGCGCTCAGTTGGCTGAATTTGCTGGAGTGTTTTGTTTGAGACCAGCGTTTGTGGTTACGTGCATCTAATTTCAAAACGTTGGTTAAGTCATTGTTTGTACAGGTAAAAGTTAATTATTTAATTTGATCTTAGGCATTCTAGAAGATAATTGTCTCTAGTATTAGTTGTGTGATTGGTTTGGTAATTCGTTAAGATGTCATACGGTTCCAACGGAATATGTTTTACTAGTCCAAGTCTCCCCAATACGGCCTATGTAGGCCATATTGCCCATTTTATGAGCCTCAAATAATGACAATGAATTTTTTGAATGATTTTAGATCTCATGTTGTTGTTCATTTCTTTATTTTATTTAAATTTTGACCTTATGCGCCTCAATCTTTGGTGGTACAATTTTATGATTTTGACGTGTGTAAAATTAGAATGTTTACTTTTATTCTCTCATATTTTAGTTATTTTTGCCTACCGACAGTTTATTGTAACCATTTTTGAGCAATCAAGCATTAGAATTTTGATACAAGTATTTGATAAATATTTCAGATTCTTTTCTCTTATTTTTTGAACAATAACCCAATAGGTCATATTGAGATCATATGTTTCTAATATGGCCTAACAGCAAGGTTTTGCAAAAATGCTAACCAGTAATTCCGTGTTGAAGCGTTATAGTAGTAATATTTTTTCTATTTACTTGAATATACTGTCTAAGAGTACATTATATTAGTTTTACTTTCAGCATTTGGGAAAGATGCTTAATAAATTAATAAAGCTAAGATAGGCCATATTGGGCCGAGTTCCCACATATATATATATATATATATATATATATATGGGTTTCGCGTGGCTCAAGTGCTTTAGTCTTGGAGGTCGCATTGGTTTATTTACGAGTTTCGATCTTGGTATATGATGGTTTTATTTTTAGGCGCATGCAGTATGCAAGCACCGACACCTCGTAACATGAAAATCTAGCTTGCAAGATTTGTTTGATCTTCTTCATCACGTGTAATTTACATATAATTTACATGTAAATTGCATGTCTTTACTTCCAATTTGATCTAAATTCAGGTCACTGAACCAAGTATAATCAATATTCATTATCACGTGCGATTGCATAGTTGCTTTGAGCAAACTCAGGGTTTGAAAAAACCACAAAGAGTGAAAAAGGATGAAAATACTTTGCCTTCATTGAAATCAATACTTTGCAGTGCCGCGGAGGTTTTCGCACAACAAAGACCAGGCGCAGAGTAGCACTAGCACTAGCACTACTAGCACGAGCACGAGTAGGCCATCATCTGTGCCGTGGCAGAATGACACCGACAGCTCGCTAGCGGATCTTCTAGCTTCTCTGACAGCACGTGCCCCGGCCGCTGGAGCGTTCTCTTTCCAAAATGCCTTTTTTTACCTGCAGTGGGCCGATGACGAGGAAATTTCTCAGGTAAGACACGGACATTTTCTAATCTAACTTATGATTATGGCAACCTTTTTAAAACGAAGTACCAAGAAGGCTATAAAGCCTACGAAAGAACTTGTCATCGCGGTAATGGGTATATTTTAAAATTTCCTGTCTCGGGCTAACGCGAAAATAATCATCGTCATGCTTACTCGTTTGTTTTTCACTTGACTATCTCTCGTCGCGCCCAATATAAGTCTATGACATGCATGCAGCCGTTCACTCAATGGAATCTCACTGAATGTTGAACAGATTCCCCCACATGCTAAAAACGGTGATCTTTATGACAACGACATGTAAATAGTGAAATAAATGTAATGTGGTTTGGATTAAAATACGACGCAAATTTGCTCTCTCTCTCTCTCAAAATAACCCAAGCATACGCGCTTATATGCAGTGCTGGGGTGAGGCAACCTTTTCTAAATGGCGGGCCGCATCGGTGGTTGCGAATCCTTCGGCGGACCGCATTGGAAGTTGCCAATTCTTCGTCGGGCCGGATTAAAGTTTAAATCGGATATTACCTATATATCCTAATGTGTCATATAAGGTTTCGATGGTTAAAATTTCAATATTAAAAGTTTTACAATCAAAATTTTCATGTAAAGTTATGAATTTGTGTGTTAAATTTTTGCTTTTTCATCATAGCTTCGCGGGACGCACAAAAACACTTCGCGTTGGACAACCCCTGCTCTAGGGTATTGTAGAAATGCTCAATAGATCTCGAGGGATACGGAAGCCCAGGTGATAGAAACGAAATAAGTACATATATCCCAATATTCCCACAGGCCTCGACTCCGCGAACCACCCACGCGCCCAGATCTCCCCCCCTGTCGCGGCCGACGACTCAAGAAGTTCTGCCGGCCCTTGTGACGCAGCGGAAGACGAGGCGCCGGGCTAGGGCCCACCCGCACAAGCAGCGCTCCAAGTACATCTGCCGTCCGGAACGCGTTGTGGAGGCGGGAAACCACTTCGTGTGGGAGTTCACGTCTGGGGGCGGCGGAATGGGCATCGGGAGCGGCGGCGGCAGCGTGGGTGCCGTGCACGTTCCCTCGGACGCGGCTCTTCTGCACCACTACAGGGTGTGCGAATTCGGAGGCGACGACTGCATTCGCACGGCGGCCTCCGTCGTGGACCGCACGGCACAGAAGTTCAGGGAACCTCTGGTGAGGCGCGTGGCGGCGCGGTGGGCGGAGGCGAGGGAGGCGTGCACCTTGCCTCCTCTGATGCCCGAAAAAGGGGCGAACCCGCATCGGTAGCGGGGAAGGGTCGGCGCGGCCACGAGACGATAGGGAGAACGCGCGGGAAGGGCGCCTAGCAATGCGATGGCGCCCGCGCAAATTGGCGTCCGCTCTTCGAGAGCGGAAAAATCCTCGAGGACGACTCTCGGGCTACTGCGCCGGTCCGACATGGACTCTTTTGAAAACGCACCCACGACGAAACTGCGGAAAGCATATCAGCGGGATCGAGGATCATAAATACACTTCGGGGCCAAAAAAGAACGTGTGCGTTGGAGGAAAGAATGGAGAGAAGGGAGAGAGTGTGAGAGAGATAGAGAGGGAATCCGGAAAGAAGGAGTGATCGAAGATGCGTCGCCCGCCGCCGCCATTGATTTGCTGCTTCGTCGCGCGGCCGATACGAGCAAGAGAAATATATATATAATTTTTTGGTGCGAATCTAACGTAAGATATCGAAGAGTGAGCGTCCTGTCGCGGTGTGCCCGCTAATGGCAATAAATGAGTCGCTCGCGACCTTCCGTAAGAAGATACTCGCGAAGATGGGTTGAATTTTAAAAAGCGAAAGCCTATGAAATGACTTGTAGTGACAGGATGGATGTATGGTTAGAAGGAGTCTTTTTTTACGGGTGAACGGTCGAACTGTGATGTATATTAGAAAAGGGGAAAACTGTTCGATATCCTGTTTTTTTTAATTTGGTGAAAACAACGTGTCTCATTCCGATGAGATTATTACGAGATTTACTTTTCAAACAACCAAAAATATCTGTAATAATTTCTGTAACTTGCTCAAATATTTTTGCATGAAAACATGCGTTTGTAGCTGTAGTCGGTCTCGATTTTGTGATAAATATTTTTCCAATAGCAAAAATGAAGACAAAGTAAGTTGATTGACTTTTGTGAACTTTGAGATATGTTTTGGTGAAAGTCAAAGCAATATACGTGGAATGGGCAATGCTCAAATTTATTCTTTTATTTAAAATTTTATGTAGCTTTTGTGACTTTGAGTTTGTATGATTTTTGACTGAAGAATAAAATTTGTGAATGAACTTCTGAAATCCTGGTATGCCAATCAAACTTGTATATCTTTGGGTATATGGCAAAATCCTTTATAACGGAAAATCTCAAACCGATTATAAATTTAGAGCTAGAGTTTGAAAAGGAAAGACCTTTATTTGTTTGTAATTCACATCTTTCTACGAATGATAACTTAATCACGCAAAAAATGCATGGGTTATTAACTCGAAATCTGAGGTGAATGGAATTAGAAATTTTTCTATTATTTTTCACTTCTTCCTGTGTCACTTTACAATTAACTTAATTTTGAAAGACTTAAGAGATGAAATTTTTTAATTAATAGTTGGTATAGTAAATGCCAAGTTATAGGAGGAGAGCTGAGAAATATTGTATGGGGATATTTTATAACGATGATTCTATTCCATTAGAATTGTTCAGCGTGAAATGTAATCTAAGCATTTCTCTTTAAACCTTTTCTTTATCAGGCTGCTGGAATGAAGTATTTATGGTTTAGTTTATTCAAATTGTATTGTTGAATTGAATACGTTTTGTTTTTAACATTTGATTTATTCGCTCACAATTATTGAAAAAATTAATTATTTTTGTATTATAAATTACATTTAAATTAACTTTGACTAAAAATGTCCGTAATTAAGTACGGTAGGGCGCCGATTATCCGAATGTCGACTATCCGAAACGGCAAACATATTAACATCATCCTTTCCTAAAAAAAGGTCTTCTTACTTCAAAGAAATCGAATTAAATTACAATTCAAGTGAAATAAATGTAAAATCATTTTTTATTGTGAATGAAGTGTTAAAAATTAAACTCAATCAAACTTGAAGAAATATGATAATGGAAAATTTTCATTTTTAGAACCAAGTGTTTTTGAAATCAGGAACTTCAAAACTAGAATGAAACTTCTGTATGGGTTGCTGAAGTGGTCCGTGGGGATCAAAAGTTTGGAAAACGCTGCTCTAAAGCAAGTTTCTCAAACCGTGGGCCGTGGCCCCCCAGAGGGCCGCAAAATTATTTTAGATGGAAAGTGAAATGTCGAAAAATAAAGTTTTCACGAATAATACAATTTGATGAGAGAATTTTAGGAAATACAATGTGATAATTGTTATTAATAGTTAAATAAAATGAAGAAATTTGCAATTAAGTTTCTTATTTTTAGATACTAATTACAATTCAAATGGGGCCGCGGCAATTGAAAGTTTGATAAACACTGCTTTAAAGTACCATAAATAAGCACATATTACATGAAATATAATAAAAATCAAACGTATCATAAATATTATCGCCATTTTTCAGTTTTTTGGTCGTTTATGAATTGCATAATTTAAACATTCTGAATACGCGCTCCTGAAATGTAACAATATGCATACATATAATGTATCACGTTAAAAATTCGGAACTTGGTTTGTGAAGTCTCCGTTCAGTCGTTTCCGTTATATTCTTCAGTTTCCACTGAGACCTGTTATTTTTTATAAAGTATAAGTAGTCTCCGAGATGTTTTATCTCGTTTCTCTTATACATCGTCCGCATATTAAGGTGAGTTTCATCAACAAGTAGCTTGAGTTTGTCCTTATATGTATTTCCACAATCGCCAAAATTCATTCAAGAACGTCTTTACCTTGCTAGGGTGGATCATTATACCAACAAAATAAACGACAGCAATGGATGATATTTAAATGATATTTACACAGTTTATACAAAAACTCGACTCTCTCGTTTTATATCAATGATTAAACTATCGTTTCAATACAGCTAGTATGTTGAGATTCTCTCGACTTTTTCCGAGGCAACATTTATTTAATTCATTTTGGGAGAAGTCTGCAGACGATCTCCAAAATCTCTCCTTTGCATACTTCTCCTTTCTTTACTCACTTCACGAGTCTATTAATTTACAACAGATAGCCCTTTTTTATCTCGAACTTTGTCAATTAGTATTAACATTAGTAAACTGCCCATAAATGTGATATTTTTATATTAACAAAGATAAATTTTAAAATTTTAACACGCAATAATTTTTTTTCAAATTATGGGTTTCAAATTTTTCACTGAGAACGCATCCCCCATTATAATATGGCGGATAATGAAATAGTGGGTTTCTAGAGACATCGTATAATGATACGTTGTTTTCGTGGGACGTATTCCCAACGCATGTCCTAGATTGCCTGCATTTTTACACGCCGTCTTCTTCTACAGTCTCTTTACTTCAGCGTCACAGTGCATGAACTGTTACAACTAACAATAAGCCAGCATCATTTTTCCATCTATTTATGTCATATAAATTATCATTATTTTCCATTTATGCTCCAGTTTATTACTTTTAATGAAAGCTACGTAGATGTAACTTAAATACTGCTTCAAAATATTTTGAGCATCGAAAAAAATAAAACGCCAGAAATTGAATTATTGAATTCGGCTCCTAGTTGTCCACTGTACAACTTTTCTAATGTTAAGTAAGCATTAAAATTAAGAGTGAGGATAGAGAGTACAACAGTTGACGAAAGATCTCCTCTATATACCCAACGGTAAAAATAGAAAATCGCGTGACGGCGACGCGGAAGCGGAAGTACCGAGACGAGGGTTGGGTGAAAACGGCTCGGAGTGGTATAATTTGATCACGCGACGATGGCAGGCGAGATAAGACCGCCAAACGAGACCTTCTATTCGAATAAACGAGTAAAATCGACTTCGCAGAAGCAAGCAGTGGTAGCATGTTTACAACGTACTACCCGAAAAACTCCGATAAGTGAAATTTTCATTAAATAATTTTCGGTTAATTTATCAATACTCGAAAATTTTTGATTTTTCTGGTTGGTTTGGCCAAGATCTGCTCCAAATTATTAAGAATTAATATTCTTTTTAATCCTTCATGCCACAAAAATTAACGATTTTTTAAAATTGGTAAAAATTCACTGAAGGGAAGATTCCAACTGAAATATAATGACTCTATGTAGAAGGAGTTCTGTAAAAATAACCAACGAGAAAAATAATGTTAAAAAATAAAGCTGAATGAACTCAAACAATTAAACCACAAAGTCTCATTATTTCCGCTTTTTTAAACTACGCAGTATTTATAATGCATCGTTTTAATTTAATAATAATTTTAGCTTAATTCAAACAAGATACATATACGTATATAATACAGATCTGTCTGGTAACGAATTCCCAATTTTATCGTCATAAGGAAGAAATGGCAAAACACTCTAAAACTGTGGAGGAGATGGGAATTGAGGGCCGCTAAAATTTGAAGTTTTAGGACAATAATTGGAATTGAGCAGACGGTCGAGAAGACAGGTCGAAAAGAAACTCGTAAACAAATTTTCTTGGCGCGTAGAAGGCTACTCATTGTTTATTCATTGTTTTCTTTGCTGTATTTCAAGTTTAATGAGTTAAACGCTAAATTAAAAGTATTCATAACATTACACATTTGAAAACAAACTGTAATGATGTCGCATCTAGAAGAGTTGCAGAGAAAAGTTCAAAATACATATATCCCACTGGATAAAAAAAGTCGCCAAGAACACGAAGACGTTATTGACCATTTTTTTATAGTGCACGTTGTACCATTGGATTAATTTATATTATTATGCATTATTTGCCTGATGCACATATGACCTTCCTTCGCAAAATATTTTTTTCAAGTGGCATAACACGCGAGCTCAAAATTCTTGACTTCCCTAATGTTAGATGGTGTAGATAAGAGACATATGATCGGGTGATAGACAATAAGAGAAATTACGTGGGCGCAAGAAAATGGAGTTACCTTTACTTAAAATAAAGACGTCCATTTTATAAATTTAAGTGCGGAGGATAATGATTTTTGCTAGAGATGGTTCACGAAATGATTTTCAAGAAATAAATCTATTAATAAGGAGGATGCGTTTTTCCCTCCCTTCGTTTTAGTAGAAAAGGATTCTTAAGCATTAAATTGAATTTGGAAAGCACTGGTCGATTTTTACCGTCTCTAAATGTTTGAGGTTTGGCATTATAAGTTTCGATAAAATGAATTTTGGAAATATATTACAATAAAAACTCGATCAAAAAACATGTGCCTTCCGATAAATTATTGGTTATTGAGCTCAATAAATGATCAAAATATATCCATCGTAGAATAATATTTTAGAAAATGTATCAGGACAACAAAGAAAGAACAACACGGGATTCACGTGGTACAGAAGGGCTTTTCGTCAAACCCGTCGTAGTATTATCGTATACTAATGTATTTGCTTTGCAATCAGAAAATTATTTTTCCTTATAATGTGGTACCCCTCTTTTTTATATCCGTTCTAAACATGTTCATTTCGTTTTCCCATTTTAAATTCGACCTACAAACGTAATTTCTTTTAAATCCTTTCAGTCATTACCTTCCAAATTAATAGTTGCAGAAAAATTCTAACCTTGATATTGTGGTAGCTCTGTTTAGTCGACTCGGTTGAAATATGATATTTCTATTATTAATTTATATGAAGATCAAATATACTATATTTGGTTAAAATCCATGTTGTCAGTTCTCTAGAAATACGTGTAAAAGAAATAATATTTTACCTTTCATTGTGGTAGCCCTGCACTTTAGCTCCACTTTAAATATCTTTATTAAATTGAAATCCGTTTAGCCGATCCCTTACAAACCGTTAATTACTAAAAGAGTTTAATTTGTAATAGTGGCACTCCTGTTTGGCTGATTAGGTTTAAATATGCCAATATGGTTATATATATATATATATATATATATATGTGTGTGTGTGTGTGTGTGTGTGTGTGTGTGTGTGCGTGTGTGTACTATAAGTATTAAATTTGTTTAAAATTGATGTGGACAGTTAAACACAAATTCGTTTGAAAGAAATTTTATTATTCCATATATTGTGGCAGACCTGCTTTCTATATCTATACAAAAAATCTAGATGTTGTTATTTTATGTTGCACGCCTCATTCATATAAAATTTTGTTGATCTGTTTATCCAATTTCTTCCAAATTACCGAAAGGTTTAACTTTGCAATTGTGGCACCTCTGCTCAGTCGATTCGGTCCAAATATGCCATTTTGGTCATTAATTTATGTGAATATTCTATTTACCAAATTTGGTTGAAATCTGTTCAACCAATTCCTTCCTGATATATGCGTATGGACGGACATCACGGAGATAATAGTACTTTTCAGCAATGACGAAAAGCACTAAAAACGAACTGTCGCTGCGTCTCTGTGTGCGTCCCTGCGTCTAAAGCCTCGAGTGACGCCACCTTCTAGCATGAACGCAAATACACCGAGAACGGTGGGTTCGATTTCGACGATTCTACCTACGATTTGCACTAATTGTAAGCTTGCAATAAAACGCAAGAAGGACAAAAACAGATTAAGCCTCGAGTGGCGTCACCTCCCAGTATAAACGCAAATAAATCAAGAAAGGTTGGCTCGAATTATACAAATCTTTCGCCTGAATACTCGGCGCGAACTCTTTCAGGTTTTAAGTGGGTAGTCTCCCGAAAAGAAATGTATACGATATCAGGAAAGTTTTCGTTTTTGCATTTGATTAACACATAATCGGCTGGAATACGATGTGTAGACCTTTAGTTTTTAACATCTTAAAATTATTTACGATCGAGATTTTCACTCGATATTTACACTATTTCACGTATAAGTAAATGAATATTCTTATGCTTACCTTCGATTCTGCTGTTAAATTCGCGTTTACTCATATTTTAAGTTTAGGTTAGATTTTATTCGATTTTCAACATTTTAAAAAGGAGTTTTCTAATGTTGCTGGCATTGTTGATCTCAGATTTTTGCATTGTTGGACTCGGGCTTTTAAGTGCATTTGCACTAAGCTGACAATAAAACAAACACATCAAGGACATTAACAGATTGAAAATTTATATGAATAGTTTCGTGTAAATATAAAACAAATGAAATGCGTAGCGAAGAAACTTGAAGTCAGAAACGACTCCAATGTATTGTAATAATGGACAACTTACATGACAAATAGGAAGATATTTCACGCTTACATTAAAAATATCGTTTCGTTTGCAAATTTTATTGGGCAGTTCAAAGCAAATTTCTATATTTATGTTTGTGATTAATTTCTTTTGACGCGTGGTCGGTGCATTTATAGTGATTACTTGATATTAAATAAAACACAGAACATATGATTTGCTTTACCATAAGAAATAGTGAACAAAACAAAAACTGTTGTGTACCTGTAAGTGTTAGACTAAATCATGTAGGTCTGTGTTTTTTGTTATGAAAATGGTGTGAGCTATATGATTATTTTGAGAGGGGCAATAAAAGTGGTTCAAGTAATAACACCCTGTGTAACAATTTTTTGTCATAGACACTATCGCATTTGGCCGCTTCATCCGAAGTTCCCTAAATTTTTGCAGGAAGTACTGCAATGAGCCCCTAGTAAATCTATATTATTATATCCCTTGCTATTTCATGAACAGACTTAAAATTATCCCGTGACATTTGAATTCAGATAAGGCAATAATAAGATTTTATCAGTTTATATTAATATTATCTGTATGCTATGGCACCTATGAAAAGTTGACTAGGCGTTGAAATGTTTTTCCAACGTTTATAAAAATCAAGTACCCATCCAGAGTGATAAAAATCCTGGTAATGCAATCACAAAAAGGAAATATAACTTTAAGCTAAATACTCAGAGATATCGACAATCAAGATAACTCCTAAAGCCATAAACCGTCGGAGTAAACCAAAGCAGACTGTAGGTTTCTGATAACCAAATAAATTAAAGTCATAAGGTTAGCTCGATAAATCACTTTTGGAATCGCATTTTTGAAATAGGAGGTATATTAAAATTAGATTACACATAGTAATTTTCTTTTTAATCATTGAAAGTCACCGTTTAGTTAATTTGTGCTAGAAGGAACCTTTGAAAGATTCTGTTTTTATATTGATATATATCAACGAATGAAGCATTAATAATCATTTCTACGATTGCTGCACTTCTGAAAGTGGCAAAAATTATACCTTTCTTACAATGGATTCAATGCAACATATCATTCAAAATACTATCAAATATTTGCTGTTGAGCTGTTTTAATAAATACTCTGTATCGTCACACTACTTATTTCCATGGAAGAAATTTAACACTAAATTTGTTGTGTAACAGTGAGACAATGCATTATTTTAAGATCCTTTTTTAATCCAGAGCTTATTTATTGCTCCAACCGTTTTACTTTTTTCCAAATATTATTAAAAATTATTTCTAGTATCCTCTGTTTACTGGTTCTGTAGATATTGATTAATTATAAAAGGGATAAATAATCTCCATGTGAGATTCACTCTTGTCATTTTTTCTCTACCTGGTTCTCGTATTTATTTCTTTTATTTTAATGCATATTTATTTCCAACCTCAAGTTTCTCATGTAATTAGTACATTGAAATATTTTACCTCAAAAAATTTCTTGACTAATTTCTTAAATCTCTGGGCTTCTTTGAATTTCGTTTTCAATTTCATCCTTTATATAAGTATAATCTTCACGGTAGATGATAAGTAATTTTAAAGGTTCTTAACTTCACTATATATCAAACTTTTTGGTTCAAAATATTTTGCAAATTTTAAAAAAGTTTTTAAAAAGCCGAAATTGAAAACTGAAGAAATTTTATTATAAATTATCGATTTTTATAAAATTTAAAAGGCAATAATTTTATTGAAAAAATTACACTTCTGTTAATGCAACTTTCACGCCTCAAACTTCCATCCCTCTTACTCTCCTGCTTCCATACGTCATCATAATTATTCCAGCGCTTGATGGGGAAGGTTAGAACTAGAAGTTTCCTCCGCATTCCATCCCGTGTCCGCGGTTTCCTCATCAACGAACTGCTTCAAAACACCAATTGCAGAACAGCGCGATTTGGTCGGCTGCGGCAATTTAGGCTGGCTTATTACTTTGGTTTTAATTGAAATTTGTTTCGGGTATTATATATCACCATAGTGATGTAAAATTGCCATTTAACATTCTTTAGTATCACTGGACTGGAAGATTAACTAAGCTTATGATTATCAGACTCATGCAAGGCATAAATATCTCGTGAATCAATAAATCGATCAAAAATATAGCCAATACAGTAATTATGTTTTGTTTCATTAATATGCTTGATTTGCATTAATAAAAATTTCAGAAGCTAACAAAAGTGAAGAAAAACAAGAGCAGGGGATCTTCAGCAGACGATATTTACAAGCCTTCCTGGTATGGTTTCCAAATACTTGATTTTTTGTCATCCGTATGTATCTGCCGATCGCCTCCCACGACTCCGTTCCTCTGTCCAAGGCGTTCCCTCTGTCTCTCTCCCTCGAATGCGAGACAACATTTGCGCCACTTAATGATTCTCTTAAGAGGGAGTATCTTTGCGGTTTATTTTTGGCAGCAGGAGACTAAGAAGTGCAGCGGCTGCAAAACAGAATTAATTTTTAATTAGATATCATTATCATACGTTTTAGCCGAAAAGAACGATTGGAGCTAATTTTTATAAGTTTGTTTTTAAATATCCGAATTGAATTGAAGAAGAAAGTGTAAATAAAACCAAAACACGAGCCATCGTTTGATGCATCACTAGTCAACAAAATTTATAAGAGAGGAAGATAAAATCACTAAGAAGCGGAAGGAAGATTATTTACTTTTATTTGAATCTCCTAAGAATGAAATACGAGGATAAAAAACGCCATTCCAGAAATCTTTGAGAATGGATTGGAAGGAAAATATTAAATGGAAAGATGCAATAGCGAAAAGGCACGCGCATTCCAATGAAGAACAGATCACGTATTTCACACCAAAAATTATAACAGATATTGATTAAATTGGGTTATCAAGCATGTACTTCCTCATTTATAAATTGTATTACTTCTCTGTAAACTTGGTATCATTGGATAACCTGGTCGAATTCTCAAACGGGCGAAAGAATATGTTATTTGGGTTGCATAAGATCAAGGGGACGCGAGTCAATGGGATAGTAGATTCGCATCTCGGTAAAATATATTTACTTTCTCCATACACGAAGTATAGAGAAAGTAGTTTTCATGAAAAAATCGAATTCGAGAATCAATGGAAATATCTACATGTTTTAAGGTCCCCTAAACACGTTTTGATTATTTTCTCGATTGTTTGTGGGTGTCTGTGACCTGAATTTTGTGGGCGCTCTAACTAAAAAATTTATAACCCGATCAGCATAAAACTTCAAATTTAGCATTTTTATTAAAAAATCAAGAACCGATTAGATTTTAGCTAAAATCAGCCTAACGAAAATGGATGTTTATTCTTGTCATTTTCCGTTTGTGCCAAATATCTCCTGTAATTCTTCATTAACGTAATCGTATTTTATAACATAAGTTATAGATAATTTTATTCTCTACAAATTTTGTATTAAATAATTTATTGTTGAGCCAATTGTTAAGAAGATATTTCAGTACAATATTGACAGCGATTCCACCGCCGCCAACTCGTAAATTACCAACTACATATGGAGAAAGTCATGTGTTGGCCACATCAGATTTTTTATAATATAACTGGTCGTGATGTATATGAAACACTAAAGCTTTCCGTCATTCGCAATGTCCGATGGTAGAAAGAGAGCTCCGAAAGAGCAGCGAAAAAAGGGAGAGCAGCACCAGAATGGCCTCGATGCGCAGCTTCTCCTTGAGCTTTCACATGTCAAATAGGAAGAGAAATGCAGAGAGGAATTTCGCATGAGTATCGCGGGAAGGAAGTCTATGAGTACGCCATTGCCTGTTTGCAGCGCTTACCCAGGGCGACCACACCCGTCATGTGGAACGCCATATCGCAGTAGGTCTCCAGCAGGGCTCCGATTGCGGTGGCGCCTCCGACCATTCCAAGGCGCCCGAACGTGAGCGATATGCTCAAGGAGGCGGCTCTATTGGAAGAACAAAAAGACGAAAACGCTTCGTTAAAAAGGTCGTTCTATAAGAAATCGTTATTCGCACCTTCTCCCTATTAGATTAGAATCGATTTGACAGTAGAGTCAAACGATACTATGCCAATCGACCGATCGCCTCATTCCAATCAGGTTAGATTAGGGAGCTTTCCGCAAAAAAATCTTTTTACAATCCGGATAAATCTTTGCTTGACAAATAGTGATATATAAATAAAAGAGTTAATATTTTCAAGAGTGAGCGATATCCGCCGATAATTACGGAAAGTAGTATAATCGGACCCATTAAGAGGATATTTATAGCCGCAGCAAATTAAAATTTAGTTTCATTTTTCAAAAGGAAGTTTTTTTTCGAATTTCATTAACGCAAATTTAACTGGAACTTTAAGACTCCCTCAGGAGTGTATACAGTACAAGTTATTACACGAATATTATATCAATATGGAGTATATTTCACTTTGGTATTTTAAGTTTAAAATTGATTTAGAAAATGAAAAATATCTTAAATAAATTGCTTAATAGAATACCTTAGAGAGTTAAGTCAGCTAAAGGAATGAATCAAACTTGAACATCTAAGCATGACTGTGGTTAATATTATACACGAATGAATATTTCACAGCTGCCTAATAGAGGTTGCGGTGGTGGAGTAGCTAGAGCGTTGACCTTCCACGCAACGATCCCGGGTTCAAATTCGGATTTTTAACCTGGGATCGTCCCGTCCCCTACTTGTGTGCTTTGAAGAGACCGCGCGAGTCAGTGCTCCGTCCTTCGGAAGGAACGTTAAGCAGTTTACCCCCTTGTTGCTTTTTGTAAAGAATAGGCTAGGCACTGGGTTTCCCTCCTTCCTTCTGTGTGTCCAGTGTGGAAGGAATTGTGGCTATAATAGTATGAGAGGCTGATTAGCTAGAAATTCCATACAAACAAACAAACAGCTGCCTTAAATTCTAACCCAATCTCTATGAAGACACTCCGACCAGAAATTCTGCAGTGCCTCTCCGTTGCAACACCGTCCCGGTTAAATAAGCGCCATAACTACGGAACTAAACACGTCTCTAGCGCCTTGCCATTGATTTTGCCGAGCGCTCTTACGTAAGCATAAATTTCCTCTTCAACGAACCCATGATCGTGCAACAGATTGTGACTTGTGGCCGCTGATATTGTCAATGAAGTAGGCGGTTACAGAATCGATTGTTTCACACTTTCACACATTGCGGAGCTGATCCTTACCACTTTGACCGCAGTACAAGCGTTTGAGCGTGGGAATCACGTTCAATATAAACGTCGAATTTCGTAATATCATCACTCATGGATTTTTAAAACTGTTAAATTGATCGGAAAATCTTAATACGGTTTTCCTGTGAAAATAAAGAGTTTTCAAACGGCAGACTTTATTCCCCACTCCACCGATTCAATCAACAAAAGCCTCAACCGCCCCATGCCCATATCCGTTTCTTCCGCCTTTTGAATTTTTAAGGCAAACTATTCGAGCGCAATAATGAAATGGGCAACAGGGCTGATTTTAATTTTCATGAATCCTGAAGAGAGAAAGCGTCCTCGGTCGAAAACGTCTTCCAGAGAGCGTGGCATCCGCGGTCCGAGTGCGTAGGCGGAGAAAGAAGTGGCCGGGTTTTAGTATCGCTTACCGCAAGTGCGTAGGGAACAGATCGGCCACGAGACCTCCTAGGACCGTGATGGAGACTCCAGAGAGAGCGTGGAAGACGGAGGTGAGGGCGAGGGTGAGCCAGGAGGGGCGGGACGGCGCCAATCCGAAGCCGAGAGCTGAGGCTCCCAGGATGAGGGACCCTGTGGACACGAGACGGCGAAGAAAGAGGAGAGAGATAGATGACGGCGTGAATTTGGTTGGTATTGAGGGATCTCTTATTCTATCTCCGGAAAAATGGTATTACCAAGAGGATGGATGGATTATGTATCGCGAAAAATTCAAAAAATTTAGTTTTGTAATAAGATGATTAAGCATGGAAAATAAATGGGTTTGCTCATTAAAATCGTCACGACGCACGCTTTATTCACCGAGAATCGGTTAAGTAAGATAAAACGGTGTGAATGTTAATGTTACCGATTTATATACATTTTGCTCCAATACTAATACGTTTTAATCACTTTCAACCCTGAACGAGTAACCTTTAGTCTAATAATAACAAGATGGAAAAGTATACTCCATAAATTGAATACACAGAGATTTCAAAGGCGTTCTTAATAGGAAATACGTATGAAACGACATCGAAAGATCGGGCGATTCTTTAATTTTTATCTCCGAAATTATAAGTCGCTATTATGTGGTCTTGGGAACGATCTTGTAATACATGTTGTTCTCTATCCGAATAAATTTTTTAATCTACACCTCACATATCATTTAAGAGAATGTGAGAGAAATATATGGATTTTTCATTGTTGTTTGCCGAGAGAACCGTCTTAACAATCAACGTTAACAAAATATGCGATGTTTTGCTCGGTATTTTCACGAATTTTTATCTCCGAAACCACATGTGTAAAGCTACGTCTCCGTTAATAAAAGAAGTCGCCAACATGTTGGCCAATAAGTTGTGGAGCCGACATGCTGGCTTAAATTGAATTGTGTTTCCACTGAAACTTTCATTTTTGTTTAGTAGTGACCTAACTCATGACGATGGACGAAGTGACAAAAAATCAAGTTTATGTTCGCTAGATGTAACATCCCATAGAACTGAATATTTTTCATAAAGTTCAATTAGTTTAATTGTATTTGCTTTTGTCCACTCCATAAGTACAGATACGCGTGTTCACTCAGTTTGCCAAACAAGTGAAGACCGACAGGAACGAGCATTAAACAACAACTGTTTGTTACATCTACATCTACATCTACAGTTTACCCTGCAAGCCACCGCAAGGGTGTGTGGCAGGGGGTGTATTTACACCAAGGGGAAAACTCCAAAATTAGGCCTTGGTTTACGCCCCTACGCGTGGTTACTTTTGATCGCAAGTTTTATTCTGCTCAGCTATCGTTCTAGGGAAAAATGAGCCTTTGTATCTCTCTGTCCTACAGGCTATCTCTCTTATTTTACGAAGATGGTCCATTCTACCGATATAGGTGGGAGTTCTTATTATTTCTTTGACGTCGCTGGAGAAAGTACTCGTTCTAAATCTTTCAAGAAGTTTTAACCTAGCACGTGATCGACGCTCAGCTAGTGATTCCCATCCTAAGTCCTGTATCAAGCCTGTAACGCTTATATTTCTATCATAACAATTTTTGACGAATCTAGCAGCTTTTCGCTGCACTTTCTCTAACTCGGCGATTAAACCTTTCTCGTACGGATCCCATATGCTCGACGCATACTCTAGCAGCGGTCTAACTAAAGAAAAGTAACATGTCTCTTTGACTTTTTCTTCGCTTTTACCTACTATCCGTTTGATGAATCCTAGTTTTTGCTTAGCTTTCCCGGATATATTTCGTATGTGTATGTCCCACGAGAGGTTACTTGTTAAAATGACACCTAAGTATTTGACGGATTCGGATAATTTTAGATGTACGCCTTCTATACTGTAATTCATCGCCTCAATTTCTTTGTTTCTCCAGAATCTCATGACGGAACACTTACCTAAGTTCAGCTCTAATTGCCACTCTTTACACCACTCGAGAATTGCGTGTAGATCGTTAGAAAGTAATGCTTGATCAGCAGGACTGTTAATCTCTCTGTAAACTACCGTATCATCCGCGAATAACTTCATTTTACTTGTAATAACATTATCTAAGTCATTTATGTATATAAGGAATAATAGGGGACCGATGACACTTCCCTGTGGAACGCCGGAGGACACGCTGACCGAATCTGATTTAAATCCATCAATGACTACCATTTGTTCCCGATCATTGAGAAAGTCCCTGATCCACTCGATTATCTTTCGATTTATTCCACAGGCTTGTAATTTTTTCAATAACTTAATATGAGGGACTTTATCGAATGCCTTCCTGAAGTCAAGAAAAACCGCGTCTAGCTGGGTCTTTCGATCACCGGATCGTAGTATATCATGTGCAAACAGAGCGAGCTGTGTTTCACAAGATCTTGCCTTCCTAAAACCGTGCTGATATTTACTGAGCAAGTCCTGGCTATCTAAGAAGTCCATCACAGAACTAACGATGATGTGCTCTAGAATCTTGCAAGATATTGAGGTTAGCGAAATCGGCCTGTAGTTTTCTCGGTCGTCTTTTTTCCCGCCTTTATGTAGCGGAGTTATAAACGCTAATTTCCATTCCTTAGGTATAACGCCATGACTAAGTGACTTACTGAAAACTGTTTCGAGATAAGGTGCTATTTCTAACGCTAATTCCTTTAATACTCTAGCTGGTATCTCTTCCGGTCCCGGGGATTTATTTGCATTTATGATTTTGAGCTGTTCTGCTATACCTTTCGCTGATATAAGTATATCGTTCATCTTTTCTTCGCTTGGTTCGGGTGGATCGACCTTCCTTTTCTCCACTTTGGTCGTAAATACGCTTTGAAAAAATGAGTTTAACAAGTTTCCTTTATCAATGCTATCGTAAACTACCTCTCCTTTGTCGTTTCTTAATGGTGCTACGGTTGGGCGTCGATCTTGAACTTCTCTAACATAAGACCAAAAGATTTTGGGATTTTCGTTTAGATGTTCACAGAGAATCTTTTTCTTAAAGTTCATTAATGCCTTGCGCATAATCTTTTTAGTCCAAGTCCGACAATTTCTGTACTTGTTTGAAATTGTATTTATTACCTCCTGTGACATATTATTTTTGGCGCATTTAAGTTTTGAGTGAAGCTTTCTTTGTCTCCTGAGAGCACATCTAACCTGCCGATTATACCACCTAGGTTCTCCATTATCGGTAATATATTTACTTGGTATGTACGTATTTATACCTGTTCTAATTACTGATAAGAAAGCTTTCCAAGTTTCCTCAACGTTCTTCGTGCTTGCTAATTTTCTGAAAGTTGCGTAATCTTTAATAAGTTTCTCTTTAAAGTCCGCAAAGTTAGCATTTTTAAATATGTACACTTTTCGCTTAGGCTTGCGATACTTTACGAATGCTATGTTCAAGATAACTCGGACTACTCGGTGATCGCTGATTCCTTCTTCAATAACTACTTCAGAAACACGTTCAGGGATATTAAGTGCTATTAAGTCTAATATATTGTCCTCTCTCGTGGGTTCTCTGACTACCTGAATAAGGGAATGTTTATTGAAGATGTCTATTAGTGCTTCGCATGACTCACGATTTCTACCGGGTGGTGTGAAGCTGCAACTGCGCCAATTTATCGAGGGTAGATTAAAGTCTCCCCCTACTATAGTAAGACTTTTACTATTTTTCATCTGTATTGAGTTGATTTGGGCCTCTAGCTCATAAATGTCTTCTGCGTCTGCACCTGGCGGCCTATAGCATGCACATACATGGATGTTTCCTAAACCTCCCCTGCTGATTGTACACCAAATGCTTTCTATTCTGTTTTCCGTAAACTCAATTGGCGAACTGATAAGCGTGTCCTTCACCGCTATAAAAACTCCACCTCCGTTCCTATTTACCCTATCTCGTCTGTGAATATTATATCTTAAGGGGAAAATTTCTCGGTCGTGTATATCCGAAGTTAGCCAGCTCTCTGTGCCTATCACTATATCTGCCTCAGTTTCCTCTAATAAATTCTGAAATTCTGCTGTCTTATTCCTGATACTACGGCAGTTTATATTTAAAATTGTTAATGAGTCGCTTTCGGGCCGCTTCTGAATTTTTTCTGTGTTATGGATGGTGCGACTTCTAAGAGAGGCGTTATCATTGCTATTGTTAGCGCAGAGTTTATTGAGTCCCAACGTCGACCTAGGTATTGACCTACTATCGCAGTTATTTGATGATCCCGAGATTGACCTACGCACTGGCCTACTCCCTAATCTAAAAAAGCTCTACAATGCTCGTAGATTCTACCACCTACCTTCTGGGCTGCCACGGCAGTATAGTGAACTCCCGATCGGTTCAGGGGCACCCTACACGATTCGAGAACCGGCCCGAGTTCCACGAAATCTACTCCCATGTTCTCGCAAAACTTCCAGAGTCTCCGATTCAAGCCGATCACTCGGCTCCAAACCGTAGAACCCCGGTCGGTCCGCGGGACCATGCTGCATACGGTCAGGCGCATGTCGATACCCATGACCCGTCGGAGTCGGTGAACCTCAGAGCACAGATCCCCGAAGGAATCCAATATCTCCTCAGAACCCCGATCCTCAGCGTCATTGGTGCCTACATGCGCCACTATCCGCAGCTTGGAGCATCCCGTGCCACTTACCGCCGCCCGAACCGCCTTCGTCACCTGTGGCACTGTTCCGCCTGGAATACACCAGGAGAACACCCGCTCATCTCCCTCCCGGCGGGCCCTTTCCCTCAACGGTGCCACTAAACGCCGGACGTTCGAGCTACCTATCACTAAGATTCCCCCCCTCCCAACCCGACCTCCCCTAGGTGCGGCATCCCTCGAATCGGGAGGAGCGGATGCGGCCACAGAATTCGTCGTACCGTCCAAAAAAAGTAAAAGTTGAATAGACTGACCTTGAGTTCGCGCATGCGCAAGCTCTGCCAACATGTCGGGCAAGTGTTTCCACTTTACAAATAAAATCGAGCACAACAAATTCAGCGAGTTTTTGCGTCCAACATCCAACATGTTGCCCAAAAGAATTTGAGATTTCACCGTTTCCACTTATATTAAAATTTCGCTAAGATGTTGGTTTCTGAAATTTGTACTAGTGGAAACCAAGCATAACTCGTAATTACGTGGTCCCGCAGACTATCTTGTAGTAAATCTTTTCCTCTATCCAAATAAATTGTTTAATGTATGTCTTACAGATCATATTAGGGCGTGGGATAGAAGAACATGGATTTTAATTGTTGTTTGCTGAGAGAACCGTCTTAGAGATCGATGTAAACAAAATATGCAATCTTTTGCTCGGGATTTTCTCGAGTTTTTATCTCTGAAACTAGAACTCGTAATTTTGTGGTCCCGCAGACTATCTTGTAGTAAATATTTTCCTCTATCCGAATAAGATTTTTAATCTATACCTTACAGATCATATAAGAGCTAGGACGGATGCCATTTAACGAGGTACGAGTATAAGTTTATTAAAGTAATTATGTAAAGTGGAAGTTCTAATTGACGAATTCAGTTAAAAATCATAATTGTACGATAAATTTTAATAAGGATCACTCCTAGATAATTTAATTAAAATCTGTCCAGCGATTTAGGATATGAAAGTTACGACGGACGGACGGACGAGACGTGCCCATAAGGCGTTCTGCTACCACCGCATCACTGGTAAAAAACGCCTAAAAAGGTATGATGACATTAGTAATCAATGTTTGTTCCTTCATTTATGAAAATAGGATGTGATTGGGTAAAAGGAACGAGGGAGAGGGAAGCAGCGATGTAGGCCTTGCGTGGGAGAAGCCAAGAAAGAAGATATGTAGCGATGTTAACTCTCGTGAAACTGAGAGGGATGGCAATATGGACGAGTGTTATGTGAGAAGCGGTTTTAATAAAGGGAACGAGGTCGAGCGGAGCGGTTCGGAAGGTTCCTCGAGCGGAATGTTATTCCACATTTAACGACCTCTTAATCTTAACGCACGTTATTCTCAAAATTAAACTCTCCAGTACACTAAAATTGACGCACAGCAAAAAAACATGCATCTTGCTTTTTTGGTATCTTTCCTTAAAATGAAAAAGTATATACATGTGAGGGCATTTTTATGAAATGTTTAAGATCTAAATATTTGGATATAATGAATTAAACTCGAAAGAATACTGATAAAATATTATTTTTTAAAGTTAAAGTCAGTGAAATTGTTGTCTCGCACTCCTCATTAAAGTTTCAGTCTCCTGTTTTGTTTTTCAAAAAAACAGCTGTCTCCATTATATGCCAAAGCAAACTCTTCCATGATTCGTCTTTTTCCTTTAAACCCTACAGAATCCCAGTTCTTTTCCTCTCTTTTTCACTTTCCTAACATTCCACCTTTTTATGACCACCATAAACATTGCTTTCTCCTTTAACTACTTTTCACACGCATTTATTGTTATAAATACTTCCTTATTTGCCTCGATCTTCGAAAAAATAACGGTCTTCATTATACAACACATCCGCACACTGAAGTAATCCAAGTAAAACGCCTTATCCTCAGCCCATTTACTACTCTAAGTTTTGATAAATCTTTTTTAATGCGTATCTTGATTCCCTACATTCAATTATTGACAATTATATTCTCAAGTTCTTGCTTATTGAGCATTTCTTCTGCCCAAAAACTGGTTAAATGCCTATATCTCTACATGCATTTGTATTTGGCTTATCCTCTGCTCCCCATTGCAATCATGCAGCTTTCATGCTATTTCTACTAATTTTCATATCATTTTGAAATAGCGGGAGAATTAACCCGGGGAAGGATCACATCGTACAATATCTCCTTGTAAAGCTACATTCTTCCTAAGAATTAATTTAAATCCAATTTTGACCAAGACAACTCACACATTATATATTTACTCCGTTCAAAAATTATTTACTTTTTCGAACAAAATTTGAGTTTTTCAATTTAAGCTTCAATGATATTATGATTCTCTGTGGCGCATTTCAAATTTGATTTATGTAAATACACATCTAAGTTCTAAAATAGTATACGAGTCTGTGCGCACACATGTATAATATAAAATCACACGCCACAGCCAGCCGTAGGCGTATGGCGGGAATTACCACAGCATCGCATCTGTTTCCCAATGAAATTTCTGGTTTGGCTCTTAATCGCGTCCGTGAAAAATGATGAGATATTTCATTAGTTCCTTCAAAAGATATGCACATATGTTGCCCCAATAGTGCAGCAGATGCCGCTCTAACTACTTAGCTCAAGAGCTCCTCCGAAAAACCTTTTGTAATTAAGTGACATTTGAAGGAATGACTAACGCCCTAAATCTCACGCCTCTCTTTTTCAGACTAATTACAAAGGAAACTGATTCAAAAGTAGTATTAGGTAACTTAGTACAAAATACCACTAAATATTAAAGCCATGGTTTTTACTCGTACATTCATCACAAGCCTGGTGATGACTCTTTACGAGCGCTATTTTGTGAATTAAAGTTTCTTTGAAAATTTAATTCATTAATTATTAATTCATTAACTATGCAGGACTTTACTTTATGCACTTTATCCTCATAACCTCTATCCTCCGAATAAGCCTATTAAAATTTGTCATAAAATATTTCGTGCTGAGTATTACTATTATGATTTTCCATTAAAATAATAAGTAAATCGTAGAAATACTTGAAGGTCCTACTCGAAAAAATGACTTCATATTTTCTTTTTTAATTCAGTGAGAGTCTCACGTATGATTTCCTTGCTTCTGGAATTTGAATCCATATATTAGTAATTTATTACTGCTCTTTGCTAACTCGCAACAGTATACAATTTATAAATTATTCGGGAGTAGCATTATCTTTGACGTCTGAGAGCGCCCCTAACCTTCCGCATGAGCCAACTCGGATCCTTATTAACTCCCTTAGGCATGAATTTATTTATGCACTCTCGAGTGACACCTTTCAGCACCAGACTTTTCCTTTCTTCCTGAAAGTAGTTTCTGAAACTGGAAAATCTATCCTGGCGAATATGCTAGTTAGATCGCGGAATCTTTTCACATAGTCTGCTGAGTAATGGGTAAAAATAAATGCGTATAACGTACTTCTCAGGTTGGCCTTCCTCATAATTTTTAACCCAGTTCCTTAGCACAGGGCTTCATGATCGTCCTTCTACAGAGAATTTTCCATCTTTTTGATTTACTCAAATAAATTGTGTTTAGCGAAAGTCTCAATTTAAACTTTATATGATTACCACCATATTTGAAGTGATGATTATTCTAATAAATTGTTTGAAATTACCTCCAATAAATTAAGAATATTTCTAAAAATCTGAACTAATCATTTCCACTTGTTTCTCGCCACTTGCTTCTTTTCTCTCGTTAAGAGACTTGTAAAACGCGCATATATGATCTTTTAAAAAAGTTTATTCCCACACGGGACGAAACATTTCCAAATTTATCTTCGGTGATTGGGATTTGTGGTAATTTTTATACTCAGTACTCATTACTATCAAAATTCCATCTTATTTAAAGTAGTTATATATTCTAAATCATCTTAATCTCTTGGTAATATCTCTAGCTGTCTTCAGTGAGACAACTTTCACTAAGACAGATTATTAACTGCCGAATATATTGAATAGAGAATTATTGAGTTTATCTTAAGGCTGAATAAATTGAAGAACAAGCACTTAAAAATCAAAAGATTAAAAAAGTGCCTATCTCTGGTATTTCCAATAGACACGAAAAATTTATGAAAAACCAGATGCTCGCTTCGGTGGATTGCTAATAAAAACGGCTGCTTTGTAGCTGAAATGCGCTTCTGGATTTTAAAACCATTTTGTGGCCATTGGAGATACCTGAGATAAGTACTTTTTTAATCGATTAATTTTCAGGTGCTTTTTCGTGAATGGCGAATATATGTTCAAAGTCACTTTTCTTTTCTCGAATTATTAGGCAGTTTTTACATATGATATTCATCTTATGGACAACATTACGCATTAATGTTTTCATCTCTGGCGAAATTGTTTGTGCTCCGCTATTCTTGGAGGAAAAGTGCCATTTTGCTTTAGCCGAATCCCTCTGGAATGAAGTTAATTTTTACGCGCTTCCTTATAAGTTAATAATCGTCCGTAAATCATTACCTAAAGAAACGCTATCAAGCGTCTCCACAGTCCGGTCTCGATGTTACAGATATCCTCGAATGACGAGTTCTCTGTGATTAATTTATCGGTCTTTCATCTAGCATTAATGAGAAGGTGCTCACATGCACCTTGCGATACCTTCTCCGCCGTCTCTGAAAACATTTAAACCAGTGGAGAGCAACCTACGGCCCGCGGGCCCCATGCGGTCCCGGAGAGAGTTTTATGCGGCCCGCGAAGCCATGATTAAAAGAAATCCGTGAAATTTAGCCCACAAATTCATATAATATACATTCAAATTACGACAATAAAACAATTGAGATTGAAATGTTAACCTTAAAATTCTAATTTAGACCAGATTTTCACTGAACCTCTTGTTCAAGTCCAAATTAAAGTCTAATCCGGCCCGCCGAAGCATTGAAAATTTGCAGCGCGGCTGGCCACTTAGAAAAGGTTGCCCAACACTGATTTAAACTGAAGTTCCTTCATCTCCATATCGCTACAAACAAAAAGGAGAAATTTACGAAAGGAATGGGAGCTTGACAACCGGAAATGAATTAAATCTCCAGCATCCATCGAACAGGAAAATATGGAAAATCGTCACACAGCACTGTAGAAGTGTAATTTTCAGCTCACCGAACAACACCCTCTTGTTCACAGACCCGGAAATCAGAGCGGTGATGATGTACGCTATTGCGACAGTCCCCCCGATTATGAGGGCGTTGGGGAAGGCGCTGGAGTCCACGGAGGACGAGTCGCAGGAGAAGCCTTCGTCGCCTTGGTGAAGCAAAACTGGCAGCGGAGAGAGCTCGAGAGCCTCGCAGATGGGCGAGGAAGAGAGCTCCGAAGAGCTCGTTCGGACGAACACGTCCGGTAGCCATATCAGGAGGCCGTTGGCGCTGCGGAAACGAAAGTACATTCAAGTCAGGGATGAGCAACCTTTTCCAGCGGGCGAGCCGCATTCATAGTTGCGAATGCCTCGGTCCGCATTGGAAGTTACGAATGTATCAGCTGGCAGAATTAGAGATTACATGGGAATTTAACAAGAGATTCTCTGGTACCACATAAGTGAAAATAAAGCCTTGACAATACCTGGCGCTAAAATGGCAACATATATGGTTCCAATGCCATAATTCACATTCGAAGATTGTCTTTGTTAATTTTTTACGGGTCGTTTTTTCATCTTATCTTCGCGGGCTGCATAAAGAAGTGTTTCTCAAACGGAGGTCCACGCAATATTCCTCAATGTTCCGCGAGTTGAATAGGACATAATGTTTATTATTATCTATAACATGTTTTTTTTCTCTGATTAATATTTCAAAGTGAAAAGGGAGACAATGGATAAACATGTATAAACTTTACATGGGAAATGATCAGCAGAAATTGTGGGACTACGCGTGGGTTCGCGGTTCCAAAAATGTTGAGATACACTGGCTTAAACTACTGTCGTGTGCCGTGACTTACCGACCCCTAAAGAAATGATTTTTTCTCTATGTCAAGGATCACACGGTCTTTGATCCTCATGCAAATACCTGCCTTTCTTATTTTATGGATTACCCATTAAACCATTTCACAGATTCGTCTTACATACTGTGTACCATAATCACTTGATGCACTCATATGCCATTCTTCCTTAACCAGAGGCTATATCCCTCCTTGAGAGGAAATTTTAAAAAATACTTTATTGCCACTTAATTTTTTGTCGGTTTTCTTTTACCGAATTATATATCAAAATACTATTATATACATAAAATACTTGGAAAGCTTCAAAATGTGGGCATGGAGAAGAATTCTGAAGATTAGATGGACAGATAGGATGGAAAACGAGGAAGTACTAAGAAAAATAGGAGAGACGCGAATGATTATACACACTATAAGAAAGAGGGAGGCAAAATGGATCGGACATTACCTAAGGAAAGAGAGCATGATTAAAGACGTGTTTGGAAGGAAAACTGGAAGGAAAAAGAGAAAGAGGTAGGAAAAGGTTTCAGCTGATATACGACTGGAAAGGGAAAGAGAACTTCTAAGACATGAAGAATACTGTAAAAAGCAGGAAATAGAGAAATAGAGTGGAAATAGAGTTGAGATGAGAGAGAATATCATCATAAAGGGGCGATGATAGATGAATACTTGTTAGAAGCAACAGAGTCACGAACCTGACTTGGCAGAATATTCAGAGAAATGAGAGTGACTCTGCAATAATATGAATAGGAGATAAGGGGAAAAGTTGGGAAAGGACGTAATTAGATGATAAGATTCGTTCTGCTTGCGCCCGAATACTAGAAAATTGATCTTCTCGCACTCGTCCACGCTAAGAAAAATGCAATTGCGCCGAGGTGAGAGGAAAAAAATATCAGGGTGTAGTAAATTAGACAGGATCAAAAATATAGGGTGCGCTCGCACCTCTAGTGCTTTCAATGTTGTCTTTATGCCCCAAGCCAACTAATGTGTGGGGCAAATGAAGTATGGAGTATTCATGTGCATTTCACGGTTAAGTAAAAACATTTGCTTTTAACCTGATAACCAGTTGTCACCAGTGGTAATCCGCCGATAGTCGATTCTGGGAAAGAAATGTTTCTGTTGGATGCGTCTTAAGGGAGGAGGAAGGACAAAGCAAGAAGGAAAGTTTTGTCATTTCGTTTTTGTCGGTATGAAACAGTACGTAAGGTAATTATGATGTCCAGTGCATGTTGAAGTTATACTTTTATTCTGTACTGAATAGAAGCAACAGCAGCAAAAACGCTAGAGACGCTGATATATTGGAGGACTTATAATCAGAAGTTTTAACTTACGCTAGTTTAAGTAATTTGCGTTCTAAAACTGATTTCTCATGATTCCTATCGATAGAAAAATGGAGAACCATGACTTCACTTTTGACGATCTTCGAACCATTGGCTCCCTGTTTAACGCTTTAAATAACTGTTTCAGTAATTGTTTTCTCTTACAGTTTTCTGGCAATAAAATGCGCTTAGAAGTCCGAGTGTCTAAAATTCCAAAGATAAGATAAATTAAATACCAGTGACACGCGTCCAAATGAAATATTATATTTGCCCAATTGGAATCTTTAAACATCTGGCAGAATTTGCAAATCCCGTTGATAATAAAGGAGTTTAGATATTCGACTGCATTAAGAATATTTCAAGTTATGAAGAAAGAAACATGCAAATATAGAAATTGATCATTATTTTGAACGGGGAAGACATCTTTAGATTCCACTTTTGGGAAATTATTCCAAACCATATTGCTTTGGTTCAGGGTATATTATTAGACGAACTTCGCATTTTCAGCCCAAGTAACCTTTCTAAAACAAAACGTAATTGAAAACAATAAAAGAAAGCGCTTTTCTCTAAAACCTTGGTATGTTATAACATTGTATTTTTGAGTCTTTCTGTGGTCATTCGATCTTATAAATAAAACTTCAAAAATTCTTTTTATGATCGTTAGCTCAAAGAAAATTATGAGAAATTATCAAATTTATATTTTTCGTTTTAGGTTATGATTTTAGCATATTAAAAATTTTTACTTTATACATATTTTGTCGGAAGTTTGAATCTGTAAAGTATCCAAGTGTCCAAGAATTGTCAAGAGATTATAAAAATCTCTTTACTCCCAGTGGCAAGAGAAAAACCCAAGACTAAGTTTTCTCATGAAACGCTATGGTTTCCACTCATTAAAATTTATCGGAAAATCGATAGTTTATTCGCTAAATAAAAATCAGTAATTTCGAAATGTTTCGTTGATTAAGCCCTTAATATTTCAAGTTAGTAAGGATGAAAATCCCTACCTCTAATCATAAAAATTTTAATCTAAAGCTCGTACGTCCTTTCTCCTAGGGGAATAGAAAAAACTCGATATTTCTGCGGTAATATTTTTTGTAAATTCCTTTCATTTTTCTGGAAGTGGGCAAATTTTTATTTTCGACACGCCTATGCCAATGCTATTTCTCTTCAGCGAGAACAGCTCCACTTGTTATTTTCTGATAAAATATATACAATAATCATAATTTCAAATATATGTATATAGATGAAGTAATATTATCAAAAGAATAATCTGTAATTTTCTAAAGCGGCGCGGGGGCGTTAAGTCATTGATAATAAACCTAATATGTGCGACTCTTAGCGACAAATATTCTTAGGTAAAATATAGTTGCTGTCATTTCTATCACTTTTTAAGTTTTGAAAGTCTCAATACGTGGGATAAAGGCAGGGGCGGATCCAGGGGGGAGGGGCGATCGCCCCAATTTCCCCTCCCCCTTCTTGATTCCGCCTCTGCCGACGATAATGCATTTCGAAAATCCATATCCCCATCAGGATTTTTCTTTCCCTTGTCATACAGACTTGATCTTCGGTGTAGAAACAAGGAATGTTACGCGGAATGAATTTAAGAATCCAACCAGTGGAGGGCAATAAGGCCGTCCAAGGGAGGGTGATCGCCCCCATCCCTCTCCTCCTTGAATCCTCCACAGGATAAAGGATAAGAAGCTTGGCTAGATTGAAATATTTTGTTGCAATTTTTGGACTACAAAAATGAGCTCAAAAATGTTCCATTAAGTGAACCACTACACAAATATACACACGTGGAAAATGGAGGACAGGAATGGTCGAGAGGAAGGGGATATGGAGATGAGGTTAATTAAGGATTTATATGCTAAACATTTGGTGCAGACGGGGTGGCGGTGGCGGAGTGGTTAGACCGTCTCAGGTTCGATTCCAGCGGAGGTCGGATTTTTCAACATGGGATCGTCCCGTCCACTACTTGAGTGCTTTGAGGGGACCGCGCAAGTCAGCGCTCCGTCCTTATGAAAGGACGTTAGGCAGTTGGTCCCCTTGATGCTCTTCGTAAAGAGTAGGCTAATGCTGAAACCGAGTTTCCCTCTCCCCTGGTGAGTCTGTCCAATGTGTAAGGAGTTATGACTATAATAATTCAAGAGGTTGATTACCCAAAAACACACACACATTTGGTGCAGACAAGACGCGACGAACGTGGCCCTTGAAGAGCGGAAAACGTGACGGGAGAGAGTGAGAGACTTACCATAGGAAGGAACATGCCTGGAGAAAGCAGCAGAGGACGAGGGTTCCCACGTAAGGCGGCCTGAACAGCGGAGACATTTGATCCCAAATGCTCAACACACCAGAGAAAGGTCCCTTTCTGATTCTGGTCGGCGGTTTGGCAACTCCATCTGTTTGCAAGCACTTGACCTATGGGAGGAACATAATACCTTATTTACGCATGTACGCATGCGCCCTCTGGTTCACATTTCTCGCTTATTTGGAGAGACAGTGACTTTATATAAAATTTTTGTTAAAAAATGAAATAGGTTGGATTATAGATTATTTTTTATTTTTTAAAGAAACAATTGAGATGTCGATATTTTCATATTTAGCGTTAAAATGCAATGTTATTCAAAGATTTCTATGTAAACCTTCAACCAGGTGCGGCCCGAGGAATTTTGGCACCCCGGGCGAGATAGCACTCCGTTATTGTTTGTTGAGATATTTACAAAGTACATGTTAATATATTCTTCGCTCTGTAAAATTATTGGTAATGAAAAATTAAAAGGAATACCATCAATATTCTAGTCTGTTCGTCGTTATAAATCGGTATCCAATATTTAATAAATGATTGGGATAGCGCCCCCAAAACTTTGGCGCCCCGGGCAGCAGCCCGGCTCACCCGTAGCTCGGACTGGCCCTGTCTTCGACATTTTGATTCCGTCAATGTCTTAAACATGTATCTCCAAAGCTTTGCGACAATCATAATCTCCATTCCGCATTATATCTTCACCGCCCAATTAATTTTCTTAAATATTACATCGTTTTTAAAAAGGGTAAAACTTCTAACCGGATATTCATCCTTTGGAATCCCAGTGTTCTTAGCGTAGAGCGACGCGAGGGTGTCAATCGCCTCTTCCTCTTTTCCTCGAGACAGTTGAAATCTAGGAGTCTCGTCTAATCTCAGCGTGAGTAGGGCCGTGACGAGACTCGGCAGCGCCATCAGAACCAGGTATAACCTCCAGGACGAAAAATTAATGCCCCAAGGCAGCGGTGTGTGCAGATTTATGGGCAGGACCGCCCACGCAGCACCTGATCAATGTACCTCTCTCATCAGCTACGTACAACAGAGACCTCAGCATAGGTGCAAAAAATACAGGAAAAGTGGCTGTAGTTACCGGGAAGGACGATGACCGCCGCGGCCACGAACATGCCTGAGCAGCACACGGCTTTTGCCCTCGAAACCTCTCCATGATACTCGCCGACGAAGGCGTAGGCCACAGCTGCGGGACCGCTGGAGCTGTGCAAAAGACAGAACCGAAGGCTCTCGTGAAGATGACTTATTTAGCAAGTTCTAATGGAAGGAGGAAAGAAGCGGTTGCAGAAGAGAGAGAGTATTGCTGAGGAGAATTTCGACGAAGAATGGGAAGATGTGAGGGCAGGTGGCTCACGAGGCATCTTACCAGACTCCGGTCAGGAAGCGGAGGAAAAGGAGAACGTTGAGAGATGGCGCCACGCTGGATAACGTTCCAAAGGCGGCGTCCATGAAGAGGGCGGTAAGGAGAACGGGTCGTCGCCCCCACGAGTCAGCGACCACGCCCCAGAGCAAGGAGGCGATCACCATGCCTTGATAGAGAAGGAAGGTAGAATTTGACGCGGAGGTTTGCCAGAAAAATTTGGTATGAGCTTGAGAAATAGGATTCGGAGCAGGGGCGTACTGATAGGCCCCGCAACTCCCGCAATGCGGGGGAGCCCCGAGATTTAGGGGGGGCCCAATCATTCAAACCGTACTAAGGCGTCTGACGCCCGCTTTAGAATCCCAAAAAATGCAATTTCTACAATACGGCTTTATAACGCTGAGAAGAGCCATTCTCGGCATGAAAACCAGTGCGTGATATAGGCAACGATTATATGCCTTCTGACGTCTCTCGCTCTTAGGCCAATGTATTTTCTCATGTGTCAACATTTCTTATTGTTAGTATTATATATATCTAGGGAAGATTATTGTGCTTATTTGTGTATATTGTGTGTATTTACTTGTTAAGTGAAGCATGAGGTCTGCGTCCACTGCTCAGGCTATAAAGGATGAGGACTTAACTTCAATTACCCTACTTTAGGCCTCCAATATCTTCATGAAGTAAGTTTATGTTTTTATATATAGGTACATAAGTAGATTTTGGTAGACGTGCAGGATTTTACAGATCGTATTTATTCACTAGGGGACCGTTCATGTACTACGACAGTAAATGTTTAACTACTTTTGACCCCCTCGTCCCTCCATGCCAGCAGCCGTTAGCATTTGGGTGACCCTCTCCCCCTTCGTTGTACCCCCCTTTCTAATAAAAATTAGAAAATGCATGCAATGCATGGCAATACTTTTTAATGTCTTCTTATAGCGTTTCAATGCATTTTAATGCTCTTTAAAGCACAATGAGAAAAAATCTATCAGATTAAACAAGGTAAAGTTATGTTTACCGAAAAATCAGTTAAACACGGCGAAAAAATTCTAATGTCGGGCGAAACTCGGGTAACGAGCAGGCTGACAAGCTGTCACGACAGGTAAATCACACGTAAAAAGTAAAAAATTTCTTAGATACAAAATCTTAGGTAAGCATTGGTCATACTCCCCTTCCCCGTAAGGAGGGTTATTTACAGGTGCCAGGCGCCTAATGTCCCGTATGAAAAGGGGTTCTTTGAAGTGCACCGACATCGTACAATACAAGGATCGACGGCTTCACTTCCTCGCCAAAGGAATGCTTGTCATATTTTTTAACCGTAAAATCTCATCGACATCGGCCTGGAATCAAACCAAAAATATCTGAAACCATTGTGGAGTGTTTCAACCACTGCTCCACTGGCGTAAGTCAATAAGCATACTCAGGGGCGGCGCTAGCGGGTAGCAAAGTAGGCAATTGCTTAGGGGCGCTGTGGTAGAATGGGCGCTAAAGAGAATCGAAATTCGTTAGTAAAATTACGTAATATAAACAAATACCATTTCCTAATCATATAACATCTCAAGGGTGAAAAAAATCAAAAAAGTAAATAGCGGTTGAGACATGGATGGAGAATAATGTAAGCAGCTAGAGTCAGATATTAAAAAATGTTTAGACGGGGAGAGTGACGAAATGAAAAGAATTCTGAATGCTACGGAAGACATGGTGAGTCCTCGAGCTACTACTTAAACTAAGCTGCTTGCTCAATTTTCATTACAATCTTACTCGAGCAGAATCTATTACTTGCAAAACGCCACATGCACCCGTGTCACGCGTTCAAATCACGAATCCATGTTTCGTAACTTATGGTTTTTCAATATCGGTCTAGTTTTTAAATGAATACAATGAGTAACAATATATATTATCTGAGCAAATAAATTCCCTAAGATGGATAAATCTTACACTGATAATCACCATACAACAATGTGTCGTCGTCACTCCCATCTAGTCACTTGCTTATGCCAGTGTTTCTCCTTTCTGAAGTCGCGGACCTCCTCCCGAAATTTCTGCGGATTCCATCCCCTTGAAAGTTTTATACTATTTTAATAAATTGTCTCGTTCTTTCAATTTGAAATATTAATCAGAGCTGTGCGCGGGATCAATCAATGTATAGATAAAAATAAACAGCATGTCCTGCTCAACTCGCGGAACCGTAGAAATAATACGCGAACCCTCGGTTGAGAAACACTGCCAAAGTCGTTAATTTAAATTTATTTATATTTCGTATTAAAAAGACGTTCAACAATGCACTCATCAGTTTCACCATTAAATTATAAAATATTTACGGCACAAATGATTTGCTAGAATACATACTATGCATCCCGTACGTAAGCATGTTCAAATATTCCTAGAATTTGAACGCAAAAGCCTCCTTGAATCTAATACGCGAGTGCGTCCTATATGCGGATATTTACGGTACTTAGTACAAGAGAATGCAATAATAGATATAATGTTAATTGAAATTGTAGCAGTTATCGAGGAAATAAAGGAAATTTTTGAAGGAACTTCGTTAAAAAGATTTTGAATAAAAATATCAATACGCAACACGAAAAATGACCCAGATATGCGTCTTCTTTATTGAAAGTAGACAAAGAACAATAACTGCCCAATAAATAATATCATAATTCAATCTAATAGGTAACTGTTTTTGGTGGCAATTAACAAAGTTGTTTTAATATTCAACGATCGCTTAATTACCTGAAGAAAATAGTAAAACTTCTCCTAGCGCGGTAGTTAGGTCTTGGAAATTCCCAGTCTTATGAAATCACGACTTCTGAATAACTAAATAAATGGGAAATAGGGTTCTTGGATATCATATGCTTAAATAGTATTTTGATAATAATCTTAGAACAGGTTCGTATTTCGGATAATATTAGTTTCAGTACCATAAAGTCAATAACAAGTAGGAAAGGTATACTCTATAAATGGAGTACAGAGAGATTACAAAGGCGTTCTTTATTGGAAATGCGTATAAAACGGTATGGAAAGATTGGTGCGGTTCTTGAATTTTCATCCCCGAAAGTCGTAATTATATGATTCCACCGATTTTTTGTGGTAATAATGTAATAATGTTTATAATGTATACCTCACATCATATAAGAACATGGGAAAGAAAAATATGGACTTTTAATTGCTGATAACCGATATAATTGTCATAGCGATCGATGTAAACAAAATATTTGACATAATGCTTGGAATTTTCTCGAATTTTTTGTCTCCGAAACTATAAGCCGTAATTGTGTGATCCCACTGACTGGTAAATATTGTCCTCTAATTGAATAAATTTTTAATCGATAACTTACAGATAATACATAATATAAGATCTAGGGAGAGAAAAATATGGTATTAAATTGTTACTTGACAGAAGAAATTTAACGAGATATTATTTAAGTCCTTATTCAAAGTGGTAGTTCTATTTGACGGATGCAGTTGAAAATCAGAATTTTATTGGTAAATTTTAATAAGGATCACTAATACTTAATTTCATTAAAATCCGCGCAGTAGTTTCGGAGACTTAACATGCTGAAGGACGGACGGACGGAAGCGACGCGTAGCGACGTGCCCAAATTGCATTCCGATGCTATCGCTTCGCTGCTAAAGAACGTCTAATAATTGATTATAAGCTAGGGTCCTGCGAAGTTTCGACATTCAATTCGAAATCGAATCGAGATGTTGATTTGATTCGAATCATAAAGATCGATTCGAAATTAAATCGAATAGGCTCATTTCATTTTATATCCTAATTGTGATTACGGCGTTAGTTCTCAAAATCGGTTGCTTACAATGGAAGAAAGCAAATGCAAATGTCTGGCCTAGAGTGGAAATAGCAACGTATACGACGCAACAAGCGAGCTTTTCTGCCTTAATTGTCACCTCTTTTCACGCAATTAATGCAAGTTTTCAATTGATTACGGTATGTAGCAGTGATTTCGACATCTTTCTGACCTTTCTTAGCATTTCATGTACCCGACATTTGGGCGATCTATTTTGTCAATAGAGAATATTAAGAAAATATCAGGTTGATCAAGAATTGAAGGAGACGAAACCTCCACTTGATATCATCACACGCTTCAATAGCACATATAACTCAGAGCCGGCGTGATTATTTGCGGGGCCTAGTCCGAAAGTGAGCGGGGGCGGGTCCTACTTATGTATATGTGTATATATATATGTAACCGGTGGTGCAAAAATAATGTTTTTTTAAGGAAAATGGTTTTTAATAAAAAATAGTTACTGTTAAAATTAATTTTTAGTAGAAACTTGATTGTTTAAAACTCGGGTGGTATAAATGTTTTTAATGGAACTTAAAACAATAGCATAATGAAATAGATATCAAATGTGTAATTTAGAAATTAATATAATCACATATAATTACACATAACATGAACGATCAACTATCACAGATTTTTATAAAATCACAAAATCAAATAGTTTTATTAATTATATGGTAAAATATATAAAAAATAATTTTTCCCGCTCTTATTGTTGTAAAATCATCAAAATTTAAAGTTTTTGCTGTTATTTTCTATTGATAACATTGCAAGGGAAGTGAATCGCCCTTGACTTAGAGTGAATCTTTTTTTTTAATTAATTAATTTTTTATAATTTTAAGTTTCGAAAATGAGCATTCGGCGATTGCAACTGGAACAGGTGTATTGAGTAGTATTCAGTCATTGTTAAATTTGGGTAAATTTGCAGAAATTTACAATAAAAGGAACTTTCAGGTATATTTTTTAATTTAATGATCAAATTGGAATAAAGGACAAGCAAATGATTTTTCCATCGAACATAAGACCCCGATGGCCGAATGGCAGAAAAAATTAAGTGAAAAATATGTTTGTGTTTTGAGAGAGCATCAGAGAAGAGAAGGATAAGCATTCTCACGTATGGGGGTTCTGGTTCTGTTTATGCTTCGACTTAATTTCACACACAATGAGAGTCTTACCCACTTTCTTAGTGGAGAGGGGGATTTGGGAACAAACCGGGAGAGAGAGACTGGCTGCTGCTACTGTTCTGAGATCAACAGCACTCTACACCAGAGGTCCTAAACCTTTTGTCGACCATGAGCCACATTTAATATTAAAATAATCTGAAGAGCCATCTACGAAATATAAGAAAGGTAGTATATTACAAATAATACAGTGGAACCCCAACATACAAACGTAATGCGTACCATGAAATGTGTTCGTAAGTTGAATTGGTTTTTCCATTAGAAGTACCTAGAGTTAATTTTGTTAATGCGTTCCCGAATCATTATCAAAAATCAATTTCCACGTATAAGATTCGTACAATATACAATAAGGAAATCAGGATGTTGAAAGCGGAGCTAAAGAGCAAAATTACCACAGTAAAAAGTTAAATAATATTTCTAATACACGTATTTCTAGAGAACTGACCACATGGATTTTAACCAAATATAGTATATTTAATCTTCATATAAATAAATAATCAAAATATCGTGTTTCGACCGGGTTGACTAAACAGGTCTACCACAATATCAAGGTTAGAATTTTTCTGTAACTATGAATTTGGAAGCTATTGGCTGAACAGATTTCAAAGAAATTTCGTTTATAGGGCGAGTATAAAATAGGAAAACGAAATGAACATGTTTAGAACGGATATAAAAAAGAAGGGTACAACAATATAAGGAAAAATAATTTTCTGATTTCAATGCAAATACATTAGTATACGATTATACTACGGCGAATTTGACGAAAAGCACTTCTGTACCACGAGAAACCTGTGTAATATATTAAAATTGTATTGAAAGGAAAGTAGGCGGATTAGTTCTTTCTAGAACTACTTGTTTCGATTTGTTGCTATGGTGATGATTATTGCAGAACTCGGCTGGAGCATAGCCGAGTGCACATTCTAGCCGTATTTCGATTCATAGCTATCGAGGTAACAATCGACCCTTAGGTCGATTCATACCTATCGGAATCGCGGCGAAAAAAAATGAATACTGCATATTGATGTCAGTAACCATACGGAATCTGTAAACAAAACGGCGCTTCTTCTTGTGTAATTCTTACGACATCTTTGGTAAGAGAATTTTGTTTTTCGTTTTTGTTTTGAATTTTTATATATTAAAATTGTATTGAAAGGAAAGTAGGCGGATTAGTTCTTTCCAGAACTACAGTATATCCTCGATTTAACGGACTAATTTGGGGGATAGGGTGTCCGTTATTGCCGAAAGTCCCTTAAATCCGAAAGTTCGTCGTATGAAAAATGCACCTATATGGCCACATCTTACTATGTGAAATGCAGTTAGGAACAATGTTAAACAAGAATAACATGTTTAACTAATGCGGTAAAACTGTTAATTCGAATTCGAAGAGCATGTATAATTACGACTTTGAAATTTCCGTGCGCATGACATCCACGGTCTCCCACTCTCGCCGCTTCACTTCCGACCGTTGTAGTTTTTTCTATTTACGTAAATATTATATAAACATCACCGTTTTTCATCAATCTAAAAGCGCAAAAAACTAATAGATTGGAACAGTTGGCAGTCTGAATATTTGGAACATAAAAATCGCCGCGGCAAGTACGAACTCCTGCGGGAAATCCTGTGGTACCGAGAATCGAACCAATGTATCCCTAAGTGCAGCATAACAGATTATTTCGTATTTCTACTGCCTCACTCTGCCTCCTTTTAATTTCATCTCTCGGTGCTCGACACCCTCGCCAAACATAATACTTTCCGCTAGAAGTTTCGTCGGCAGTCCGGGCGGGAAGTTCAAAAGTGGCGAAAATGTTATGGCAAAAACTGAAAAGTATAGAAAACAATCAGACAGGAACCAAACGCCAGGCAATAATGCACTTTGCGAAGGGACTGCCCTCGGCATCGACGGGCGGCGAGTGGTCTGAAATCGCGGACAAAGCGACGATAGGGACTGGATTTTCAGCGACCGGACGGCCGTCGGCCATGAGTCCGTTAAATCCGAAGTCCGTTAAATCGGGGTCCGTTAAATCGAGGGTTTACTGTACTTGTTTTCACGGAGAATCACTCCCCGAGCCAGCGCTAGCTGAACAAGAGCGAAAAAACAGGGGAAGTACACACGCCAGCAACAATTCTCTTACTGAAAGAAACGACGCGATAAATAAAACTCAGTACCTATACTTATTTGATAAGGCTCCTTTACTTCGCATTTTTATCTCAAGAACCCCCAAGCAGTTCCAAACGCCAGAAAAACGAACGTCGATCAGTAAGGGTTTGGTCGACACCTCGCTGCCATCAGATAAATCTGGCGTAGTCGGCACGAGATGAAAGCAACGCAAAAGTAATAACTCACCGGCGGAAGCTGCGCCTCCGAGGAGCGTTTTGTCGGCCGGGGTAAGACGCAAGTCGCAGCGAGCGTACGGCAGGAAGTATGCCACTCCCACCGTCTCGCAGATGGCGCTTAGGATGCAGAGGCCGGAAACTACGACGATATACCATTGGCAGCTGGAACCCTGACCTGAAAGGAGATTAAATTAAGCGATTCGCCGCGTGATAAAACATGTCACTCGCTCCTCTTACTTTGCCCCCTATCATTTCCCCATCGGCATGCGCAATCGTGATGGTCAGTTTCGATCGACGCGTCGTGCCACAGTTTCTCCGGAAGAAAAACCACAACCCTTAAGATTGTTAATCATCCAAAAATTCCATCTTAGGCATACTTTCACCGATCTCAATCGATAGTTCAAGATTTCCCGACCTCGATTGTTTATCTGTTTTTCATGCATTGTGAGAAAACGTAGTGGAATCACCAATGCACTGCAGAATATTCACACGCACGGGTTACAACTGACAAGTTATTGCAGTGGCTGCATATTTGAGACAAATACCGCAGATATGACGAGCCGGCATAACTCATTCTCTCCATCCCTCGCTCCGAAAATCTCCATCCAATAGCCTTTATCATTTTAGTCTGTATCTTTTTTTCATTAAATTCCGTTTAAGACTTGCTTACAATTCCAAAATAATCATGGCGAAAAGGAAATTACTGCGCACTTTTCTTGAAGATTAGAGGAAAAGAGAGGGAAACACGTTCGGAACGAAAGAAACGGGAGAGGACGGTGAATGAAGAACGATGTTCTGCATCATTTATTCTCTTAGGAAAATTCGCTTAGATCTATTTTCTATGGCAGGAGTCAGCAACCTACGGCCCTCGCGCTGCATGCGGGCCCCGAGAGCCCTGCATGCGGTCCCCGAATCAATGATGAAAAAGTGATCGGTAATATTCAACACGGAAAATTTCATATTTTCCAACAAAAGTATGATTTCAAAACTTTTTCTGAATAAGTTTTAACATTGGTGAATTATTTAGACTTTATTTTCACTAATATGAAACCACAGAATCTCTCGGTAATTTCTTATGTAAACGCTTATCCGACCCGCTCCTACGGAGCATGCACAACTACGAACGTGGCCATGCAGAAAAGGGTGCCGATCCCTCCTCTAGGGCAATGGTTCCAAAACTTTTTGTAGGAGCGGCACCCTTTGAAAGATAAACAGAATTTCGCTGCCCCCCAGCCTTGAAATGAGTTGTTTATTTTTTACATATGGGAGTTACAACCTTTGGACGCATCCATTTGTTGATATTACATCATAATAGATTTATTAGAGGAAACATTATTGGCCTAACTACCTACCAATATATTAAAATAATTGATTTCTTTACTAAACAAATTTTATCGCGGCACCGCTCAAAATCAGGTGCGGAAACTAGTTTGGAAACCACTACTCCATCAAAACCAAACGCTTGATTTTTCCGAAGTTTTTATAATGATGAAGCTAACTAATACAGATTATCAAAGAAATTGCTTTATATATTCTCACACAAGCCACAAGAATCTTTTATACTATTTGTATGATCTCGCTCATTAAATTTTGACTATGTCTCGTGGTTAACGATATTATCAATGCTCTGGTTTATTCAAACGCGTTAATGCTAAGGAAATAGGAAATAACCATTCAGCAACCAATTTCAGATGATTTCGGCCAAGAATGAACGTTAGAGATTTATTTATTTTTTTACAAATACTCCATTCATGTAACCTGTATTTTTACTTGGATAAAATCGTCAATAATTCATCATTAAAATAACTTTTGGAAAAAACATTGGCGTCTTTATGGTAATAACTGTTGTTCAGTTGAATCCTTTACAGATAGCACCACGCGCAAAATTCAATACAAATACAGAAAATTGATATTACTTTTATAATCCATTATTGCCCAAGGCATTGCAACATTTCACTAATTTTAGGAGGTAGCCGCGCGTTTAAAAATATTGGTAACCGTTAATGTCGTCTTATATGAGTGATAATCCATCGCTTATTATGGCATACAAATAAATGGAGAGGAGTGGACGACGATATAAACCGAATGATGAGAGTAATCGCCAAAGGATAGGAGGGAAATAGAGAAATGAGGACTGGATCGACGGATCTAGTGTAAGATTAGATCGAAAGAATAGGAAGATTATGGCCGATACACGAAGTTTTCAACGGCATAATGGCCGCATAAAAATAATAAGAGCCCTAAAGCGATCCATTTTCATAGCGTTTGAAATTCTCCCCCTTCGAACCATTTTTTGGCGAGCCAAACTACGTTCTTTTCTCCAGAACCCTTCCCATCGATTAACGTTGACCTGACTCGTTTCTCGGACACTCTTAATGCCCTCTTTATTTCGGAGGGTCGCTTTCGTCCAGCGGCTTACCGGTTAGAGCGATGGCCTCGTCAAACGTGGCCGCTGGCGGGAGACTTTTGGGCTTCGGAGGGAGATACGGAGGCGCGTAAGAGAAGAGGAGAGATGGAGAGAGCTTGAGGAACGAGGACGGAAGAGTCACGTCGCCCTTCATGACTCTGGTGCGGCTTCGGCGGTGCAAGAGAGAGCGATATGGCAGCCACTGCCGCCTTCGGTGCTATCGAGTTGAAAATGACTCGGATGGCAAATAGCTAAACGACGCCACGCTCTCACGTCGGCGCTCATAAACCTCTCTCGTCGGAGAGGGGAAGGAGAGTTTGATTTATCTCTCAACAAGTTCTAATGAGGCGCGACCTCCAAAAATCATTCTTTTTTAGTATCTGACGATCTTTCGGCTCTCCCATCTTCCGACCTTTTACGAACGTATTCCGCTTTCGCTTCCGCAGAGCGTGGATTCTCATTTGGGAGTTTTTTTCTCATCAACGTCGCGGGCGTGCTTGAAAGTCCCTTTGCACGTTTGCCCATCGAATCTCCTAGCAGAGTGGTGCCCAACCTTTTCTTCATGGTGGGACGCATCGGTGGCTGCGAATCCTTCGGCGGGCCACGTTGGAAGTCGTCAATTCTTCTGCGGGCCGCATTAGAGTTTAAATCGGAAGCTCCCAATATATCCTGATGTGCCATAAAAGTAAAAATCAAGTCTAAATAAGGTTTTTATGGATAATATTTCAACATTAAATTTTTTATTAAAAATATTTTCATAAAAGCATGAGTTTGTGTGTTAAATTTTTCGGATTGCTTTTTCATCATAGCTTCGCGAGCCGAAGTAAAAACCTTCGCGGGCCGTAGGTTGGACACCTCTGCAGTAGCATATTCGCACGGAACTTAGAAAAAATATTTTTTTAAATAAAGCAAAGATTTTTTTTCACCGGCAACGTTCTATTACTGCTTACAAAACGTGCATTCTTTCTTATTTCTTATTAATTAATCATGCATATATTTATAATTATCTTCCTAGAAAATATTTGAATGGCGTTGAAAGGAACTCGCAAAGGATAATGAGCGGCATAAAAATGAGTCTCATCACAGTAACACCGGCTCGAGAAGGACGTAACCCCAAATGAGAGAAAATTAAAAGAGGTCCACTCACTTTTGTGAGAACGGGCAAAAACTCTATGGATTATTACGCCTTTAATTGAGTATTCTAGATCTTCTCTCTCTTAAATCCTAATTTACTTGTTATTCTCAATAAACCCTATACTACTAGAAATTTTTATCGGGCAACATAGGATGAAGACTGATAGAGGGGACTAGATTTAAAAATAATACCTGCACAATTTTTCGCAAACTATTCCCACAAACATCCCACTCAGATGTTCGGGACCTCCACTAATTCTCTTATATAAAAGCCAAGTGTCTGTTTGATTGACCGTTACAACGCTCGACTTTGGCGTCTCTCTTAAAGAGCGGGAGAATCGAGAACTATTTATGTGATATGAGAGTAAATATGGTGTAACGCATTATTTATTTGCATTTTTAAATTACTTAGAATTACGATATGAATACGGGACTTTATGAAGGGAAGGAGAAAGATGAAGCTAAGGAGAAAGATGAAGGGAGAGATATCCGTCATTTTTGACGAGCACTTATAAATATAAATATATTTCTTTCCGACACATTGACGGACTTTTATACTAGTATCATTATATATAGACGTTTCTTACAGAGGAGGAGGAGGAGGATATAGGAGGATACTAATGTTTAGGCACTTCCAGATGAGCTGGAGATTCGAAATTTTTTTCTTTGGTAGGATTTTGTGCAAAACCGACTAGAAAAAACGAAAATCTTGAAAAAGTGCTACAATGCGGCCGCTAAAAATTCGCAATTGTTTAAACAAAATTTCAAGGTTTATGTATTTTTGTATGTTCTACGGAGCTAAAAATTTTTTCAGAGATAGAAATTATAAAAAAACGAAATAGGGATTATACAAATTTTGATATTTTAATTTGTTTGGCCGTTAAAAATTCTTAAAATTTAAACAAATAGGTAAATGTTTAGATACTACGGTGCAAGTTACAGAGCTGAAATTTTCAAGTTAATTAGAGTTTATTCAATTTAAACTAATAAACATTTCATTTTATCTATGAAATTCTTATTGCGGCCGTTAAAAATTATTTAAATTTAAACAATTAGATAAATGTTATTTCACTTCTAAATGTGCTACAAATTTAAAATTTGGCATAAATGTGAGATGTTATTAACACAATGCGGAAAACGTATAATATTCATAAAATTGCAAAAATTAGCAATTTTTTTACACCATTATTGCTCCATAAGGAAAAAAAGATATTTGGTCCCTAGGAGAAATCTTCTGAATTAAAGAAATATTTCCCACGATGAAATATCTCTCTAAAAAATTAATGTTATTTCAAGGTGAGATGAAATGCTTGCAGTATGCAAGCACCTTCTATTAGTATACATATACACACACAAACACACACAATTGTCGTGACTTATAAACTTCCCACGTATACTGCTCTCTTCGTTGATTTTATGCCGCATAGTTGGTCAAGTAGATACAAGTAGAAATGATCATATAACTCGATTCAAATTATCCTTTTGCTAAACTTATTTTAAATTTACGCTCTTATTAAATGCCTACAGTTCAAAACTTTCAGCTTTGTAAAATATCTCGTCCGTTTAAGCTGCTCTGGCCGACAATTTTGATAACTATCGTAGGTAAATGGAAAAGTTACCCTGAAATCCATTTAACTTTAGCTTCGTCAGAAGGTTATTAATCGAGATTTCCATAGGTATAACCTTAAAAGGTACCTACTGGATTTCTATCACGCCTACTTATATTTGAGTTCGCTCGAAAATACATTAATGCTATATCGAAACTGTATGGTTTTCTTATTATTGCCGAAAGCGAGATATTAGGTTTCCTAATTAGATAAAAAAGAAAACTTTTTTCAAAGTTTGCTCTAAAATTTTACATAAAACTTACGTGCTCGTTTTATTTTCCCAATTAATTGTTTTACTTTGATTAGAATTTTAAAACCTTTTTTGTTGTAGAATGTAATTCAGATTTCATTCACGCGCCATCGGAAAGCAAGCGTTCATTCTTTGAAAGGCGAGTTTTCTCGTTGTAATTGTATTCAGGATGAAATGTTTGCTGGGCAGTAAAACCCATCATTCCAATTTTCGTCATGAAGTCAACAAAGCAATAAATAATTAATAAATTTGTCGCACATGCCGGAATGATTAATGACTGCTGCCTTCAGTGCAGGTAACGCAGGATATGCAACCTTGTTAGGATGCGGGAGGTACCAAAGAACGTTAACTTCTTTGTGGTGCAAGGTAAACGACGATTTTGTTATTTAATTTAATACGTAAGTTATTAAAATTGTTTTGCTTTTGTGTGATATATACTAACCCATGTAAAAGAAATTTTTCAATTTTCCAACCCACAAAAGAACACGTTACGTAATACTGTTCAACGCCAAACGTTACGTTTTTCTATTTTTGACTTTTCCATTTTATTTTAAAACTTACATGAAATTAAGATTTAGTTTTCTATCCTAATAATTAAGGATTAAAGCTCTTAAAAAATTATATTATGAGAACGTTGTTATGGTTACTTCAAGAAATGTCGCTTTCATTTTCAGTTCAACGTATTACCGAAGCTTCAAGTGAACCTTTTCTAATCGTGGGTTCAGTTGTTTAAGTGATACCGGTAAACAGAAATAAATGATTATGGGCGGATTTATATCCCCGGTCGCTCATAGGCATGTGGACAGCCGTCCCCTCCCCTCCTCCCTACAACTTTCGTAAGTCCCAAAGTTTTATACAAAGTAGTGCAAAGAATAAATAAATGCCGAAAGAATATTGTAACCAGGTATTCGAAAATGCCAGTGCCGTCAGTTCTGACTCACAGAGTTGACACCATAGCGACCATCTGTAGCCACTTGCCTACTCTGTCCATTGCTTTATCCTCCCCTGGAAATGATTTAGGCAAGACAATTCGGCATTTCCAAATTAAAATTCGCTGATACATGAAACATCGGAATTTTCAGACTGGTAATAGATACAATTTCTGAATTTTCTTAATTCCATAAAGAAACTACAGCTGTATATTTTATGATAGTGATTGTTATTTAGAGAATCGCATTAGAAAGTGCGAAAAATTCAAGGGCAAAAAGTCACCTATATTGCAGTATGGCAAAGAGTAAGATATCGAAAATTTATTCTCTTTATCAATGCATTTTACTTCACGCTTGCTATCGTAATGGAGAATAATGTTCAAGTGCAGTCTTAAAACTAAATACTACTTCTTTTCATAGTTAACCCATGCAATAACTGACCTACACCAAAATTATCAATCAAATCAATCATTCATCCCCTATTGCATTAATATTTTTATCCAGAAAGTAGCCATCCTTGGTGGAAATTCAATCTTTACATCTATAGGGAATAAGGGAACTTATCACTTGGTATAGCTAGTTACCATTTGAAATGTACTTATGATTTACTCAACATTCACACAACAACATATGTATATCATTTGAAATAATCTACTAGCTCGCCTGTCTATCCAGATGTTTCACCCAAAGCCTTTCAGCCACGAGACATTTCACCCACAAGATGCTTTACCCATGCCTTTTTGTCCACTAGTCAGTTCACCCAGTGGCAGATAGTGGAGCCCCTACACACTAAGAATTTGGGGGCCTGTCCTTATAGTTTGCAGAGAGTATTGTATTAATTACTGTATTTGAAACTCTTAGAATAAAAAACGTTATTTTTACGTATTTAGTAATTTTATTTTTTATTTATTTGCTTTCAATAATGCTGACTTTATAACAGTCAACATATGGGGACCCCCTAACCTTGGGGGCTCATTCATTTTTTAAATTTATTTTTTCTTTCAATAACAGTGACTATACATGACTCACCGACAGAAGGGGGGGGCCCTAGGCACCTGCCTAGTATGACTATTGGATAATCCGGCACTGAGTTCACCCATCGGTAGTTCCCCCAATGTGACATTTCACCCATACCGTTGTTAAAATGTTATACACTCTATGATATACAGATGATAAAGGTTTGTTGACTTGATTTTCATATTGCAATTCTCCATACATTTAAATTTTAGCTAATTTATTAAATCTAAATTGTATTATTTCTATGCTTCATTACGTAATGAAAACTGCTATATTAATGGAGGATCATAGAATTAGGATATAATAAAATTAAAACTAAAAACTTGGTAACATGGTTTAAAATATATAAATTTTTATTTAGAGGTTTTACTATAAGAAATCTATAATAAAAGTTAGCTTAATAATAATTACTGAAATAAATATTAATTTAATAGTTTAATCTTTCCTCTTAATATGGTTAACACTGACCACAAAGTTGAGACTGAATTCATTGATTATAAAACTAAGCCACTAAATGTTCTTAGTGCTGATGATAACTATGAAAGAAATTTCCATCTTCAGTAATTTGCCATCTTCCCTCATTTTCTGTATGGGTAATATCTATTAACTTAAGGCGATATCAGATGTTATATATAATACAATAAGTGCTCTAGGTACTCCCTGCCATATGCCATTGGTGGTTTGCAGGGTAACAATATAAGTATAAACATACAAGAGTGTATAAAAATTACAAATTGGATATAATAATTCAGTTATAATTGAAATACTATTGAGAAATGCAATAATAAAATCAAGTCAACAAACTTTTACCCTGCAGACATACTAGTGTTTATTTGAATGGTTAAAGTTATACGGCATGTAATAATCAAATTTCTCATAAATAAAAACATTAAACCGAGTGAAACATTTTTGAGACTTCAAGCACAATATGGTGAAGTTTCTCAAAATTTGTATGTTTGACTGATATAAATTAAATAAGGAAGGAGGAACACTTGTTGAGAATGAATCACATGCATGCAGACCTCGAACATCCATCAAATCCAAAAACAAGGAAAAGGTTAATGACCTTGTTCGGGAAGATAGGAGAATAAAAATTCATGACATTGCTGACACATTACAAATCATCATTGGGAGTGTTGAAGAGATAAACTAGAAATAGTTGAAGTTCAGTACCAAAAATATTTTTGAACAGGCTATGAAGAAGCTTCCCAATTGATGACACAAGTGCATTGAGGTTCAGGGAGATTATTTGGATAAGTAGTATTGGTAAGATTTATATATCTCAATTAAATAAATATTTATAAACAAAGTCCGGTTTATATTTGAATGCTCCTCGTATATTTTGGTGATTTTATTAAAATTGCTTCCAAGTTAATCTTTAATTTACAATCAAGATTTGATTATGCTTCAAGCCTAATAATAAAATGTTATTCAAATTCACTAAACCATTCATACTTTACTAAAAGACAAAGTACCTAATATCATGAAGTCATTAAAACATGCTCTTAATTTTTAATGTATTAGATTAACTGCCATTTTATGCATTAGCTTTAGAATTAAAAAGGTTTAATGCAATTTCTTCAGTCCATAAATGAGTCTGCTTAGAAATTTAATAAAAGTGAATTGTTCTGAATCAATGTTCATTTTTCTACTGGAAGTTTTTGTTTATAACACATCTGATATGAAAGTCTTATTAATCAGTAGTAATAATAATCAGCTTTGTTCTTCTGAAAGAATCTTACTATATAATTCATGGATTGCATTATAGCAAGTGAATTACTCTTGATAAAGCTAAGTGCTTTGGAAGGTACCTCATTTTATGCATACTACTTGAAATATGGAAAACACAGGTTGAATTATGGCAAGGCACTAGCGTATTATTAAACATTTACTAAAATAATTTTGAAGTGTTTAAAGGTTCTTCTCATTGCACAAAATAAATACAGCTAATATAAACTTAGAATAGTGGAATAAATTATTCATTATCACTAAATGAAATACTTCATAACTTTCCATACAAAATATTTCTTTACCATAGGTTTTGCTAAATTACCTGATCTAGTAATTTGGAGAAACCAAAATAAAATTTTTCATGTAGAAAGTTGTAAAATTTTCATTCTGTGATTGAATGCACAACAGTTCATACAGTGAATGAAGTTAAGAATTTTATTGGTTAAAAAAGAATTTCAACATTGTGAGAACGATTCCATTAATGTGTTACATAAACTCAAATTAATACAATTCAAGCCATTTAGAATGAATCATCATTGCTATAACAGGAAATAAAGAATCAATGTAAGAATCACCAGCTGTAAACAAATTCAATACAAACAGAACTGTTTAATTGGTAAAACACAATATGCAACATTTCTGCCAAAAATAATAGGTGGATTAAGAGAATACCCTATTATTCCTAAGAATGATTGGACCCATTTTATTTACTAAGTTTAGTAGGCTCAAAAACCAAGACGAGAAAGTATAGGGATAGAATTAAGGCATAAAATCACAATAAATAAATTTCATAGAACCTTCAAAATATTTTCGACCATTTATGAAATTTCACAAATTTGCTATATTCCTCAATTCACCTAGAAACCATTAAAAATAATAATTTGGCAACTTTCTTGCATAGAGATGATAATCCAAATATTAACAATTAGCTAAATGAACCTAATGCGTTTAAATGTTATGTTGTAGCAGTGGCTATGATGACAGCATTATCTTATCTATTGTAAGAAGAGCTCATCAGGCAAATTTTTGTCGAGCTCCAACGTAGGAAGTCTCCTAATTCTGATTTGATCCAATCATTATAATGCCATAGCAGGTGCTACGTTATTCTTTATAATCATTGACATTTTTAAAGCATTTATTTCTTGCAGTTTTCCAACACTGTGGGACAATATTAATTTCTTTCAGATGCTTGTCCTTTCATATGAACTTTCTGTAGGAGTGAAAATAATATCAAGTGTGTATGGCAGCTTATGTGAAGGAATAGTTTGTGATATTGATACTGAGGGAGATTTCAATGATGAAGATGATTATAATACAGAAAATGGTATGGGCAGTGGTAGTGGCAGTTAATGTTTCATAAATATTAGTAATTTGTGATATATCCAACAAAAGTGATAACTAGGTAGCTCCTTAGATGACAAAAGATATTTGGTATATTTATGTGAACAATGGTTCAGAAATTAGAAAATTTTCCTATACTGATTAAAATCCAGGTTTTCAGATTGGAATAAATAGAAAACCAACAAATAAACTAGGTCATTTTCAATTATACTTCGGTGAAGATCTAATAAGAGAAAGTGAATTCTAAAAACTAAACTGAAGTTAAAATTCAAAGAAACATACCACTTCAGCAATACTCATTTTTGCATATGTAGAAAAAAATTAACATGCAGGAACCAAAAGCATTTTTTGTTTTTGTTATAAATATGGCACTGAACTAAAAATATAGGTTATTTGTGACAGAAAATCAGTTTTGCACCTACAACTCTGCTTCCAGAAATACCATATTGAAAAAACTACATGTAACTTGAAAGGTGCAAACTGTATTATTACAATAGAGTGAAAAGCCTTTATTGTGTATATAAATAAAACATTACACAAAACTTAGAGATAAGCAGTGAATGACATTTTTTATATTTTTACTAGATATAATTAAGAGTTGACCAGAATACCACCTCCAACAATAAAGGTTTGGAAAGAGTTAACATTGTGAAGAAAAATATTATTTGTGACACAACTTTTTCATCAAGTAACAAAAATTAGATTAACAGTCATTATTTATATTAAATCTTCGAATCAACATGTCAGAATTTATATACAAAATACATCTTAACAGTAAATGCTCCGAGACATCTAACACATACATAGCCATGAGAGTCAGTTGAATGTTAACCTCTTCATAATCAAATTATCTCATAGGTTTTCATTTTAATCTCCAAACATACAGAAAACCAACATTCACTTTTACAAAAATACAATGATTAATGTAGTATTAGTTAGATGGAGTGTAATAGAAAAATTCAATAATAGTCACACATTCACAACCTTGCCCTTTCCATCTCACTAAAAAGACCTAGATATAAACAAATGCAAAAGTCACTTAAATGCCAAAAAATAATAATGAGTCCATTTAAAAGATGAAATTGGTTTGAAAAACATTATGACAATCAAATTTGTACACAACATCAGTCCAAATCTTAAGCAAAATAGCCAAGTGTGATAGAAATCAGGCCATTGTTAAATAAAGCAATACAATTAGTGAAAAAATAAGTACATTTAATTAAATCTACACATCTTTTTTCAGCCAAACAATTCTCATATAAATACATGCTAAACCTTTTTGCTCAAAAAATGCCCTCAATTTTTATGGGCAATGTTGAACATTTTTTAAGTTTTTGACATATGCAACGCTCAGTCTAATAGTGCAGTCCAAGTAAAAATACAGTTTATTTTTCATTTGAAAAAAGCCTTAAAATTAAATTTACACAGGTGATGGCATGTGAGCATTTTAAAGATATGAAACATTGGCATGCAGGATATCCCACTGTACTGATTAAAACAATTGTTGCAAAAGATACAAATACATTATCCAAACCAATATATATATAAATTTACTCGATTCCAAAAATTTTGCATGTCAAGTCTTACAACAATCATATCCTTCAAAGCAATAGAAGACAAAAACCCACAATTATTTAACAATCATGTGTGATGATATATGTACGTTATAGCACAATTTTAACAGCAATTACATTTCACAAAACTGTAATTTTTACAAATACAGGCAACTTCATAATTTTGCCCTTACAAAACATGTACAAAAATATTTATTTCTCTTACCCTTTTTTCGGCAATTTTTACCTCTGTTGCCTGTATAAAAAACATCATAAACTGTCAACATTATGCATTCATTAAAAATATCCCAAGCAGGAAATTTTAATTCAACTAGTAATACTCTGGTATGACAAAACCACACATAGGAGTGTCTCTTAACTGAAGCAGCACACAATTGCTCCAGTGCCTATGTACCAATTTTCAATGGATTTGGAGCTTGCAATACAAGCCATCATCCCTTAAGGAATTAGACAAAACAACAAAGGGAACACAAAACATTTTCCAGCTTACAACTCATCTCTCTTGTCCACAGCCATCATCCTCACAAACCGAACCAGAGCATTTGATGACCTTTCCCCATTAAAATCCTTCACAAAAGTTGATCCCTTAAATAGTTTTACAGTGGGAAAAGTGTTTATGTTATGGTGGGCACACAGTGCCTTCGCAATGTGGCAGTTAACTGTAGCCAGGGCAAATTTTCCAGCTGGAGTAGAATCCCCTGCTAACTGATGTGAAGCTTCACCAAACTCAGGTGCAAATTGTTTGCAGTTCTTGCATCCTGTTGTTTAAGAAAAACGTTAGAAAATAATCAAGGACTCCAACTGAATGAATGCCTATTAGTTTTATCAAGGAGCTGTGCTATTCAGTGGCCATAATACAATACCTGATACCCCATAATTTATATTCCTGAAGTAATAATCATAGTCAAGTGAATTTTTCCATATACATTTTTGAATAAACCTTACAGAATTACACCCGAGCCACTTAAGTAAAAAAAATTATTACCAATTTTCATTTCAAGATAACTTCATTGGCTCCCATATATCTTTTGAAGACAAGAGATTTCTTAAATTTGTTTTTTTCTGACAAATCAGCTTCTTGGTTGTAACTTGACCATTTTACCCGAATCCAACACAACCCCAAATCTAAGACATTTAGTAGATTGTCAAAGCAGAAAAAATATTTTATGACCTGATTACATACAATACCATGCCGGGAGGCAGTAAGCACATATTTCATTGATGCTGCAAGCAACACAGCAACAAGCAGCTACTGTGATTAATTTTTGGTTTGGCTCAATTCTTGTGTTACAAGATGAATTAATTTTGAAATCTTTGGATTTTCCCAATTTGTGCACAAAAATTAGTGAAGAGTTCAGTGTTCACATATCGTTTTGTCACAGGTCTTCTGGCTGAATTTTTGGCATCTTCATCACTGAAATATTCTTGCACATTGCACATAAGGATAAGCAATTTGTAGTTTAACCAATGACTTACCAAGTTCTCGAAATTTTTTTTAGAAACAATGTGACAAAAAGTACAGGTCAATTTCATTATTTCAATTTCAAAACTCCAGGACCATGGTGACAAGGAAAGATTCAAAACCACCATCAATGACTGATAGCCGATTGACTGAAAAAGATCTCGATGACTTCTTCATTTACGAGTTTGAAACCACGAAAAAATCATTTGTCTTTCAGAAAAAAGGAAGAAGAAATTGGCAACTTGCAAGGTGGAAATAAAAGTAAATGATGAGCTCAAACCCTGCGGTTTTAAGACAACTGAGTTGAGTGCCGTAAAAACTTTGGCACCATGTAAAACACAACCATCATGAACACTACAAGGCCTTGATGGCATAAAAAGACCAAGAAAATGAAGCAAAACAAAAGGATGAAGCAGTTAAAAGATATTCAGGATCTTCAAACACCTCAGGAGAGGGAACATCTGATGCAGCTTTATCAGCCATAAAACCAAAATTTGTGCAGAGAAAACTTGACTTGTATTTCAAGACCTCAAAGATTAGGATCACCATGGACACCAATATTTTCCTCGAAGGACTGGTTGAAATGCATTGCTTGAGTTCAATGCCTCTCATCACCTTCAGGCTGAAGGACAGAGGATTCCAAAAAATTGCAGGTGAAATGGCCCGGCAACTCAGTGTTTCGATGGTACACAATGCTGTCTGCCATTTAGTTATCAGCTCTGCTGAGTCTGGCTACCAAGAGTCCAAGAAAACATTGAAACAAAAATGATGCTACTTGAAAATGGATGAAAGTTGTAAATTATTTTTAAAATTCTCACTGCTTGCCGAGGCATTTTTCTCGGGATTCTCATACCCATCCTTACTTATGCCTTCCTCACCCTTTTGTTGAACTACAGTTATGTACTTAAAGGGAGGACAAATGTCATTGAGAGGGTTACCCACTCATGTTTTTGAGCCTCCAGCTCCCTCATCCATAGAATAGCAGTTTATTTGCTTAGGTCTGCTGAAACATAATACTTCTCTGGGGAATTCTTCTAATTCTCATGAACAAATAGCAAGAACAACTTCTGTAAGGTTTCATGGAACATAACACACCCATATGGTCACATTCGGGGCATAAGGGTTAAAGTTATTTTGAGATTTTTTTGGTACAATTTAGTAACTACATATAGGAGTTTTATTATAAATAATGAGTAAATAATGCTATTGACTCCAAAAGAAAAATTATTTTTTTAAATCAGCTGGACAGGTTTCCCTCTCTGTGCGTTCCAGGAAAGTGATGCATAAAGCAAATTTGTATAAACAGAACCCATATTTACATGTAAAAGTAAGGGATACATTCCACAAGCAATCCTAATTCCCCTCCAAGACGTTCTTATTTCGATCCATAACAACTTCTTATGTGCAAAATACAAAATTAAAACAATTAACATTGTAAATTATACTCACCAATACAAGGAAGCAGACGAGCACAAGTGGTGGCTGTTGTGAGTGACATAATAGTGGAGGTTTAAAGTGTTGGAGGGTTGTCTTGGACCAATGCAAGTTCCGCAGTGAAGAAGACAAAACTTCTCAAGTGTGCTCAAACAGTATCACAAGAAGTCTCCGTCTCATCTCCACTATACAACATCCTCTCCACTCTAACCTCTTTTACTGTAGTACTAATACTCCAAGCATAATAGACAATGAGAGACTGAATGGTTGCCTTGTGGTGTACAGGAGAACTTTCTTGCATTTGTATTGCACTGGCCACATAACCGCATAACAGCGAATCAAAGATGCATAAAAAGAAATTCCAGTAGCAATAAGTTTGTCACATAATAAATAAAGTGAACCCGCATAAAGAGAGGGTAACCTGTATATTGCTTTTTTAACTTTGGGGAGTCAGGTACTCCCCACGCAAGTATTCACGTTAGGAAAATTCACTCAAGTCCCACAGCGTTAACATTCCTTTCAAAGGGACTTGCATGTTCTCCTCAGACCACATAAGTAGGGTACGGAGCAATCCCAGACAGAAAAATCTGACTTCCACCAGATTTGAACCTGGGATAAAATTGCAACTATCCCTCCCATTTTCACATCATTATGAAAATACAGGCAGACCTTTGTCTTTTGCAGGAGCTACATTCCTGAATAACTCAATGAAAGGCAAAACCACAAAAGAGAAGTAATTAAGGCAATGTGAAACATAGGGTTTGGTTCCCACCCCAACAATTACTACAGTGTGCTTTTTTTGCTGTATTGGCGATCACAGAATAGATGGAGAGGCGAGAGAATGTTCAAGTTGAAGGACAAGAAACAAAACAAGATAAAATAATATGTGAATGAAAGAAAGAAAAATATTCATTAATTTTGGTAGTAGAATCCAAGAAATTAATGATGATTGCCTCTTGCAGGGGCTGCTGACATAGATAAAGCAACAAGCTAAAGGGGAGACAAACAAAAAAGAGAATCCCTATAAATAAGTTAAAGAAAGAATAATTTTATTAGAATTTTCCAACTTACCATGAATGACATAGCAGAAAAACTTAATGAGGTAGATGAGATACTGAAGAATAGCGTTAGCTGTCGCAGATGCAGGAAGATGCTGGCTTCAAGAATTCTGTTATCTTAAACTGCCTTTTTTATTTTTAAACTTTCGTAAATTTCACAATAGGGAGCTAACACAGCATCGATGTTGGTAATTTTCTTTTACTTCACTTAATATCTTAAGGAACTCAGATAACAGATTTACAGTTAATTTTGATTCCTCATGCTCTGTGTATGTTCTTCATCACTGGTACTTGACTGTAAAAATTCTAAAAGTTCCTCTTTAGCCAATTCTTTCTGGTGGGGTTCAATTAAATCGCTTGCTTCCACCTGCAAATCATCGAATCCTTCTCCTCCAATAATTTTCACCAACTCAAGGCCAGAGTTGGAAAAACTGTTGAATTTGACAACTTCAGACCAAAGCTTTTTCTAGGAGTCATTCATGGTAAATTTTTACTTTCTCTATATATGTAGTATAGGAGAAAAATTGATTTCGAGATTTCAACGGAAATACACGTTTTGAGGTCCCCTGAACACGTTTTGACCATTTTCTCAATGATGTCTGTGTGTGTGTGTGATAGCTTTTTTGTGGGTGCTCTTAACTCAAAAACTATTAATCAGGTCAACGCAAAATTTTATATTCAACATTTTTATAAAAGTCGCAAAAACTGATGTTTTTGGTAAAAATCGGTCAACCGGAAGTGGTTGTTTACTCTTGTCACATCCGTTATTTTGAAATATTTGCTTTAATATTTGATAAATGTTAAAATGTATTGGAACAAAAGCTGTGGTAAATTAATTTTCTACAATCTTTGTTTGAAATATTTTTCCATATAATGCATTGTTTAAGAGATATCTTATGTTTTTACCTGCCACCACCATGCCACCTACTGACGCTTGGTTACGTCTTAGTAACGCTCATTTTTCTTTTCTTAATTGTTGGAGCTTTATAACTATATCCAATATCAGAAGGCTATGGTTTGAGTTTATTTCTGTTCTTTGTAAAGTCTAAGTTTCTTAAAATATTTATTATTATGTAACCTATTTGGAATTTTTAGAAATATTACAAGTATGGAGAAAGTCATGTTGTGGCCACATCAGATTTTTAACTTTGTTCCACAACTGTTTAACCTTTAAACACCTGGCATGCCCATACAGGCATGCAAAATGGGTCTCATTCAGTGCCTGACGTAACCATACAGTTTGGAAGTCGCCGACAGATTTTGCATTTGCCATGGATGTGTGAAATTTGTGAGGGATCCTCCTAGAGGTCTGCTCTCAAGATATGTTGAGGCAAACATGCAGTAGATCCAACTAATGGAGGTGAGGAGACCTAACATTGCGAGTAAATAGAAAATAGGGTGAGAGCATTAGCCTAGCCCCTTTCCAACTCCCCGAGTCAGACCATTCCATGGCCCAAAGATGTTGGAAGTGGACAAAGAAGCTCTTCTTCCACCTCCTCAATGTCTTGTAAAATATTTAACATAAATATATGTTAATAATGTCTGCCCTAGATGCTGAAAACCATTGGTGTGAAACAATACCATTTGGACATCTTACATGCTACAAATGATGCCTATATGGAGATTGCTAATGTATAACAGAACTCTCGGGATGACTCTTTCAAATGAAACAAACAGTTTTCCAGTATCTCTTGTAGTTTGGGTTATACGGATGCTTGTAAAGTGGTAAATAAATTATGGCCACCCCATATATACCTGGATCAAAGCGAATCTAATAGCAAAATTGAAAATATATATAGGGGCATGCAATTTCTTGAGAACTACAAATGTACCATGACTTACCAGGGGTATAAAACATTATAAGAGTGAAATCATTAGATGTAACTGTGACATGAAATGAATCTGAGGACAGCTGCTGAAGATGGACATATTGAGACCATGAGTCATCATCCAACATCTGGGTTGAAGCATCATTTGATTTTCCACGACGCTCTTCAATAAATTTTATAAAATCCTTTGCCTGTTGAAAAAAATAAGAAATCATGGAACTCTTTCCTCATTCTTGTAGTTGACATAAAACAGCACTTTTTGCTGAAATTTAATTTCAAAGGGGGACTCATAAAATAAATGGTGAGAAGAATGCATTACTGACAGCCCATAGCACCATTAACACGTTGAAATATTGGAGTAGTTTCCTTTGAATTAATTCTCCACTTAAGATGAATACATAAAGGGTATTATAATGTGAATTGTATATTTTTTTAATTTTCAGTCTACATAATGTTTTGTTTCATTACATTAAAATGCATAAATTTTATTTGGAAGAAGTGCAATATATCCTCCCACTCAAAATAATAAAAATAATAAACGGACATTTATTTCTTAAGTTACCATGTCAACCCTAAATAAACAAATTCTGATTAGCTCATTATATAAATTTCTGACAAATATCAATTTTCTATCTACATCCTTAAGTTATTCATGTTTTAATAACTTTACACTCAGACCAATGGATGGATAACATAGCCTTTTATTATTATTTTTGTGAATCTTTTAAACCTCTCTTTTTCTCCCTATTTCCCAAACCATCCTCAAGTCTTTGAAACAGAAAAACTTCTGCTATGACCGGGAATCGAACCCGGGTCTTCCACTTGCCGGGCGGATATTCTACCACTGAACTACCTTAGCAGATAATCTTTCCTGTTTCTGAACGCGGGTGTTTTTCTTAGTTGGGTCCAGGCCAGCCAAGCTAGTATCAACCAGCCCTAACGGCCGTCCTCCAAGAGAACATCAAAGAAAACCCCTCCCTCTCAAATGGTGAGATTGCCAAAGCCAGAAATTGATGGAATAATGGAAACTATGCAGAAAGGCATAAGCTGTAATTTTCGGAATAACTTTGAAACAGAAAAAATTCTGCTATGACCAGGAATCGAACCCGGGTCTTCCACTTGCCGAGCGGATATTCTACCACTGAACTACCTTAGCAGATAACCCAACTAAGAAAAACACCCGCATTCAGAAATTATTTCAATTTTTTAGGTACTCCTCATAAATAACATAATGAATGTTGTTTACATTGATTGTTATGAAAATCATTTATCCTTCCATCTTTCACTTCTTTTCGTATTAAAAGACTCCAAAACAGGCTTAAACCTATAAGAGTTGAGATAACAATAGGATTTCGAGGTTTAACAATGGAAATGGTTGGCAAGACAACATCCCGTTAAAGTGGCAAGATTTCCCCAAAATATGTGAATTAAACGTTTAACATGAGGGATTTCAAACCGTAGGTGAAAAACATTGAACAGAATAAGAAGCTTTATAATTTTTTCTTTAGAATGGTCCAAATCTAAAAGTTCTAGGTCACTTTTATCTAATTTCAATTTCCAAGAGAAGAAAATCCTGCAGGTCAAGAAGTTGATTTTTACGTGTGATCTTATGGGGAATGCAAATCATCCCCTTGAGTTGAACCCTGTATGTTTTTCATAAATTTTTCTTCATCACAGCATTTTTATATTTGAATAGATTACTTCTGCCAAATTTCAAGTTTATATCTGCATATTTGATAGAGTTATTCATGTTTTAAGAGCGTGAAATTTTTTGACATAGGTATACCAAAGATCCAACATCACAAATTCTTTGGCTTGATTAAAAACCTGATAGTTCATTTTAAACCCATTATATGAAATATAATTAGGGATGGGACGGTTCCACTTTTTCCCGGTTCCGGTTATATTAATCTGATCCCGGTTCTCGGTTTCGGTTCTGTTAGGTTAGAAGTGCTATTTGATACACCACGGGAAATTCTAGCTTAACAATAGTTGCATATAGCATATTTGTCGTTTGTACTGTCAATTCTCAAGTTGTTCCAAACATCCAACATGGCTTTATTGTTAGGGTTCACAATAAATCGGTTAAATTTAAAAATTATCCACAGGGTATCTATTCAAGATTACTACACAACAACATAAAACTTATTTCTGTTAATAAGTTATAGTAACACTTCAAACTGATGGATTTGACTCAAAATATCGCAAAAATTTTTACATTACAGCCGTGAACCAAATATTGAATGCCGGAAGTTTGAAACCCATCATTCATATTTGTCATAGATATTTTTGCGGAACTATCGTTTGTTGAACTGATTCATTGTCCTGATTTTTGTACGGGCTACAAAGCTCTTTTCCCTCATGAAATAAAGGAAATCCAAACTTGTTCATCCTGTATGAAACTAATAACACATCCAGCATAAAAATTTATTTCACGTCATAGTTAACGAACAACTTTGATCATCAATATATGTATCAAAAATCGAATGCCATCACAGAAAAATATGGCGGAGTGAGGCGGTCGCTTTTCGGTTAGCGTCAGTTTCCGAGATGCAATCATTTTTAGGTGTTCTTTAAAATAAATAAAAAAGAACGCCTTATGCTCAGGTCATGTCCGTTCATCTGTCTGCATGTTTCATCTCAGAAACTACTGGATGGATGTTGATGAAATATGGTATTTAGGACATAGAGGCAAAGAAACTAAGAAAATTATATAAATAGTTTACGTGACATAATCGGGAGTGCCACTTTACAGGTGATCTTTTCTTTACATCTCATACAATATAACTTATAACGAAAAAGTCTTTAAAGAATTTCGTAGAACTAATCAAATAACATATGTTTTGTTCACTACATTTTTATCGAAGGAGTAGCTGATTTCCAGAAAATCAAACGAGAAAGTCATAATTCACTTAGGACCAGTGTTTTATTTGTTGTCAACGAAAACTATCTTCATAACAACTGATGTACACAATAACTGCTGTAAATACCTAATTAATGTAATTTTCTTTTGTGCACACACAACATTAGGAAAATGGATATCTACAACAAAGAAATGAACATAATGTATATTTTTTTACGTTTAGACAGCGTTTGCAAGTGAAAAGAAATGGGTAATTTACGACAAAGGAATGAACGTGAACATAAAGATTACATTACTACTATTCCAGGGAGGTAAGTTTTAAATAATTGTTGATTGTTTTATTAATTACAATTGATTAGGAAATTAGTCAGTGAATAAAAAATTCAACATTTTCTTGGCATCACTACTGGCATTTCTGTTCGTAGACATTATACTAAGCCATTAATATTTATCTTTATGACATGATTGTATAAATTGTAAAGAATGCCTCTGCCTCACATATATACATGCATCAAGTGTGCATCTTTCCACGCTTTTTATTAAAATAAGGATCAGAACCAAAGAACCGGATTATAAACAGTCAGTTCTGGCTATTTCAGTTCTTGAAAGAACCAGCAGAACTGAGGAACCAATCATCCCATCCCCAAATATAATACTCCTTACCTGCCAAACATTGAAAGCTGAAAACCTTTAAAAAACTAGAAGATGAAAAAATGTTCTGCATGATAATTGAGATTAAAATTCAGACCAATAAATCACCCACATGTTTTGAGCCAAGCAAACAGATCCTCGGAGATTGAAAGAAGTTAAGGACTTTAATGTCTACATTTAACAGAGGTGTATTGTAGATAGCTATGTTCACTCAGAAAGTAGCCTTCAACAGAAAAAGGTTAAGAAACAATGTACCATATTTATCCAATTATAGGGCAACCTCGAATATAAGGCAATCTCCTATTTCAGAAGCCAGGTGAAAGAAAAAAATTTCTGGGTATTGATACTAAATTTTTATTTCAAAATGTCTGATCAGTTACACTTAATTTCCAGTGTAAATATAATCATGCAATAAGATTAACAAATAATTACAATAAATCATGTACATTTATTGACTTCCAGTTATCTACATGAAATTACTAGTTTTATTTCTTAAAACGTTTAATACGGGACGAAGACAAGAAGAAGAAATTTGGCAACTGCACATGCCATAAGCGTAATACTGACTTCTAAGGGTGAAATAGACTATAGAACATAGAGGATTGAATTTTGATGGGGATGAGAGGGAGAGGAGGAATAGAAGATATCTTTGGTTGCGATTATAAGGAGAGTATGAATTTTTCGACTTACATTTTGGAAAAAACCTGCCTTATAATTGATCAAATATGGTATATCTGTTTACTTAGAATTTTGTAGAAAGTAATTAGTTAGTCTATTAGATGAAATTTCAATAAAAACATTGGTTTGGTAAAAATAAATTTTTTTTTACAAAATAGCCAACTTTTTCAAAAAGACACCGGAAAAAAGTTACTCACCATGCGTTCACCCGAATATCCCTGTGGAATTTCCTTGTTGAAATACTGGTAGTACTTAATTGTGGGATAGCCAGTGACATTTGCAGCTGAACATATGGAAGTTTCAGCTGTGCAATCCACTGCTGCAAACTCCACCTTTGAATCATCCTTGAATTTTTCAGCAGCTAACTTAAATTCTGGCTTAGCATTCTTGCAATGGCCACACCCTTATATGTAGGACAAATAGCTTCATAAGAGACCAATAATTACCTCAGTAAAAAATAACAATGGATGTAATACTAAATTATATAATTATTAAAATCATTTTTATAGAATTTTAAAAACAGGCAACCAAAGGAGAATAATCCTCCAGTGGCAACTGGTTTTCCAAAATCTGGAGAACACTCAATTCAATATAACAAGTGTTAACCCTAATTTCTTAAGTTATTCTCTCTATAGACAACCATGTTATGACATAATAATTGTTTTAAGCAATTACTGTATTTGCTTGTGTAATATTTGCACTTTTTCATAAAATCTTGGCTATATAATATGCCAAAAATCAGCATTTGATGGATACTATGTTCACATGAAACACTGCATAGAGCGTGTATTATATTCTACACATTATATTTGACCAAATATGAGCACTAAAAATGTAGCAACACTTGGGATCAGTAATCCCATGCTTCTGGTAATCATTTAATGAAGTCAATTTTAACAAATACTGCTACTTAGTTTAGGGTCCCCATAATTTTTTTTCTTAAACTGGGACATTTCCAAATTTTTACTTAAAAAACCTGGGACTAAAAAAATGGGACGTTAAAAATTAAGAAACCTAAAAATATAACTACTATATATTATATGTTGCACTTTAAATAAGATACTGGTATAAAAATACACATATTAATTAACATAAATTCGATTTTATATAAGAATTATAAAACGCAAACATACTGAATTAGAAAAATATTTATCAGATAAATGGACCTGTTCAAGAAGTATTTTTTCTTCTGATATTTTATCGTAGATCTCAGCACAAGAGAAATTCTTAAAATGGGTCTTTACAATGATTAAAGCTTTCACTGTCTCAATTTTAAGTCTGTTTTTTTCGTCTGTCCCCAGCGCATTTATCAATGAAAAAATACATTCAATAGCTGCATTGGTTCCTGGCAGTGTCAAACAAAAACTAACTAGGCATTTCAGGTTCCCAGCATTTATACCCTGCTTTGTAAAATGAGCGAACATTTCACACCATTTTTCACTGACACTTTGATCCTTCTGTTCACTCCACACTTCAGATTTGCTTTCACAATATTTTTTCACACATGCAAACTCATCAAATAAGTCCTCTTCATTCACAGTAAAATTTGGTGACACAGTCTTCATGAATATGTAGCTTTCTTGTATATTCTTCCAAGTCACAGGTTCCTTCCCCTTTAAATTGATCCAATCCATAGACTGAAGAGGCGTGAGAAATGGTGCACACCACTCCTGAATATATTCAATGCAGGTGCAATAGAAATCTACTGCGTAGCTTTCAAACTTTTCAACTGTCATGTGTCTTCTTTTTCTAATTCTTGCAACTGATTTTTCACAGTAGTTGTAAGAAACTTTTCTGCCTTCCTACAATTTAACTTTTCCACCAGTTTGTTTATTTCATCCTTCACTTCAATTACTGTTACCTCCTGCTTTTCAACACATTTGATGGTATCTGAAAAGGTTTTTAACTGGCTGGCCAGGAAATGCAGGAATGTAGTTGAAAGTGGATTTTCAAAAAACTTTTTAAGACTGATAGGAAATTTGTCAATGGAAAGGAAATATGACTTCAATGCAGGGAAAATGTCAATAACTCTCTGGATTGCAGGCAAAAGAGAGAGCCATCTTGTCATGCTGTTACCCAAAACAGTTTTATACTCTGTATTGGTGAATTCGCAAAATGATTTGAGTTCCTGAACTCATACACAATAAATGTGAAAATGCTGGTAAATCTTGTTAATTATTAACTGAAGATCAATAGGTAAGCAATCAGCAGCAGTCTGCACAGCATTATGTATCACATGTGCAGGACAACCAATACCATTTAAATTGTTGACAGTACTTTCTTGCATTTTGAAGTACAGATTATTCTTTCCTTTTCTTTTCTTCCCACCCAAGTTCATATTTGTATTATCTGCTGATATAGCAATAAACTTTTCAAGGAGATCTAACTTCTGTAACACTTCCAACACATAAGAAAATAACAGTTCTGAAGTTTCACCTCCTAAATTAACTAACTCCAACACCTTCACACCTTTTTCTGGATGATAGCATCTCACGACCAAAGGCACTAACTTCATGTCCAAGTGGTTTGATGAGTCGATTAATAATGATATAAAACGAGCTTCTTTTAGCTCTTCAACAATCTGCTTTGTCGCAAATGGCACAATAACATTGGTTATTATTGCTTTGCACTTTGTTTGTAAACATCTGAATTTATTGTTGAAAATTTTTTTCACAATGGCTGTTGTGCAGTCCATGGACTTAAAGCTGTGGTTATGCACCGCCATGTGATACGTGAAGGTTACTTCTTGCACTGCCAATGATAACTCTTTTTCCTTTTCACTCTGGGTTTGCACATTTAAAAAATTACTTATACTGCTGTTGGAATCCTTACTTTGAACAGCAGCTTTATGTTTTTTCGTTTTCATGTGGTTGACTATGTCTGACTGACCACCATGCGAAATGCAAAATTTACAGTTGCATAAGGTACATTCCACATTTTCATCTACACCTTTAATGAAGGGAAATTCTCTTCTAATATTTTCATTCATACTGCACTTACGTTTCAGCATTATGGGGGTGGGAAAACAATAAAAATTATAGCACGCAAAAAACGCTAGCAACCACTGTTATCGCACCAAAAATGCAATCGGTGGCAACTACGGCAATTATTTCGGATGAAGTAGTTTACTTACATGCTGGTAGAGCGCGTTGAGCACAATAGTAGTTACTCTTATATCCGTACAGATGACGCTAGTACTGTCCGCCATACTTCGAGCAGTTTCCCGTGAAACATTCGAAATTCAAAACACTACTTTGTGTTAATCTTTCGAGGCATGGTTAAAAAGGTTCTATATACGTCTTCTAATGGATTAGAATTTTATTCTATTATTCTCTTCTCCATAAAGATAAAAGCATTAAACCTAACAATTAAAAAATCCAGCTCTCTTGGTAAAACGGGATAAAATCTGTTTACCCATTGCCCAGAGATTTTTTTCAGGAGGACACTTAAAAAGCGGGACATATGGAATAAATTCGGGACACCAGGACAATTTATAAAAAAACGGAACTGTCCCGGGAAAAGTGGGACGGATGGGAACCCTAACTTAGTTATAAGCATGTGAGCATTCACCACTCCTCCTAACTGATGCAATTCTCACCCTACTACTCTCTTTCTACAAGGATGCACAAGCATTTTCCTTCCCTTCATCCCTTAACATTAAAGTGGGAAAAACTTATAGTAAAGAGAGAGACTTGGTTTAAAATAGAGCCAAAAGCATTATAAATAGATATTAAATGAATAAATAGTATTTCTAAGAAAATAAGCAGCAGAACATTTAGAGAAACAGTACTGTTAAAGATTGAAATGTATCTAAATAAACAAGGGAGAGTCATTAATGCCAACTACAATATTTAAGATTCATGCAAAACATTTTTAAATGATTAGTTACAAGATAGAGTAAATAGAGAGAGCTTACATGGTGCATAGAACATGACCAGAACATGCTTTTTCTTCCTGAGATATTGTTTGAAACTGTCCTCTTTTAGATGAATAACATTATTCCCATCTCCAGTGGGCTCCTCACTCCATGGTACCTCAGGGGGAGGAGGGGGAGGTGGCTCTTTTGGATCCCGCATGAAATCCAAAAGAGCTTCAGATGTCCGTACATTACCAGCATCATAAGCCAACACTCCACTTTGGAAGTATTTCACGGTAGGATAGCCACGCACCTCATATGCACGTGCAAGCTCTGCATTCTTTGTTGCATCTACAGCAGCTAGTATGCCAGGCACCTGTTAGATTAGGATAAAAATATGATAGAATCATTGAGCCAATATTTATTTAACACCAACAACTCTCATGACTACATTTAAAAAAAACAAATATTCGGTCTAAGGGTAATTAAAAGAATTAAGTAAACATTAGCAGAGCAAACATGCAATGTAATCATCTGGATCATCATCTGACTCACAAATTCAAACCAATATTTCTTGCGGTAATAATTAACTATTAATTTAATTCTGGCATGTCAAGTACAACGATGTGCAATAAGAAGATTCAAACCTTTTAAAATTTCTAAAACCACAAGGAAATACATTGATACTATTAAAAAAGTATACAATTGATGTACTAGTGGCAGCTGAAAAGTTCTCGGCCTAAGTAAGAGAGGAACAGGAAAGTTAAGTCTTGTTTATATACACTGAAACCCCAATTTAAGAACCCTGCATTTAATGTTTTACCCCATTTAGTGTTTATTTTTTGCAGTCCTGTCAAACATCCCATTTAAGCAATCTATTATTTTCTTCAAATTAATGTTCCTCAATTTAATGTTTTACCTGGATTTAGTGTAATAAATTTTTTACCACTTCATTAAAAATCTATATCAATTTAATTTAACTTGGCAGTTATTACCACATTCTTTAGACTACAACCACATGGGCGATCTTTTAACATCAGAGTTTGTACAAGAAACAAGATGATCCAAACAGAACTTATAATGCCTATTTTCCATTAAACATTTATTTAATACTTATATTGGCTTCAATAGCTTTTAAGTAATTGCGGATATGTAGCTCTTTGTGTTCCCAAATTTCATAATTTAGTGTTATAAAATACTATAAATACATTCGAACGGAATATTAAATTGATCACGTGTATTTGTGTGGCAAAAATAACGCATGTCCGTATACTGAATCTGAGTCCAACAATAGTTGTTGCTATGGCAACACCCTCGTAATGAGTGATAAAAACTGCAAAATTGCCAGTATTTACAAGAGATTCTAAGAAATACAATCTACAAGCAAAATTCTACGATAAAAATTAGAATCTTAATTCCTTTCCTCAGAGAATAGTACAAAACTCACTCCGCTATTACAATTCTAAGATATTTTAATAAGCAAGAGAAAATTACCCTGCACAATGGATTTCGGATTTCCCATGTAAATCAAATGGGAAGGATAGTTCCTGGAATCGAACCCAGGACTTCAATCTTCGCAAAAAACTATCCTCAGGATAGCAAGAGATTTCCACCACGTTTCATGAAAATTGGTCTATTCGTTCAAAAGTTAATAGGGGGAGACAGACAGACACAACGACAAAACTATAAGCCTATTTCCATTCTGGAAAGTAGGCTAAAAACACAGGCAAATCATTTAGTGAAGTTGTGAAAACCCTCAATTGATATGGTGAAATTCAAGCACCAACCTATAATTCATTTCTTTTTACTTTCTCCATACTTAGTACGTACAGGGGAAGTATTGTATTCATGAAAAAATAGATTTCGAGATTACAACAGAAATACACATTTTGAGGTCCCCTGAACACGTTTTGACTATTTTCTTGATGATATCTGTGTGTGTATGTGACAGAAATTTTGTGGGTGCTCAAAAACTATTAATCAGATCAACGGGAAATTTTACATTTCACATTTCTGTTAAAGCCAAGAGAGTTGATTAGTATTTGACAAAAACTGGTCAACTGGAAGTGGGTGTTTATTCTTGTCACTTATAAGTTTTTTGAAAAATTAGCTTTAATATTTGATAAATGTAAATAAGTACAGGAACAAATGTTGTAGGATACAAAATTTCCTACAATCATTGTTTTAAACATTTTTCCATATAATGCATTGTTTAAGAGATATATTTTTAGCTGCCACCACCACGCCACCTACCGACGACTATTGTTAACAATTGACGCTTAGTTACATCTTAGTAATGCTCCTTTTTCTTTTCTTAATTGTTGTAGCTTTTTGGCTATATCTAATATTAAAAGGCTATGGTTTGAGTTTATTTCTGTTCTTTGTAAAGTCTTTAAATTTTTCTCACAGTTCCATAAAATATTCATTATCATTTAACCTATTTGGAATTTTTAGAAATATTACAGGTATGGAGAAAGTCATGTGGTGACCACATCAGATTTTTCTAAAAAGATTAGGTTTATTTGCTCAAGACATCCATGCAGAGATGCAGCAGGCATAGCATCCAGTTATTCAACAGAAAAAAATGGGTAGGAAATTTCAAAAGGAGAAGAGAAAGATTGGAGAAGGAATCCCACAGTAGACATCTTGTTTCAGACACGAGAGGCAAAGATTAAAGTATATCTACATTGGGGTAGACTATGGGGGAAAAAACTAAAAAGTTGTGAGTAGTATCATGAAAATTTGAGCTACAAAGTATATAAGTGACACTTCCCTAACCTATTCCCTTCCTACTTAGGCCAATAACTTTTCAGCCGCCTCTCATACCAGCCACCTCTGTCATCCCTATGAGGCCCAGTCCACTTATCAATGAGCACATATCAGCTGTCTGCCAACAGAGCAACGGGAATATGAATTTCTGATGACAAATTGCATAAGAATACTAATAATTTGTTTAATGTTCAACAGTGACCTTTCCTCTTGATGTTAATGCGAGATGAAGCTTTTTTTAAAAGCCTTAAATACTGGTACATAAAACAGCATAGTGTCAGAGATCTATCCAATTTATTTACTGCAGAAAACAATGCAATAGCTCCTAGATTTTTGGGTTAAGTAAAGCCATCATGCTCTTGATTATCAGTCATTAATTCAGGTATCAAGATATTGTTCTTAAAAATTAAATTACTAAGAAAAGAGTATAACTCAGCTTACATTAAACAATCCTATGATTTTGATGGTAAGGAGTCAAGGTACTAACAAATAAAAATAATCCAACTATATTTAAGGACAAGATTTAGACCACCTAGTCCATTCATACATATAACCCAGTACAATAAACATCCATTCCCTATGTAAGATTTGAACAAGATCTTACAAGAAGAGGCTATGACCTTCGGATCATGGATTTTGATTCTACATCAAAAATAAGAAGACCGGTGCTCGGGGTTTTTGTGAATGGGCCCTTGAGTTTGAGAAATTGGTGTCAAAAATATGCCAAAATATCGTATGCAACTTAGTAAGCTTCATTGTCGAATTGTTAATAAGGGAATGGCTGAATGGATAGTGTCTTAGCTCTTACAGTGTAGGCCCGGGTTTGATCCCAAATGTTTTTGTTTTTTACTTACTCCAAACGTAGTATAGGGGAAAGTACTGTTTTCATGAAAAAAATTGACTTTAAGATTTCAACGGAAATACACGTTTTGAGGTCCCTTGAACATGTTTTGATCATTTTCTCAATTATATCTGTGTGTATGTATGTGATAGCTTTTTTGTGGGTGCTCTAACTCAAAAACTATTAATCAGGTCAACATGATATTTTATATTTAACATTTTTATGAAAGTCAGAAAAAATGATTAGTTTTGGTATAAATCAGTCAACCGGAAGTGGGTCTTTACTCTTGTCACTTATCCATTATTTTGAAATATTTGCTTTAATATTTAATAAATGTAAAAATGTACTGGAGTAAAAGTTGTAGGATATTTAATTTTCTACAATCTTTGTTTGAAACATATTCCCATATAATGCATTGTTTAAGAGATATCTAGATATCTTATATTTTTAGCTGCCACCACCATGCCACTTACGACCATTGTTAACAATTGACGCTTAGTTACATTTATGTAACGCTCCTTTTTCATTTCTTAATTGTTGGAGCTTTATGACTATATCCAATATCGTTTGAGTTTAATTCTGTTCTTTGTAAAGTCTAAGTTTCTTAAAATATTTATTATTATGTAACCTATTTGGAATTTTTAAAAATATTACAGATATGGAGAAAGTAATGTGTGGCCACATCAGATTTTTTTAATTATCCAAGCGTAATTCGAAAAGTAATATTTTCTGGTAAAAATAGGCTGTGTAATTTTTATTTGGAGGTAATGAATACAGAAACATGTAGTACTCAGTCTTTTAAATTCTTTATTAATTTCTCTACAGTTAATGTCCGTGTTTTTTTACATTAACATTAAAAGAAATTCACAATATTCATTATTCCCTCTTCTGATCACTGTCCCCCAAGGAAAAGCTAATATTATCAATAATATATAATAAATATAACAATAAAGTTAATAATAACATAATTACAGATGATCATTCTTGCATGATGCCAATTTTCATGCTACGAACCACTGTTTCATTGACTGCATTATTTAAAATGCCCATTATTTTATGTTTCTACATTCATTAATTCCAAATAAAAATTCTAGGGTATTTTTACCAGAAAAAATTACTTTTCGAATAACTATTGGATAATTTTAAAAAAATGAAAGCATTTGGGATCGAACTCTGGCCTACACCTTAAGACAGGCCTGGCCAACCCGCGGCCTGCCACATGATTGTTATACTACTGACTACATCAGTGGGAAATCATTCATTAGCTGCACTAGGCACGATAAATAATGAATATAATACTAGACCAGCTGCACTTCCCGAATCCCCACCACTCCTACCCTTCTTCTAACAATGTTGCATCATGGAAATGCCAGGGAGGGAGAACTTTAAGCTCGATTGTAATTGCTTTACAGTGCAACAATGAATTAAAACACATTCACGCCACCACGTCAAAAATCAACGTTTACAACATGTATGTGACAGTGGAAAAGTATCCCAAATTAAGATTTTTTGCACAAAAAATTGTGAGCACCTTCAGATCCACATATGTTTGTGAAACTTTCTTTTCAAAAATGAAATTTAATAAAAGTAAATCTCGAGCTTCAATAACAGATGAAAATCTGTAAAATCAATTAAGATGCTCAACTACCAATATTGAAGTAATTTTAAAAAATTGAGTGATCGCAAAGAAAAGCAAATATCTCATTGATGTAGTTATATAATAAAAAGAATGAATAAAATACATTTTTATGGCATTTGATTTTTTAGTTTTTAAATATAGTTTTATTTTATGTGTGGTCCGTGGAAAATTGTAGTTCGTCAAGGTGGCCCGCATAACGATTTGGGTTGGCCAGGCCTGCCTTAGGAGTTAAGCATGCCCAGTGCCGTAACTAGGGTGGGGCAAGCAGGGCATCTGCCCCGGGCGCAAAAATTGTTACTGAAAAGTTGTCCGAGGTTGTATGGCACAAGGACAGGGGTAATTTCACTACTATACTTGTTCCAGACATTATGCATTGTAAGCCCCCTAAAAACCAACTAACTTATTTAAAGAACTTTATTTTTTCTTATATCTTCCACTAAAACTACAGATATTCTACAATTACTATATGACTATTCACTTGTGGCAAGTTACCCTAATATATTTATTGCGCTCCGCATATTCCTAACACTACCTGTAAAAACAGCAACATGTGAAAGCAGCTTTAGCAAACTGAAGTTAGTAAAGAATTATTTAAGATTCAGCATGGGTCAGCAAAGAGATTATCGGGGCTAATTTCTTCTTTCTATAGAACATGCCAGCAGAATATAAATTTCTATGATATTATTGAAGAGTTTGCTGTTTTAAATTCACATAGAATAACTCTTTAATACCTATTAAAATATTTACATTTTCTGTATTTAAATTATGTACATTTATAGTGAGAAATTACATCATTTATAATTTATTTTCATTTATTAATTTTTCACTCAAAATCTATATAGTAACAAAATATAGGTATTAAAGAATTTTTTATGAAGGGGGCGCATATTTAGTAGTTTTCCCCGGGTGCTAAAATAGCTAGTTACAGCGCTGAGCATGCCATCCATTCACCATTACCTTTCTTATCAACAATTCGACAATGAAGCTTATTAAGTTGCATACAATGTTTTTGCATATTTTCGATGCTGATTTCTCGAACCCAAGGGCCCATTCACAAAAACCCTGAGACATGGGTCTCCTTATTTTAAATTTAGAATCACCTGGTCGCATTTCATCAAAATCCGTGACCCGAAGGTCGTAGCCTCTCCTTGTTAGTATCAGTCAGCAGACCATTTATCTACTGATGACAACTTTGCTTCTATCAGCACTAGATGACAAACATTTTTCAAAAAAAGATTATTTTCTATAACTATCCTTAGAGGAACATTTTTTTAATATGCTAAAGCCAGGGGATTGGAGAGAGACAAGTATCATTGACATAGAGAAAACCTTGAACAATTCAAGTACCCTATTTACCCAAATCCAAAACGAGGTATTTTCCAAAATTCCAGCTTGCAAAAATTGAAGATCGTCTTAAATCTTATGAAGTGACATACCATAAATGCATCTTGGTCAATTCATCGTGCGTCAATTCGTTGTGCATCAATTCATTGCGTGTCAATTTATTGTGCATCAATTCATCACATGATAAACTCGTTGCAGGTCAATACATTGCAAGACAAACTCATCCTGTGTCAATTCATCACTTGACAATTTTGTCAGGTGACATATTCATTGCAAGACAAATTGGAAGGTGAGAGACAACTGGTGTATGGCAGGGAGATGCACTTGTTGGATTGGGAGTCACCCCCTGCCATGTACAATCCAATGTCTTGCCTTTCGTAATTCACAAAGAGAATTGCAATTCATTCTGGTATTATCGAAATATAAAGAAAAATTTTGTTGTGGCCAAGTGTCTTCCCCTGCTGTACACCAGTAATGGTGTCTCGTATTCCAATGTCTCGTGATGAATTTCTCAAGTGATTAATAGATGCACGGTGAGTTTATCGTGGGATGTATTGACACACATTGAATTTTCCGTGCGACAAAATAACGCTCAACAAACTGACCATGACAAATTGACACGTGATGAACTGACCGCGACAAGTTGTCACAGAACCATAGGAAGTGTGGTTATGCATTTTATTGATGTATTTTTAAACAAATGAAACGAGAAAAAAATTGTATTTACTGAAATTTTTCATTGCGAACTTATGATCCAGAATTCAATTTATACAGTATTAATTTTTTAAACTACAATTTTTAAATTCTGATTTTTTTCTCAAACAAAAATTTGACAAACCATTTCAATTAATGAACACACTAGTAAAGTAGAGCGCTGATTATCCAGGGCCTGATTAACTGTGGGGTGGATTATCCGTGGTCGTGGGCAGGGAGTCGAATTATTTTCATGCTTACATTATTCGAGTCTGATATCTTATTCTCACTCCCATTACATTTTAAGTTTAGTTTGTCGCCATTCTTAGGCAATGCATTTATATGTTTACATTGTTGGAGTCTGATTTTATATATGAGGGGAAATCAAAAAGTAAAGGCAATTTCCATGTAAAAATAATACAGGTTGGAATGCGATCTCAAGGTCATCATACTTACTATGCAGTCAACCAAGTGTAAACATGTCTTCCCAGTTGCCAGTGCTCATCGTGTCTTGTACAGTTGAGGGGTAAACATGTCAGCTCCGCTTTTCGATTCCACCGTTAGTGAACAACGTGCTTTCAGCAGATTTTTGTGGTCAGAAGGGGTCAAACCCTCTGAGATTTACAGGATAATGTTAGCACAGTATGGTGAAAAGTGTATAAGTCAAAGAAAAGTGTATGAATGGGTGGAAAGGTTCTAAAATGACAGAACAAGTCTGTTTGATAAAGAATGTTCAGCTCATCCGACAAGTGCAAGAACAGCAAACAATGTTGATCAAGTAAATGCTCTCATACAAGAAAACACACGGATTACTGTCACTGAAATGTTAGACATCAGCTATGGATCTGCATATTTGATCATGCACGATGACCTGAAGTATCGCAAAATTAGTGCTATTCACAGTAAATACAAAGGATTGCTGTCAAAAGGTGTTCTTTTGTAGCATGACAATGCTTGACCTCCTTTAGCTGCTGCAACCATTGAAACAATTCAAGAGTTTAAATTTGGAATTCTTCCTCATCCACCCTACAATCTGGACCTCGCCCCAAGAGATTGTCACCTTTTTGGTCCTCAGAAAAAAGCATTGCGTGGACGTCGATTTTTACATGATGATGATGTCAAAGAAGTGGTACATACATGGCTGCAGGAACAATCAAAAACTTTCTTCTCAGGTGACATTAAGACTGGTTTAACAAGTATTTGGTAAAGCAAGGGGATTACATTGAAAAATGATACTAAAAGTTTGTACATTTTACCTTTCTAGATTTAATAAAAAATAAATTGCCTTAACTTTTTGATTTACCCTCATAAATTCACACTCCCATTAAAGCAAGAGTCAGCAGACCGAGATGTTTTGTGATATTTCATGATGTGAAAAAGTTCCAGGTCTTTGGAATTTTCAGAGGGAAATTAATAATTTTTTTGTCATCCAAGCAAGACATATTTAATGCGAAAAATTTTCTCATTGTTTAAGTTATTGTAAACCTTTTAAAATGTCAAGCAAACGAAAATGGGTGGTTTTAATGGTTGAAAGGAAATGTGAAATAATTAAAAGACACGAAAAAAGTGCAAGTGTTTCAAGCTTAGCAGACAAATTCAGAATTGGCCAACAAACGGTGGGATATTATCAAATACAGGTCAAAACTTGAAGAATTTGTCTCTAATTGTGAACATTTTCCAGAGCATCTCAAAGAAAATCAATGAAATGTGGGACATATGAGGAACTTGATTCGGTCATGACTAAAGTGGTTCCACCAACGAAGAGAAGAAGGAACTCCAATATCAGGGCCGATGATTTTGAATAAGGCAAAATATTTTTTCCAAAAATTAGAGTTTACTGACTGGGACATTTGAATTTTCTTCCAGTTGGTTAAAAGGGTTTAAAGAGAGGGATGGCATAAGGGAGCTTAGTGTGAACAACTCAGTGTCAATAACGTTGCAGCTACAGTTTTCTGTGACGAGTTGGAAAGACTAATCAAGGAGAACGGTCTTGTTCTGGACCATATCTACAACACTGATGAGATGGGACTTTATTGGCAAGCGATGCCTACTCAAACATTAGTGTCTGTCTAGGAAACTTAACTGACATGGAAGAAGTCACTCCATTAAATCATTGAAGGAAGTCAAGGGATTCCAAGATATGGACGAAGAAAATGTCAATGAATTAGTTAGAGGTTAGTAAAAACAAACCTGGGTATGAAAGAATAATGGATGATGATTTGATCCAAAGTGTACTAGAGCCGATGGCTGGTTCAACCATTCTACATAAGCAGAGGAAGGAGAGGATGACAAAGAGTTACAATCATCCTGTAACGTAAGCTGTAAAGAGGCACTCTCAGCTGCAGACACAGTTAATTGAAAATCAAGACAATGTTGTCTATGTTGACTTGTTACAAATTCATGGATACATAAGAAAAATCAAAAACAAAATAAGCAGACAAAAAATATACGGACTTTTTGAAAAAGTGACCGGTTTTAAAATAGTAAATCATTTCATTTTTGTTTTTAAATATGTTTATAATTTAATTGCATGTGTAATTTTGTTTTAATTATGTATTCTATTAATGTAACAATAATTCCAGAAAATACATTCAATTTGGATTATCCGTGTTTTTTTATTATCCAGTCCTGGTTCCCCCCAATTACCAGGGATAATTGGCACTCTATTGTATACCTATACTGAATACGTGTTTTCGAAATACAGTAATCCCTTGCTTAGTACGGTTTTGCTCAATGCGGTTTTGTTTAATGCGGTTAAATTAATTGTAACCAGATTTTAAATTTGGCGTGCACCAAAACAGCTGAGGCAATTCACGCCACCTGCCCTTTGTTACTCCCGCTAAAACACCCAGCTTAGTTATATCGCAACCACCGTTCTGAGAGGAAATGTTACAGCGATAATCCTGTATAAATTCACTCACTGAAAAAAGTTGCCCTTATAACCATGCCTAAAAGAATCAGTGAAACAAAAGTGGAAAGTGAAAAAAAGAAGAGGCACGTCATTACATTAAGCACTAAATTAGATATAATTAAACGATTTGAACACGGTGAAAGCAAAACAGAGATTGGAAGAAAGGTAGGCCTCAACGAGTCAACAGTACGCGCTATTATCACCAAAGCGGGAGAGTACCACCAACGTCTTCAAGTTTGCAAAGTACGCAAAATAGTAGTGCAATTATGATTGAAATGGAAGACTTTTTAATAGTTTGGATAGAAGACTGCAATCAAAAACGTATTCAAATCTGTACAAATAATATTACAGTAAAAGCTCTTAACCTGTTTTCACGCTTAAAAGAAACAAAATATAAAGAAGATGATGTAACATTTTCTGCAAGTAAGGGCTGGTTTGAAAATTTTAAATCTAGGGCAGGAATGAAAAACGTGAAAATTACAGGAGAAGCTGTGAGTGCCGACGAAGAAGCTGCATCTAAGTTTCCTGCTGAATTGCAAAAAATTAAAGATAATAATTATGATCATCGCCAAATTTTTAATGTTGATGTAACTGGTCTTTTTTGGAAGAAAATGCCATCCAGAACTTTTTTGGCAAAAAGGGAATCATCACAACCTGGATATAAACCATGCAAAGATCACATAACCCTTTTACTTGGAGGGAATGCTGAGGGGGAGATTCAAATTAAAGCCCATGCTTGTTTACCGAACACAGAACCCTAGGACTTTAAAAGGGTGCAACAAGGACTCTTTACCGGTCATCTGGCATGCAAATAAAAAAGCTTGGATCACCCAAACTGTGTTTGAAAATTGGTTTAAATCTTACTTTTGCCCAGCAGTTGAAGCTTATTGCAAGGAACAAAATTAAAATTTCAAAGCTCTTTTGTTACTCGACAATGCACCTGGGCATCCTCTCTCACTAAATGATTTGAGTGATAATGTCCAAGTTGTTTTTTTACCGCCAAATATGACTTCGCTTTTACAGCCTATGGATCAAGGAGCAATTGCAGCTTTCAAAGCTTATTTCCTAAGAAGCACTTTTTCCCAAGCAGTTGAAGCCATAACAAGACAAGACCCCGTTACTCTTACAGAATTTTGGAAGAATTTTAATATTAAACATGCAATAGAAAACATCCATTATGCGTGGGAAAAAGTAACATCTAGTTGCATGAGAGCTGTCTGGAAAAAAATTTTGCCAGAATGCGCAAATGATTTTCATGGCTTTGATAATCCCGTAAACAGCATAATCAAGAAGTAGCTAATATTGGAAGAGAGCAGCTTGGATTCGAGGATGTTGACACGGGAAATGTTCGAAAATTATTAGCTTCACATTCAAATAATTTAAGCGATGACGATCTTTTAGAAATTGAACAGCAAAAGGCATATGATGAAAGTGAACTAACAGAATCTGACAAAATGGCTGGTAAAGCAAAGGAAGTGACATTGAAAGAACTCTGTGATTTTTTCTGTGATCTTGAATCCGCCAAACAAAGAATGATGGATTTTGATCCCGATGTCAGTAGAAGCATGTTTATTTGTCGCGGTTTTGACAATCTAACTGCATCCTATCGCAAAATGTATGAAGAAAAGAAAAACGCTAAAACTGTTCAATTGACTCTTGATAAATATTTTTGCAAGAAATAAACTGATAAAACTGGGAATAATTTTGAAACAAGAAAAAAGTCTGCTATGACCGGGAATCGAACCCGGGTCTTCCACTTGCCGGGCGGATATTCTACCACTGAACTATCGTAGCAGATCAATTTTCTCGTTTCTGAATGCGGATGTTTTCTCATAGCAGACTTTTTTCTCATTTCAAAATTATTCCCAACTTTACAGCTTATGCCTGTCTGCATAGGATCTTGGGATCACTTTATTCCATCAATTGATTGATAAAACTGTTCAATAAATATGTGTTTAGTAATTTTGTTTTAATTTCCTTAAAAAAAGTGTCATTTTGAGTGTTTTAAGGGGTAAATTAAACATTTTGAAACTCTCTACATCTTCACTGGAGATCAATTATAATTTTTCCTATTGATTATTAAGTTTACTTAGTGCGGTTTTGATATTTGCAGTAACGTTGTGGGATTAATTAACCGCACTAAACAAGGGATTACTGTACAGCAAACCCTCATCCAACACGAGTTCTTCCAACATAGATTCACCTATATGCTCAAAAATAAATGCAACCAATTATCTGCTGAATGTGGAAAATTCAAATATGCAGTTAGCCAAATATGCAACAGTATGCGCACTCTAGAACTTTATAAACAATCTCCAGCTTTGACATTTCACTTGCCTTCCCATGCCTCTTTCCATCTCTCCCATGCTTATCTTCCTCTTCCTCAGTCTCGTGTAAGCTGATACCTCGCTAAGTTCAGTGCCGTACAGTCAATTTATTTTATTTTAAAAAATCTACGTCTATGCATTTATCAGAGACTTCACATGGCCGTTTTTGCATATCCCAATTAATCCCATATGGTGCTAAGTTCCTCCAATGCAGATTCACCGAACACAGCTTTCTCAAGGAATGTAACCCCCACGTTGCAGGAGGGCTCACTGTATACACCAAATACGTCCAGCGAGAAATTAGATCATAAAATCTTTTTTCTGTTTTGACAGTCTGCTAAAAGGGGAGGTCGTCTTTGAGATTGTCATGGATTCAGGTAAATATGGTATTTTGCTGTCCTACACTTTTTTGTATTCAAGACGTGAATTAATGTAAAATGGACTAAGATGACTTACACCCTTTTCTTTCATCAAAGAGGCTGCTTTCTCATATTCTGGCTTCATTTTCTTGCAATGGCCACACCAAGGAGCATAAAACATGACCAGTGCAGATGGCTGATCCTAAAACAAGTATTTTGTTTTAATACATTTACAGGTTTATACCCAATATTATACAATATTAATCATAAACAATACAAATCATACCAAAACTTCTGAATAATAGTATGCATATAAATAGAGGTAATAAGATTAAAGGATAATATGTAAAGAGGGTAAAATTAACAAAACAATGTGACAGTACAAAGGATAAAAAATACTCAGTGTAGTATAAGAAAAGAAAGAGAACTTAGCCAGAATTACATAGAAAATCAAGAACCAGAATTGATTGTAACAGACTTTATAGTATACTAGCTGAAAGTACCCGGCATTGCATGGGTATTCTAAGATACCAAAAGATATCGAGATTAATAAATTGCTTAAGGGATTTCTGATTTATCCCATTTTGCTGCAAGGAGCTGTTCTAGAGCAAGGGTGGCCAAACCACAGCTCCTGAGCCGCATGCAACTCTTTTATCATAGTATATGGTTATTTTAAATTCCCATTCAGTCACCTGTCAATGTTTTTCACTACAGAACACAGTGGTGTAGGGTGACTTGAGACAGGTTGGGGATGTCTAATGGACATGCATTATATCTGAATTGTTTCAGATACAACTTAGGTTTTCTGTTCGTAAATTGATGAGTACAGAATGTGTCATGCAGCTCTCAAACTTCTGCAGATTATCATTTGTGGATTTGAGGGCAAGTAAGTTTGGCCACCCTTTTCAATGTGAAAATCCAAATTGTATTATATGTAGGGACTCTAAAAGTGATAAAACTTCAAATGCAGCAGTTACAATGGGGATTTAAAAAAGGAAGACAAAATGATTAGCAATACTATAGGATTGTAAAGAGTCCAATTAAAGGGAGTTGTAACAAGTTAGGATAACAAATTTTTGCAACATCAAAACCAAGTTTATAGTTAATAAACCTTAAGAACTCGTATTGAACTTGTTCAAAAAATTAATGTATTTTAAATAAAATGGAGACCAATTATAAGATGCATACTCAATGTGAGTTCTGACAAGGGAAAAATAAAGAACTTTAAGGGCATGAACATTAGTAAATGATATGGTGTTTCTATAAATGAAGCCTAATATTTTCAACAATTTTTTGATTCATGTTCAATATGTTGGTTACAAGTTTAAGTTGAACTAACATGTTACAACGATTAAAAGTTACAAGATCAGAACCATCAATATAAAAATTATAAGTAATAGTTGACATACTCTTTAAAGCCTAATGATTTAATATTTGCAAATATTTCAAGTCATATGAGTTTTATGTCATACCATATCAAAAAATTTTTAATAGTAAATTTCAACAAGCTATTTTTTCTCTCATTACAAGAATGTTAAACATTTTTCCAATTTAAAAAAATTTAATTCACATGCACAATAAATATTTTTTAGAGAGGTAGGAGCCTCAGTAAGCACAGGGTCTGGTTGGCACTACCATGAAGCAGACCCATAATAACTATTTCAATTACACACAGAGGACAGTTAAACATTATGCAATGATTTATTCACATATTCTCAACAATTCTAAGCATTCAGTGATTTTAATAATCAAATTCTCCAGGCAATACAAATGCTTAGCATAAAAGTAAATCCCAAATCCTTTATTCCAAACTACAATTAGTAACATTTAATATTTCAATGCAGTCAAACTAAATAACTTTAATTCCTTATAAACTATAACAAGTGGTATTGCTTGCATGCAGATAGTCTGCCAGGAATTGGGAATGGTTCCCATATAAGACTTTACTCTCAAAGTATAGTATACTGGTAAATAATCTAGCCACACCTGTCCATAAAGAATTAATAATTGAAAATTCATACTTTTAATATGCCCTGATAGTTGTCTTCATTCAAATGAACAACTTCACTTTCTGTGTCTGACCATTCCACTTCTTTAGGTTTTTCTGTAGGCATCTTTGGGTTTCTCATGAACTCAATAATAGCATCCTTTTTGTTATTCCCTTCATAATTATATTTAAGCTTAGAGTTTCTGAAAATAATTCAGGCATAAGTCTCAAGTTCATTTAAAACTAAAGGTTAAATAAAGAGATATCTATAAATTAAGCAATACAATCACAATATTATCACAAGACAGTATGCAGGAAAAAATATTTTACAATTTCTTTTAAGAAAAAATACAATAAAAGAAGCCCATACTTAAAATTATTTCAAAAATAAATTCTAGTTAAAATATTTTGCGCTATATAACCATGACAATTTGCATATATTACATAACTCGGAAATACATGCATTACAATTGTAGAGCTTCTATGGGTACTATGAAAAATATAACATTGAATAAATATGACTTCTAGAGTTAACGACTTGAGAATAACAAGAAAAATAAGGATATATCAGTCCTTGAGCAAATGATCTTACTCGAAATAAAGAAGTGTGGGGAACCCAGTAATATTGTAATGCTGCCGCACCATGGCGTTCTCTGGTCGGTTGACATCAATTGCAGCAAGTATAGAATGACCTTTCAGTTCCTTAGCAGCTGAAGCATATTCTGGTTTCAATTGCTTACAAAATCCACACCATGGAGCATAAAACATCACCATCACAGGTTTAGACTCCTTCTTCAGAAATCTTGACATAGCCTTTAATTCCATAAACATATTCGTTTAGAAATATGAGACACAAGAATGTCATGATTATAAATGACCTCAATATAAATAAATTTGAAAAATGCGCAATGTGCTTGATAAGTACGATCTTTCCTTTCGTGCTCCACACTCATAGGAAGCAATAACATTCCAAATCACGCAACAGTTTGAAGACTATGGCTAATAAAAAATATTATAACTACTGACTTCAGCATCCTGAAAATGAATGACATCAGATGTACTCTCTTCTTCCCATGGAATGTCGCCAGTTGGATCGCGCATAAAATTTGTCATCGATTGGACGGTTTCACGTCTATCATAGTCTTTATGAAAATCTCCGTCTTTGTAATGCTTTAACAAATAAGGCTGAGGTTTTACTTTTAAGTTTTTACAAATTTTTTTCCCATCACTGAAATAAAAATTTCCATAATTATATACTAAAATAAATCTCTTTTATAGATTGAAATATTTAAAAAAAAAACGTTACCCTGAGCAATCAACGATAACCATAGTCCCTTGACCCTTAATTGTTTCCCCAACTTCTCTGAAAATTCGCAATATCTGCGAGTTCTGTTTCATTGAATTTACAAAGCAAACAAGAACATTATTCTTAGTTCTCAAAATCTTTTTAAATTCTTTCATGTCAGATATCTCTTCAGCCGCTGACTTATGCGTGTACGTTTTATTTTGTACTGTGCTTCCTGGAGATAAAATTACCTGCAACAAAAAATACCTCACTCTTAAGTAGAAACCATCGATAAGACCCAAGTGTAAGCTCACAAATCTATAAGATGAACAATCACGCGAAGCTTAACGTCTAACCGCAAATACTAAGAAATAATTACCAAAACTAGTAAAGTGAGAGATAAACCTAAAAATGTTCTTCGAAACATCGTTATAGAAATTTCTGTTCAACTTCGAACCGGTATACAAGTTACACGTCTTTAAACGTAGGCCAACTTAAGTCAGTGAAGTTGGTTACGATCGTTACGATATTCCAAACGAGATATATCGATAAAGGTTACATCCTTCGTTGTAATTGGTTCGCCGAATCTCCACCGATAAAACGTTTTTATCTTGTCATTCTCTGGGTCAAATTCTATTTTGATGATGTATGTGCAATAACACAGTGATTAGAAATATTTTCATCGAAGATCTATCGTTTTCAAACATCTTATGAATTTTACAAGTTTCATTATATAGTGCAGTGGTCGGCAATTATTAATGATCGTTGGTTTCTGAAAAATCTGGTCGATTAAAAATTTGAATGAAAAGAAAAACCAAACTTAAACGTACACTTGTGTAAACTACATTTTAAATTTGAATTATATTTATTTTCAAAACATAAACACTTCTAAACATGTTTACATTCGTGGATCACCCATTGACCCTCGGGTCAGAGGTTTCCGACCAGTGATCTAGTGAATAAACCCTTAAAAAGAGACAATATATAACATGGCAATATGTGAGTGTCAGGGACGTAACTAGCATCCCAACTTTGGGGGGGGAGGGGCAGAATGACTAAAAATATTTGGAGGGGCACAACAAAATTTAAGAAATACAATAAAAATAATAATATGAAAAATACTTTAACTATATTTACTGCACTTGTCACACATGGAAATTATTTATTAAGAAAAAATACATGAAATACTTGAGTAATTCATTTTTAAAATACAGTATTTAGCAGGTCGGCCAAGGGGGGGCCGAGAACTCAAAGGGGGGCCAGGACGGCCAGGACCCCTCCAGCCTCCCCCCTAGATACGTCTCTGGTGAGACTATAGTAAAAGAAGCAGGGTAGACTTGATGGCGGCACCGGTGGTAGACTACAACCGCGGCGTATATAGCTATTTAGGTTCTCCTTCGCATCCTTCCAGTCACAGAGATGCGACCCCCTTCCTTTGACCCCGGAGTTGCTTTATTTATTAAAATTTGATACGTTGTCATTAACTGGGCACGCGGATGTAACGTCACTGGAAAGTGGCGAGAAATGGAACTGCTATTTGTATTAAATCACTTTATGACACGTTACCACGATCGTAGATTTATTCTACCAAAGACTATACTATAGTACCTCTACGGCAGTGCACGTTACAATACTGTTGTTGGTTTCGCCGACTATCGATATATCATACACGATATATCGTTCACAACTTCACGTTAGTTTTTGATTCCATGTGCGAAGTTACGGTGAGGAAGTTTACATGATGTATGAGTTTTTTAGTAAAGTTTAGTGAAATATATTATCAAACTGGTTAATTTTTGAGCAAATTCAGTAGTTCTTATTATTTTAAGAATGGAAAACAATAAATTAGCTTGCAAAATAGGACCTTCTATCTTAAATGCCGATCTTTCTAAGTTATACGAAGAATCAGAAAGATTACTTGTTTGTGGAGCGGATTATCTGCATCTGGACGTAATGGATGGCCACTTCGTTCCCAACATGACATTTGGACATCCTGTAGTGAAATGCTTAAGAACTAAGATACCGAAAACATTTTTCGAGACCCACATGATGGTTGCGAAACCAGAACAGGTGAGAGTCGTAATAAACATTTTTGAACTACTAGGGAATCAATACAGTATACGTAATAGCGATTTTAATATTAAAATATTTACCTTTATTATGCAATTCAATAAATTTGTTTTATTCTTTTGTACGTTTCACTGTCAACCGCATAAGTCTTCTTTTAACCCATCCTGCGTTTTACACTAAATGGCAAAGACTATTTGGCTTTGGAAGTCTAATAGGTAATCACTGGTGAGGTGAGGTGGTTCGAACCCCGCACTCAGCTTTGGATTGTTTTTCAGATTAGTCGGGGTAAAAAAAAAGTGAAGTTAATATGAAAGTTGGTAATAAGGCCATTTTCCAGTTTAATAAGTTTTTATTCATGAAGATATTTGTTTGAATAAGGATAAGATTCATTGGTGGTTAAAAAAACATAAAGTAACTTAATAATTAGTTGAAAAGCATCTGTTAGTTTAATAATTTTGAAAATACACCATATTTACATTTAAGCTGCAGTTTTTTCCAAATTTTTCATCTCCAGAATGAGAATGTAGCTTAAATGCAACGAAAAAAAGTCAAAAAATGTGAGATATTCGTTAAAATTCTCTAGGAATTTTCGCGATGGCAGGGTGATTCAATATGCAAGATGTGACTTATAAAAACATTACATAATAACTACAGCTAAACAAGTAAGATACCCTTGCTAAAGTAGGAGGTGGAAGTATGTTTTCTTAAAGATTTTAGCTTGTTTTTTTGTCTCCCCCTTTGAGGAGGGGCAACCCATAATTTTGAATGTAGATCCTCAATAGACCTATCTGTGAAAAATTCAATTCTCTAGATTCAATAGTTGTGCTACAATACCATTTCAAAGTTTTAAATTTTCTGATTTTGAAGCCACCTAGCAGAAAATCTACGAACTACTGAGAAAAAGCAATTAGTGAAAACTTCATAGATTGATAAGAGCTATTTAATTCAAAAAGAATTTTCCAAATATCTCTTAAATGAAAAAAATTGATTGTCCACCAGAACTGGGAACTTCTGGTTCCGACCTTAAGTTTTCTGGTCTCGGTTCCAAGTGATAGAAGGAAGAAATGGCTAATGCTAAGCATCAAAACCCAGGTTGTGACTTTTGTAAATTAAACATGTACTGTAAAAGTTATTTTTGTCATGTTTTTAGTGATGACAGAGTTGCAAACATCAGGTGAAGGTGCGCAGCTTAAAAGGAATCCTGAATGCTACTCTTCAGTAATGTTCATTGCAGTATTGTGGCTCCTGCTCAGGCCCAGGTTGGCCACCCCTGAGATAGGTGATACTTGATCAACCAAATAATGAATTCATTTTTCATCGAGACAGGGCTTAACAAATATGTTTGTCTACTCATTAATATTTTGATAGACATCAAAATAGCTATGCAGAAAAATAATTTATTTTGCTTATTCATTTTGTTATCATTCTCCTCATAAATACAGTGGCAGCTGTATTGCTAGGTATGTTCTAACAGCCTTATTTCAGAGGGTTACTAAACTCTGAGCTAAAAATGTTCATAACATATTTGTAAGTTAAATATAGTATAGAGATCATAAGCTATTCACACAAAAATATTTTGTTTATAATTTTTATTGTCTTTTGCCTTTCCTTTCTTTCCTCCCCCCCTTTTCATTGTGTCTCTCTAATTTTGAATTTTATGGTTAAGGAGTTAATTTATATTTAACAAATAATACTTTATTGATTTAAATCGGTATAGTAAATGTTCAGTCAAAAATTTCAGTAGATATAATTATTTTGTTGTTTTATATGTAAAAAAAAGTCAATAAATGCGTAATCCTACTTTATACTCAAATTTAACACGACCTCTGATTTTCGCAAGCTGAAATTCGGGGAAAACCCTTGTCTTTGATTCAGGTAAATACGGTATATAGCAAATTGAGAGAATTGTAATGTAGTTCACGTGACTTCCAGCCAATGGCACAAATGTAGTTCACATGGCTGCTGTCTGTAGGTTCTGACGTCTATTGTAGCATCATGCACAGCACACAGTTCACCTGGCTTCTGTATAATGGTGCTTACATGTAGTGTCCTGCACAGCATGCTTGCAATATAGCCCTTCCCTCCCCTAATTTTTTTTGTTGCCATATATCCAATGTTACTCACTGGGTAAAATTATATACCTATGCGAAGTTTGTGATGATAGCTTCAAAGGTGTAGATTTTTATTGTGGACAAACAAGTAAACCATTTCAGATTTATACATTAAGATAAATATATGTTTTGCTGTGAATTATCTAAATGATTATGTGAACTAATGATAGTATATGGGTTCAAAATTAATGATGTTGGGCCCTAATGAGACCTCTTATCACTTGTGATTATACAAGATGGTTTAATGGCTATAGTTCAACCGTTGAATGTGTGCATCAACAAGCCATTTAAGGATAATGTTTGTACCAAATGGAATAAGTGGATGTTTGATGGGTGGAAATATGCATGCTGTTCTGCTAGCAGTGTTTTGTGAATGGGTTATCCAAATTATGGGTCGCAGTTAAGGCAATTCAAAAAATGTGGAATATACCACCTTTTTGAACTTCGCGTGCTTGCGGTTCACTCTCTCGTAATAACATGGCATTTTATGGGAAAATAGGACTTGCACTTTGCGGATTTGCATTTCGCGTCAGTTTTCCGGAACCAATTATTCGCAAAGTTCAAAAAGATGGTGTATTGGATTCCTAGGAAGGGGAGGAAGATGATTCTTTTTGTGAGGATGATAAGGAACCTGATATTGTAACCTCTGATTCAGAGTAGGATCCTTATGACATTTCCATTTACAACATTACTCTGGGTGTATTCGCTGGCCTCTTTGCATCTGATACAGAAGGCAAAGAATTTTTCAGTTTTTGTGAACAGTGATATGGTTTAAACTATGCAAAAATTCCATTTCATTGACTGGCAATCCACCATTCAATCATCATGCATGCATTGTTTATGTACTGGACAAATTATTGCATCTTTTAAAATATCATCCGAATATATAGTTATTTATTAGATGCATAAATTGATTATTTTTAATCTAGAAAAATATATATCTGCTAAATTAATTGTAAACACCGAAAGAACTGATTCAATATGGCCATCACCTTTGCTGGAGGATTAGCTGTATTCAAATAACTAATCCTTAACAGTGGAAAGATAAATAATATATTCTAAGAAGTATTACTATTTTCATTTTTTGTGATTTTCCATAAAGTGAATTTTGAGATTGAAGTATTTTAATAGTGTTCATAAATAACATTTGTCTTAATTATGATAGACCGGTAAGTTTTAATGCTTTGCATGATCTCTTATAGTGGATTGAACCAATGGCAGATGCTCATGTTGATCAATATACATTCCATTTTGAGGCTTCAGAAGACATTCCCCTGGTTTGTCGTAAAATTAGGGAGTCTGGTATGAAGGTGAGTGACAAGCTTTATTGCACCAGTTTGCTTCAAACTAGTACACAAAGTTTTTTCCTGTTTAAAATCTTTATAATACAATTATTTATGACTTAGGTTGGTTTAGGGATCAAGCCTAACACTCCAGTTAAAGTACTAGAAAAGTATATAGATCTTGCAGATATGATTTTGATTATGACTGTTGAACCAGGATTTGGTGGTCAGTCTTTTATGACTGATATGTTACCTAAAGTCAAATGGCTCAGGACAAACTATCCAGAACTGGATATAGAAGTTGATGGTGGTGTTGGTCCTGACACCATTCAGTTATGTGCAGAAGTAAGTATCTAATGTCATAGTTTGTAATGGATCAAAATTGAAACAAGCCATTGAATTAATACATTTCATCTTCTAGGCAGGAGCCAATATGATTGTGTCGGGAACAGCCATCATAAAGTCACAAGATCCTAGACATGTAATGCAAAATATGAGGGATGCTGTTGAGAGAGAGTTGCAGAAGAATTGTTAAATGTTAGCACTTTAAATATATAGAATTACTGTTTAGATTTTAAGTTGTACAATCGAAATAGAGAACATTTTGGAAAATGTTGATTAACTGGTAAAGATAATATTTTGTAATTGCGAATTATGTACATTCGCCAATGAAAATTACTGCTCTTTACACCTTTAAATTAATGCATAAAATTTATATATAATGAAATATCTCATCTATGGGAAATGTTAGCTGCCTTGAAATGCCTCTTTAATGGGCTCTAAAGGTACAATGCTGATTTTGTTACCTTTTTAAAAAACGAAATAAATGTTTGCCTTTTCCAGTAATTGAAACGAGGATTATTTATTGTTTGATGAAGCTAAATACAGTAGATGCCACATATTATTATCAGCTGGTTATTGTAAACATTTCAATGTAACCTATTGTATCACCTATATCTTGAAATTAATGGAATAATATGATCTAAAGATCCTATGCAGATAGGCATAGGCTGTAATTGGAATAATTTTGAAACAGGAAAATTTCTGCTATGACCGGGAATCAAACCCAGGTCTTCCACTTGCCGGGCAGATATTCTTGCAGTTTATGCCTGTCTGCATAGGATCTTTAGATCATATTATTCCATCAATTTATAGCTTTGACAATCTTACCATTTGAGAGGGAGGGGTTTTCTTCGACATATCTCTTTGAGGACATCCGTTGGGGCTGGTTGATCCTAGTTTGGCTAGCCCAGACCCAACTAAGAAAAACTCCTGCATTCAGAAACGAGAAAAATTATCTGCTATGGTAATTCAGTGGTAGAGTATCCACCCAGTAAGTGGAAGTCCCGGATTCAATTCTCGGTAATAGCAGCATTTTTCCTTTTTCAAAATTATTCCCACCTATATTGTATTTTAGAAATTTTTTCTGTTTTTTGGCCCTATTATTTCACTAATGGTATGCTGTAAGAACATAAGTTAATAAAACTAAAAATAACTGATTACATGTTTTATGTATCATGCTCAAATTTTCAAGAAATTCTTGGTAAATAACATTTATGTATTATAATTTTTCCTGCCTTGAAATTTGTTTAGTTTTGCACTTCTATTCTCCTCTCGTGGTGGTAAGGCATTAATTGTTTCCAGCTGTAGAATTAACTCTAGATTGTGTAATTTCTTCCTCCAAGTCATTATTGCTTGAATTTGCTATTTTTTATGAAAGACTGATAGTTTAGAAGCATTAGAGATCCTTCAGAGTCAACACAAGAATCATCTCTGTTCACTTCTGTTGCGGTCACATCTTCACTCAAATCAGTTTTAGTTATAACTGTGGATTATCATTGAAATAAAAAATATTATTTTCTAAAAATTTACAGATTCAGCAGTGTAGTGTGAGAGAAGAGAAATATATACATTGGGTATAAGCAGTCCAAACACAAAATTGATTCATATTTCTCAAATGATGACTAAGACTGGGTGTGACAAGACAGTTTCAACCTCTTTGGTTCATAAAGTAGAATCGGTCTTGGCAGTTTTAGACTGGAGAGGGTTAAAATCCTTAGCTCTTTCTCCTAGTAGGATCCATAGTGCAAGGTTTTTCTCCCCTCTGCATTAGGATACTGTTTATGTTATGAAATGATTGTTGCTCAGAAAGTTGTAAGATTATAAATATGAATTGCTATACAGAATATTAATTCTTATCAATATATTTTACATGAGTTTGATTTTAAAACAGTTTTGTGAACAAGATTTGAAGCTTAATAGCCATTTGACAATATTTTATTACTTGGATATTAACTGAAATATTATTATTATTCAACTAAGTTCCAAAATTTCATTTAGCTCTTTTTCTATTTTTACTGCCTGTTCCAAAGAACATTAAATGGGTTGAGAGATTTTATACCAAAACAACTGTTATAAATTAAATTATAGCATGAAACAGTTAAGTAAATAACACCTAAGAGATTATTGACCAATGATTCTTAATACAGTTGATGGTAAAAGAAACTATTAAAACTAGTATATCATAATGCTTGACTGTGCATCTTCTTACAAAGTTGGAATAGCAGTATTGCTTTTAAATGTTTGTGATCATTTAAGAGCCAATATTATACCCTTTTGAGAAATTTCTCTGATAAAATTATTTGGTTGAATTGAGGAAGGTAAGTTTCCAATTTTTGTAGTAAAAATTCCTCAAAATAAGAATGATAGATACAAGTTCCTTCAAAATACCTTCTTTTCTAAAATACTCTTCAATCTGGAAGATGCAGAACATATGCACACTTACTATTAGTTTAAAATATATACTATATTTCTTATGGTTTAAAAATAATTCATTCATTTAGAAACCATATTAGGAAAAAAATGAAGGTGCTATTTCATCTCCTGAACAATCTTGAAGATCAGCCTACTTAAGATGAAATCATCGATTCCAAAATGCGTATATTTAGGCATTCTTTAATGGAAGAATATGTGTGTGGTTTATTGCTTGTGTATTTTGTGCATGTGTAAGCAAAGGGTCCCTGACATGGAGTATTTTCCCCTTAACTGACATGTATGTACTTCTGTTTTAGTGTTTTTATGGGTTTAAGGAGGTTTCTCCATTCCTTACTAGTTGTAATTAACCATAAACTCTGATCTTATTTTTTCTTTCAACAATGTTTAACCAAAACCAAAATAATAGGTATTTGTTTCAATAATTGTCCCCTTTCTGACCCTGATGAAATACATAGTGTATCAGTTAAATTTACAGTTCTGTCAATCTATTCCAGCAGTAACTACCCCAAATATTGAATCTTTGTCCCGGGTTTAGTGTGTCAAATTTTTCATGCACATATCACTCGCTAATATTTTCATCCAAACTCAAGGTACTCTCTAGATAAGTGACCAATATTCTCCCTTAATTGGTATGAACAAATTAAATATAGATTAAAATTTGACATGTCCCTCCCCGCTAAGAAATCAAAGTTTTGGCACCGAGGTGCATATCCTTAATGTCTCTTCAGTATGTGTACCAAATTTTAAGTCTACGTTTCTTGGTTTCACATTGATATTGGTGGAGGATTCATCAAAATCGGCCAATTGGATCAACTTCTGATTATCACTCAATCGTTGAGAAAAATAAAATTCATTCTCGCCTTTTATTTATGGCTCAAAAATGTATCTCACCAAAACATTGATATTAATGAAGGTTTCAACAAAATTGGTCAAATTGTTGCCTGAGATACATTTTAAAAAACAAAATTTGTACCAGCCCCTTCATTATGATTTTTTGATCTGTGGACTGCTTTTGTCCATTTTATGCTAGAAAATGTCTCATCAAAACACTGATATTAGTGAGGTTTCATTGAAATCGGTCAATTTGTTGATGAGATATATTTAATAAACCAAAATTTGGACCAGCCCTTACATTGTGACCTTTCGACCCTGTGGGCGAATTTCGTCCATTTTCGGTTCAAAGATGTCTCATTAAAATATTGATATTGGAGGAGCATTCATCAAAATCGGCCATTTGGTTGCTGAAATATCTTTAAAAAACCGAAATTTGGATCGACCGTTCCATGTGAGTCCCTCAACCCCGTGAAATTTGGACTGGCCCTTATATTACAATCCTTGTCCCCATGGACCGATTTATCCATTTTCGGCTCGAAAACTTCTCATCAAAATATTGATATTGGTGGAGAATTCATCAAAATTGGTCAATTGGTTGCTTATATATATTAAAAAACTGGCTGACTGTTCCATGGGGACCCCTCGGGCCCCCCTGGGTCGATTTGAATTATTTTTGGCACTGCAACTTTCATGATCCACCAAAAGCTGCTGTCAAATTTTGAAGCTCCTATGTTTATTTTCTAAAGAATTACGACTGCCACAGACACATACACAGCTACTTTTATTATTATTATAGATTTCATTTCCTTTTTGTAAATCTCTATTTTTATTTCCTACTAATGTTTATGAAATTGAAAATGTTGTCAGGTCATTTGATAATTCTTGGTTTTATGGTTTGGATAACATCCCCATGCCTATTATCAAAGCTGTTATTCATTATATTGCTTTTCCTCTAGTTAGCATTATAAATTCATCTTTTTCTGAAGTCCAATTCCCTTTTAGTTTACTTGTGTTCTCCCTATCCCTAAAAATGGTTCTCTTATTAATTCAGGTAATTATAGGCCTATTTTAGTGTTGTCTGTGCTTTCTAAAATCCTTGAAAAAATCTTTTATAACCGATGAATTCATTTTCTTGAATTTTTTCAGTTATTTCATGAACATCAACATGGTTTCAAAAAAGCTAGATCCACTATACCATCCTCCATTCAAGCAATCAACCAGGTGATTCAGGCATTAAATAAAAAAGATTACACTCTTGGTATTTTTTATGATCTATGGAAGGAATTTGATAGCATTAGTCATGAAATACATACTACATACAGTAGAACCCTGTTATAACACACCTTGCTATACCATGGGTCAAATCATGTCCCCAAAAAAAAACGAAGTCCAAACCAGGACTAATGCAGGTTGGTTTCCCAAAGTTGACATCCCAAATTGATTACTTATATTGACAGGAAATGTTTCAGTATGTGTTAGTCATTCCAAGGAATTCTCATACCATAAATACCATTCGTAATTCATGGTTTATCAATAATAGAAAAAAATTGGAATACAAATTAATAGAGCATTATCAGGTTTAAAATACTAAAAGCAATGTCAAAATCACTTTCTAACATTACATTTTGCATGTATTTTTTTTAAATAAACAAATTAATTAAATGTCACTGTTCAGACGCTATTATGTCTGGATCAACTGACCATTGCTGAAGAGTAGTCAAACAGAAAAGAAAATAACCCATTTGTTCATTCGTCTGTGCTCAAACCGAGTTTGGTAATAATCGTCTCCTGGCAACAATCCGATAAAATGCGATTTAAAACGCGAAAACGCTGTTTTAGTAGAAATTCAAGAAAATATGATCAATTATCAAAATTTGATGGTAAGAATTAGAATCTACATTCTTTTCCCCTTGTAACACTAAAAACCATGCTCCGATATCACAAATTTAAGATATTTTAATGTATTAAAGAAAACATCTCTGCACAATGGATTTGAGTTTTCCTATGTAAAACAAATAGTACAAAAACGTTCCTGGAATTGAACCCGGGACTTCAATCTTCACCAAAAAAAATATAGCCCGAAGGTGGGCCCTGGCAGCATGAGTCTCATACCAAGTTTCATGAAAATCGGTCCATTGGTGCAAAGGTTGTTAGTAGGGGACATACACAGATGGGACCATTTCATAAGGCTATGTTTCATTTGGAAACCAGCCTAAAAATTAAAGATACAAGTTATTTGAGCAACAATTTGTACAGTCAGTCTGATGTAACAGTTTTTTTGTGTTTTTTTCCAAAAATGTTATGCTACATTTCTGAGATATGGCCAAAAAATATTTCATGAATAATTGTGATAATATTTAATGGATCAAGTCCTACAGATAGTGGTCATGGAAATAAAGGAAAATAATATTATCAAAACCTGATCCTTTGGAAAATCAGTCATTTTTTTGGCATTTCTTTATTATTGTTGATTTCATGTACATAATTTATGATGGTTATTTTTTGGAAGGATTGGGGAAAATTCAAGAAATAAATTTTTAAGTACAAATTTATTACATTTTAATATACACAATATAATATTCTTCTTAACCTCATATTATTTCAAGTATTGACTGAACAGTTAATACCCACTTTTCTGGAACATTCCAGACAGGAATACCACACTTCAAACACGAGTAGTTTTTCTTTTGTATAAGGGCAGTTCCTACAGTTTGTCCATTTTTCCAATTTGTCTGTTTTTACTTCTGTCATATCTACTTTTATTCTGGGAGGTCTACATAAAATTTTTCTTATTTTGTCTTTTATGTCCGGTCGTACTTGAGGTTTCTTGACCCTTCTTTCCATATGTGGATGGACAAGGGACAGCATGAGTTGTTGAATGAATTTGAATTTCCATATTTCATCTGTGTCTTTATAATGTGTAAGCATTATTGGATGCGATGTCAACTATTTTATAAAATATTGCTAGTGGCTAGCATCTGGTTCTTTGACTACCGGAATAGTTATGGATAACTTTTATCCGTAGACCTTGGGAAAAAAATGTTTTAAAGATAGTAAAAGTTCACAAAAAATGAAATTTTTGTGCGACCTTGGCCAACAATAGAAGGAAGCATACTGAGGGCTTCAAGGAATAGCTGCGAAGGGAAGGGGGAAGAGACCAAAAATAGAAAAACAGGTAAAATTTACCCATATCGGGGATTAAGGGTTGAGGAGGGAAATAACATTCTTAGAATATACTGTTAAAAAAATTCGTACAAGTGTAAAATTATTCAAAAACTCGCCAGTATGGAACACTGTATTACAAAGCCATATAAAAACTAGAGAGAAATGAAATTGTTAGTGGTAAAACCCATTGGAACACCATAGAAATTTTGATAGAGCATTTCTTAGAATCAAGACTCCTATAGTAAAATCATTGCATGATCTAAATTTAAGTCACTTGTGGAAGTCAGAAGATTATGAGACATTGCAACGAATATATTGAAAACTTGGAAACCGGTCAGAATCGCGATAGAAGCATTGAGCAGTCAAGATGATAACCTTTTAACTGGTGAGGGAGTCCTCAAATTTTTATTGAACGCTCAGAGAGAGCAATACAAAAATTAGTACTTAACTTCTCAATGGACTAAAAAAACAAAGAGATAAAAGAAGAGGTGCGTCATTAATTTCTGTGATAAAATTTCTTCAAGACCCCGATTGCATTCAGTTCAGTGAGGAAGACGATTTTTTTGTTATTAGTTCAAAAAACAAAATAGTCGAAAGAGTTAAAATTATTTATTTATTATCAATAGAGTCCAAATACAGCATGAAGCCAATTACAGTGGATGACATTACAACATTAATTAAATATTAACAAAATAACAGTAATGAATTAATACAACAACAAAATGGTGACTAAAAACATGAATGAATGGGGATGAAAGGGTATTATGCAGTGGTATTAGCGAAGGGGTCAGTGTTGGGGAAGTGTTTAAGCAGGCTATTGTAGGAACTGGGAAGGCAGAATAGCAAGGAGCACTGAGTGAGTGAGAGGTGGGGGGTGGGACAGTGGAACAGATCATTTAACTGAGTGGTACCGGGGGGGCCCTTGAGGAAAGAGTGAGACAAGATCGGGAGATCGGTATTTTCCGTTTATTATCTTGGTAAAAAAGTTGCGATCGTTTTTAGAAAGATGATCCTTTAATGTTGGAATATCAAGAAAATTTTGTGTGTGGCAGAGAGTGTAGTTACGAAGGGGGAGATGGCAATAGTGAACTATGGATAGGAAGAAGTTAAAGGGACAGTCGAGACTTTTGAGGGCAGAAGAAGAAGCCGTGCACCAAATTGGGGAGCAATAATAAAAAATCGGGAGAATGCAGGAAAAAAAAGTGTGGAGTGCAGATGTATTATTGATGTCGGTGTAATGGTACATTAAACCAACTAAGGACATAGCATGGGAGGAAATCATTTTTATGTGATCGTGGAAGAGAAGTTTAGTGTCGAAATGAACACCAAGATCCTTGTGGGTGGAGACTGAAGGGATTAATTGACCAGAGAATGTATATTGATGAGGATAAGGTGATTTGCGGAGAGTGTAAGACATGATATTAGATTTCAAAGGGTTAACTCTAAGTAGCCATAATTTTGACAATGCTACTAGAGCATCAAGAGCTTTTTGCAGGTATATGGAATCTTGAGGGGAGTCAATTTGCTTAAAAATTTTACAATCGTCTGCTTATAGGAGTATATTGCAGTGGGTTGGTGTGATGGATTCGACCAGATCATTGACAAACAAGTTGAAAATTAATGGCCCAAGTACACTCCCTTGGGTGACGCCGGACGAAATGGCTGTTGTAGGGGAAGAAATTCCATAAAGTACTACTCGCAGGTGCCTATTGGTAAGGAAAGATATCAAGATGGCCAAGAATTTCCCATGGATGTTGTACTGGTTTTCTAGCTTAAATAGCAAAAGTTGGTGGTTAATCGAATCAAATGCTTTAGCAAAGTTGATGTAGCACACATCTAATTGCAAAGAATGTTCAAAGGCGTTGCTAATGTGGGAATGCATGACAGCGAGGTTGGTTTGAGTTGAACATCCGGGGAGAAAACATGTTGTTCGGGGGAAATGAAAGGTAAAGTAAAAGAGAGAAGGTGTTGGTGGATAATGCGTTCGAAAACTATCGACAGCACCGGGAGAAGAGAAATAGGGTGGTAGGAATCAACGGAAGACTTTCTGCCTGATTTAAAGAGAGGAAACACATTTGCCACCTTCCATGAGGTAGGGAAGTAACCAACAGAGAAACATCTATTGAAAATCATGGAAATAGGAATAGAGAGCGAAGGTGCAGCATGTTTCAAAAATTTTGCGCTGAGGTAGTTGGAACCAGTTGCACGATTATTTGAAAGAAAATTCAGAAAGCTGGGGCATTCCTCAGGTGTGGCAGAAATGGAGGATAGAGAGTGAGTAGAGATACTATTGCAAACTAAATTTGTGGTGTCTACATGGGAGTTGGATAAAAAAGTTGACTGAAAATAACTGCTAAATAGTTCGGCTCGAGAGTTTCCTTCTGCAATTTTATCACCAAGCGAAACCTCCGAGGGGATGCTAGCGGTGTTGCGTCAGCAATTAATCATGGACCAGAAGCGTTTTGGGTTTGAGATACAATCCCAGGACATGGAAAATATATACTTCTTGTAGTCAGAATCCAATAAAAAATTTGCATGCCGACGGTATCCTTGACAGTTTTAAGAGTATGATCATTTGGAAAACGACGTTTACATAGACACCAAGCACTGTTTGTTTTTATTGCAAATATTGTTTCCTTTTTCATCCATATGGGATAATGAAAAGACTTCAATAATGTCAACGAGCAGAATAATTCTGCAATACTGAACCATCACCATGAACAAGATGAAGACATTTTGACAGTGGATCAGGGCAACTGTTGCAGTATGAATCTAGATAAGCAATTGGAAGAATCCATCCATCAAATTCTGAAGCCAATCAAAACAAGATTGGAAAGGTGTACTCCGTTGGAGTACACAGTTTCCAAATGTGTTCTTTGAGATTTCACTGTTCTCAATATTTTTCGCTCAGATGAGTATTTAACGAGAAGCAAGCAAGGTATGTTGTAAAATATATGTAGGTCTTCATGTAGTCGTATTTATCATCCGTTTTTAACCAAAATTGGAATCGGTTGACCAATTTTAGCAAAACTCCTTAATACCAAATTTCATCTAAATACGTCAAGTGGTTCCCTAGTTGAAACAAAGAAACATTGTTAACTACATATAGGTCTTCGTGTAAAGTGGTTGTAATTGTCCGATTTTAACCAAAATTGAAATTGGCCAATTTTACTAAAACTCCCCAATACCAAACTTCATCAAAATATGTCTAGCAGTTCCAAGTTGAAACAAAGGAACATTGTAAACTGCATGTAGGTCTTCATGTAAAGGGGTCATTGTTGTTGTCCGATTTTAACCAAAATTGGAATCGGACGACCAATTTTAGCAAAACTCTCCAATACCAAATTTCATCAAAATATATCCAGCTGTTCCTGAGTTTTAACATGAGGACGGACGGATGGAAACGACCTCCCCTATATGCATTCACTTCGTGCAAAGAACACATAATAATTTATGTCAGCTTCCGCTAATCGAACGAAATCAATATAAATTATTTTTTTATATTAAAGTAGCCCTCCAATTCTATTCTATGACCAAAATATTTTTAATCAAAATTCACATGACAAAGAGTTTTAAAAGAAATCTCGAGAACTGAAAAAAGGCGAGACGATGAAAATTGATACTATAAATCAGTGGTTCTCAAACAATTTTGAGCCACGACACACTCAAAGATACAGAGGGTTTCGCGTCACACCAGCCTTGTGACAAGCTTTATATATATTTAGATACGTGTATTACTATCTTTGGATGCATCCATTTGTTGATGTTACTACATAATTAGAAGAAAAATTATTGCCCTAATTATCCACCAACAAATGCAAATCGTTGCTGGCAAACTTAATTATACGCCTAGTCGCCCACTTTTCAAGGAATTTGATATCCTCCCGTTACCAAGTGTTTATATCTATCTTTTACTAGTATTTGTGAAGACCAATAGAAGCAATTTCACATCAAATAGTGATATTCGTAATCACAATATCAGAAACTGCTTCAATATTTACACACCACAACAGAATTGTAAGATGGCAACAAATGGCCCTTATGTAATAGGCCTCCATCTATTTAATCGATTACCTACTGCATTAAAAACCATAGAAAGTATTAACATGTTTAAAAACCAATTGAGGTCTTTGCTGTTAAAAAAAATGTTATAAAACCAAAGATTTTTACCTATGACCAGAGAATAAGCCGAGGATGATATTGTATATTGATTTCTTTATTTTTATATTTTTCAATTGTATATCGATACTTTGGATATGAATTATTTCATTGTATTGTACATTAGCTCGTCTGACATATCCTAGCGTATGATCATTGGACAAATAAAATACATTATTATTATAACCCCACTTTGCGGTTTCGCTTTTCCTCCTCAATCAGCAGAGCCAGTGTTAGTCGGATTGAAGAAAACAATTACCAAAGGTGGAACGCTCAAAAATGGTACAGAAAACTTTAATCCTACCATTTCACAATAGTTAAAACCCCTGGTCAACATCGAAGTACTTATCAACTCTTCAGCTTGTTTAAATGTTAACTAGATCACACCGTCATCTAATAATCAATGACAGACCAGGATACACATTAGTTTATTTCTATCCGAAATTTCGATTCACTTCGTCAAGTAAACTCTTCAAAATTAAACGACCAACCTTAAAATCCGAATATCCTAATTTGCATTTCGCTCATTGTCAGAGATACGATATTAGTAGTAAGATTTTGTGTCCAAACGAGGCGCTGTAACTCAAAAGTGAACTTCCATTTCGTTTTGTCCCAGTTATTGGTAACCTGGTAAGGTCTGCTGGTGTTTGGGTTGGCATTGCGTTACATTTGCTGAGGAGTCCTAGCGAATTTAGAGTTCGTGATAGCTTAATCAATTAATTTAGAAAATGAAGGGATTAAGTCTTCAAAGTATTAAACAACATCCATCCGTAAGTTATTTTAGTTTGCGGTGTACGTGAAGAAATCAATTTTTATTTTTATACATTAATGCGCAATTCTTTTGTAGCTGATACCATTGTACGTCTGCGTGGGTGCAGGATGTGCATTTGCTGTATTTTACACACTAAGATTGGCAACGAAAAATCCTGATGTTTCATGGTTCAGGAAATCTAACCCCGAGCCATGGAATGAGTATGAAAATAAGCAGTATAAGGTAAATCAATTATACTTGATTATGCTGTATTTTTCATTTAATTATTGGTGAATTATCTACATCCTTATTTTCTCCATTTACAGTTTTATTCTCCCATAAGAGATTACTCCAACATTAAGAGCCCAGCTCCTAAGTTTTAAGCAGCAGTACTGTTTTAGTAGCTGATGGATTTAATTAACTCAATGGCCACTATTTTATGTAAAAATAGCCATTCAAAATTTAAGTTTGAGTTTTTAGGAAACATAATGTAGTTGTATATAACTTGTACATTGAATGCAGTGTAAAAAAAACTATCTTGTACCGAGTTTACCTTGAAATAAACCAGTGACCTATTACTGCTATTATTCTTATAATCAAGGAGTGTCTAAATTACAGGTATGTAAATTTTTAACAATGCAAGAAAATCAAGCTGTATATTTCGTATCAAAGCAAATATTTGTTTCTTCAGCTGTTATTCACCTACATCTTAATTTTTATTATATATAGTTGCACTTCAATTAGATCCTCTCAAGGTCTTCAGTTTTTACGTCATTAGTTCAACCCATGAACCATAGTTATTTGCTTCCTTTCTAGTGCAAAATAAATATTAAACAAATAAGGGTGGAAAAAACGTAGCAAAATGAGAAAATTGACTAAAGGCAGTGAAAGTGCAGGAAATAAACCTAGTTCTTAATTCGGATTTTGTCCGGTTTGTTTTTTAAAATCGAATTTAATAGTTGACCGATTTTTTTTTTTAAAGACACCTTAAGAAACTGGTGTAAAGGTTCTACAATTGCCTGTCAAGATATCAAAGTTTACCAGAAACAATCCAGGCCAAAAGAATTTTTATTGCCAAGTTATGTGAGAGTGGAAAAGATCTGGTTTTTAATAAGATTGAGGTGAAATTCAGAGCATTTGGTTAAGGTAAGGAAGGAAGACTTAAAGTAGGTGAGATTGCAGAATTCGAGAAATGATTGTTTATAGCAGTGTTGCCCAAACACTTTGGATTGAGCGTCATTTAGCTTATTTCTGTGCTCGTCATGTGCCATTCATTCCAAATTCATTGTGGGCCACACATGGTTGAAAAGACTTGAAGGATAATTTAAGAAAACTTAAGGTGTAAATATAACTTGATTTGTTGGAAAATAAGCTGTTCCTCAAGATCATATAAATGTGCTCCACTATATGAGAATAATTTATAATGTATATATATTTGTATATATAAAATTGCTTTAAGGATATTACTTACCTGACATGTACCAGTAGAAAATGGTATAAAATCATTCTCAAAACTTAGGGTAATTAAATTTACTTGAGATCAAGCATATTAAAAATCTTTCAGTGCATAGTTGGCCTTATGGCTATAGAAGATCAGGATGATGGCTGAGTATGATAATGAACTGGGTTTGATCCCAGGAATGTTACATTTGAAAAGCATGGGAATGTGTTATTTTTTATTTGAATTTTAAAATTTATAATCTTCATACAAACTCTTGACCTGAACCAAGGAATGCCTAAAAGATTGAAAATTTATTTTCCTCGAGTTGAATTTATTGAATTTAGATAAGGAGACAGGAAGGGAGAATAAGATGTCTTTATTTTTGAGCTGTGTAAATTGAAATCGGGTTGTAACGAAATAAATGATAGGTTTACATGGCATATAATTGTTTTCAATATAAGACCCTATTAATTATCATGCCTCGTTTAGCGCAAAGGATGTGTTACAAAACATCTTCGCAATAAACAAACTGTTTATAACATAGTATTTAATAGGTAGGTAGGGATGCCACCTGTTCAGCTTTCACCCAAAATGTTCGGAAGTCAGACAAACTGTTTGGTGATGGTGCTTGATCAAACCGCGAACAGTTAAGTAATTTGGAAATTTTTTTGGTGTTTAGTATCTATCGTGCATACAACACCCATAAATTGCTTTTGTGGAAAGAGGATAAGTGAATTCCTTGGTGAGAAGAATTGAGAAAAATTATCTATGCCGGCATTAAGGAAATGCTACAGCATCAGAGATTCAAGAGGTAACTTTGAATTTTTCTTTGCGCAGTTGTGTTTACCAGCCTTATTTTTCCTCTTTTGTGACGAAGAATAAATCAGGATTTCTACTTTCCTCGCTTAACTTGCATCTATATTTTTCGTATAAAAACAATTTTCATTTAATTATTTACGTGACAAATAAATATTCATTTATTATATGTAAAGCGATAGTTGATCACTCTGGGTGGTGATAGTTGCCCTTAGTTTTCCTTACAATACTTCTCCCGTATTTTTGACTCATAACTTTGACACCCATGTATAGGAAAAAGAAGTAAATGGAATACACAGAGATTTCAAAGGCATTCTTAATGGGAAATACGTATGGAACGGTATCGAAAGATTAAGTGATTCTTGAATTTTTATCCCGAAACCATAGTCTCGGGGACTACATTGTAGTAAATATTGTTCTCTATCCAAATAAATTTTTTACTCTATACCTCACAGATAATATAAGAGAATGGGAGAGAAATATATGGATTTTTAATTGTTCATTGCTGAGAAAAATGTCCTCGCAATCAATGTAAACAAAATATGTGATGTTTTGCTAGGGATTTCTCGAATTTTTATCTCCAAAACCATAACTCGTAATTACATGGCCTCGCAGACTTTCTTGTAGTAAATGTTGTTTTCTATCCAAATAATTTTTTTAATCTATATCTTACAGCTAGGGAGATAAAAGTTTGATATTTCATTGTTGCTTGACGGATGCAATTTAACGAGATACAAGTATAAGTTTATTAACCCTTTCGCTGCTATCGACGTATATATGCGTTGAGGTAGCACACAGCCGCTACTGCTATCGACGCATATATGCAGGCGAGCAGAGCGGTGTCTTGACTGCTAACGACGCATATATGCATTTCAAGCTTTTCCTTTCGCTGCTCAAAACGCTTTTAGTCGTATCGATGCTAACAAAGTGCCGTGGATTTTTGTGGTACTAACAGATGTTTTAGGCACTCTGTAGATGGCGTAGACATATTTTCAAGCTGTTTTTAGTCTAACCTTGGACGATGAAAAGGGCTGCTTCTACTTCATTTCCCCGGGCTTTTTGCACCCGCATAAAACCTTTTTCGTCCCTTGGCCATCACTTTTCTCACCCCCTATGCCCTAAAAGGCCTAAAACAGACGGAAAAAAGCCAGAAATATTGTCAGTTCTGTGTCAACTTTCATACGTAATACATCCCGTTCTCAAACCAACTTTTTTTAGTCGCGTTTAGATTCTTTTGTTTTCTTTTGCTATTAATAAAAAGAATCAACAAAAAATATGAAAATATTTTTTCGAGATGGTTAATAATCAATATGAATGTAAATGACTGACAAAATAACTTTTAAAATATAAAGAGACTAAAAGACGAACGAATGAACATAGAGGCGGAGCTCCTAGGGAAAGTATTCAGCACAGGGGTGCTTCAAGATCACTGACCTCTGCGCACACGGCTGACACACAAGCTTAAAAGTCCATAGCAGCGAAAAGGTTAAAGTAATTATGTAAAGTGGAAGTTCTAATTGATGGATTCAGTTGAAAATCACAATTGGGTGATAAATTTTAATAAAGATCACTCTTACCTAATTAAATTAAAATCCATCCAGCAGTTTAGGAGATGAAAGTTACGAAGGATGGATGGACGGAGCAGACATGCCCATAAGGCTATTACTGCTTCGCTGGTAAAGAACGCCTAAAAATTAACAAGCTATCAATCTTTAATCCATTTAAGCAGTACATGAAGTTCAGTGACAATAAGATATCCAATGAAACAACAAAATTTTAAAACCAATAAGTAACATTTTGAAACACTTATAATTTGATATGCATACATATACGAGGTCTGATCAAAAAGTTCTAAGACTTTATTTACAAAAATAAATAACATAAATAAGTTTTATTAGCTGTCCCCTTCAAAGTAGTCTTCCTCCATTGATATACAGGTGTCCCAACGTTTCTGCCACTTCTGGAAGCATCGCTGGAAGTCTTCACCTTTGAGGTTTTCGAGTTCCGATGTCACATTCTGTTGGACAGTTGTCCTCAAATCTTTGTCCTTTTAGCTTAATTTTTGTTTTAGAGAATAGAAAAAAATCAGATTAAAATTAATATCCATTTCCACCCTCATTTTCATGTCCTTGCACACTTCTTGATGGCAAAGTTTCTGGTCATCACTCAACAGTTTTGGGACAAATTTTGCAGACTTGCCACATGCCAAGATTATCAGTCAAAATCACCTGACATGATCTGTATGATATCTCCAGTTCATTGGCGATTTCTCTAATGGTTAATCATCGATCAGAACAAATTTTTTCTTTCACTTTAGCAACCATTTCATCACTGCATGAAGTTGACGGACAGCCTGAATGTGGGCCGTCTTCACAGATTCTTGGCCATGTTGGAAACGGTTTATCCATTGATAAACAACTGGCTTGCTTAAACAAGCATTGCCATAAGCAGTTCTTAGCATTTGGAGAATTTCTGCTCTGTTTTTCCCGTTCTTCACACAAAACTTGATGCATGTATGTTGCTCTTCCTTTGTATCCATTATGACTGCAGCTGAGGGCAAAGACATGTCTCTGCTTGAAAATGCCCTGCTCAGAACTGGTTTGGCGGAGGGGAAAGCGGCACCACATCATGCATGCAATACGTCATTGTCTATGCTGACTCAGCATTTTGGCCCATTACCTTCAACTCTTCTTTTGTAATACATTGTGTCTTATAACTCTATGATCGGACCTCGTACTTAACAGCACTGTTGTGTAAACATCCAAAATTACTTTATTACTTGAAAATTGTTGTTATTTTTGAGGATTAATTTAAATTAAGCAAGTAGTGTGATTCATAAACATGGATAAAATTAGCATATTTTACTTCTACTATTAAATTCCGTAGTACTTTGTGATTTATATTGCTATGCAGATTTCTCTCATTAACCTAATTGACAAACTGAGGAGAATTTGGAATTTGATGTGTAAATTTAGCTTACCTTAATTTATTTTTTTATGCAGTTATACCACCACATATTTGGTCACTTATACCCTTGTTTGTAAGTGGCATCAATGTGGAAATGTAGGCTCAAAATTCCAGCTTTCCATCTTTTACACCTTCAGATATATTAAAAAACAAGTAAGATATCCTTGCTAAAGCAAGAGATAGAAGCATTTCTTTAAAATATTCAGGATTCTGGTGGCTTGTTTAGGGGTCAAAATGAATGGTCATGTTTGGGTTTGAATTTTCATTTTTCTTTCGCATACTTCAACTAGCAAAAAATTTCTTGAAATGTCTTTAGATTTTTTGATATTGTCAAAAATTCTAAAATTTTCCATAAATAGTTTTCAGCGTTTTAAGACAAATTTTCACTTTTATTTTGCACATATCAATTAGTGATAATTTTTTTAATTCTCAACTATCTACAGTAAAATTCCATTAGTCCGGCATTTGGTAGTCCAGAACTCCTGGATGGTTCGGCATATGACAGCCCTGGGCTTACTCAATAGCCAGATGAGTTTCGCTAGTCGAACCAGTCTATCGCAGTGCAGTTTGCCATTTTCCATGTTGCTGAGTGCAAAGCCTCTGTGTTGTGTTTATCACATTTTGTTTATTTTTTTAAGCAATCCATGATATATAATGGATTCTAATGTGAGCAGAGGTGGTAAAGGTGCCAAAAGAAAGCATGTACCTTTGACATTACATCAGAAATTGGAGATAAAATGACTATTCGAAATGTTATCATGAATGAGTTCAACATTAGATCATCTATGATTTATGATATAAATAAACAAAAGGAGCAATTGCGATTATTTCTAGATACTACTAAAGGTATTGATGTGTGACAAACTTTAAAAAAGTCGAAGTTGTCTCAATTAGATATTGTTCTGTATAAGTGCTTTATCTCTTAGCAGTCCTAAGAGAAGCCAACAACGGAGATCACTTCTGGAGTCATCCCTACAATAATGGTGAATAAACTACTGTATTTGCATGTATTGCTTTATTATTATTAGTCTATTTACAGTAGTACAGTATTTATTATGAAAGCTATTTAAATTACTGTGCTTAAAAATATAATACTACTGTATAACATGTAAAAAGGTGAAATTAAAGTATCTTGGAATATTGCTCAGAGTATCATCCAATAGTCTGGCATATCTGATAATCCGGCACCACCTAAGTTCCAATGTTGCCGGATTATCGGACATTTACTGTATTTTGAAAAGTTACAGAAAATTCTAGCAGAAAATACAGCAAGTTTATTTCATATTTTTAGAATTTTCCAAAAATTTGGAATGTTTGGGAAATTTAAACACCTTAACTACCGTGAGGGTCGTATTTTTCCCACACCCTGCAATTATCATGGGGCCGTGAGGGTCAGATATGTCCCTCAGGAGGTATATGTATTTGAGCCCTCGTGACTCATTGAAGACACTTTCGATGGTGTGTTGGATGTATGGCTTGTAAGCAGAGGTTTTTGGGATTTTTATATTCCCTTGGCCCCCGATATTTGCCTTTGTATTGTTTAAGGGTTTAAAAAAAAATGACGTAGTAAAATGCCTTTGGCCCCAGGGAAATTTTTAAAAATATTGCTCTGGCAGTCAATGTGTTAAATTCTGTATTTTACTAAAAACAGATGAAATTTTGGAAAAATCTCATCAATTACAAAAAAAACTGTTCAATGTGGATCCTCAATAGGCCTTCCCATCTGTGAAAACTTCATTTCAAAGTTTTGAATTTTCTCATTTTGAAGCCACCTGGTAGAAAATCTATTAACTACAGGGAAAATGCAATCGGGTGGAAATTTATAGATTGATAAGAGCTATCTGATTCAAAAAGAATTTTTCAAATATCTCTTAAATGAAAAGTTAATTGTCCGCATACAGGCAGGCAGACAGAGTGACCACAATAGCATGCTTTTTCTTTTAAGAAAACAGGCTAAAAAAATTTAAGTGAGTCCCTATTCAACCCTGCATATTTTTCAAAACTCAAATCTAAAGAAAAACAAATAGCAGCAGGACAGAAATCTACACTCCAAGTTTCAGCTCCATATTGATTACGGTTTTGTCACAATTTCAATTTAAGCAAATGCACAGGCAGATGCCACTGAAACTATAAGTGCATTTTTTTAAAAACATGCTAACATTATACTCAATAGAATGTCTACAGGCAACAGAGGTCATGGCAAGACAACAATAGAATGAAGGGAATCATTCCAAATAACATAGAAGAAAACAACCATAACTTTTGGCTCATGCCACCTTATCACCATTCCTCAACAAAATAACATTTATAATCAATACAGGCAAGTGCTTTTAAATATTCCTATTAAAGTTATGTTGATTTGCTTTATCAAAGCATTAAACTAAGGATATAGCAGTTATTTACATGAGATCAATATTGGCATTTGTACAACCTTGATTTGGAATTGACTGAAATGATGCTAGGATATAGGTATGTATTTTGCAAGTGAGAATTGATGTATGCATGACAGGTTCTCCAAAAATGGTAGATAAACATATCACTCCAATTCTCAAAATAAATAACACAAATAATAACTATTCAATATATTCAAAATGTATACAAATGAAAAAATACTTAATACACTCTCAATGCAGTTTCCAGTTTACTATCTTCGACCTCCCTTTCCTTTCTTCCGACCTCCTCCTCCACCTCCTCCTTGTTGCTGTGATTGGTTTTGTTCACTTCCACTAGGTTTTTGTGAGCGAGTCTTTAGCTTGGGTATCATTTTCCCAAGATACTCCATTAGTGTTTCCCCTGATAACAGTACCAACAATTAGTGAGCCTTTATATATAAACAACAAAACTTAAGTTGTGCATTTCATCGTATATTTTCTGAGCATATGTTGCATTGCAATAGTTTGTCTCATAAATATTATGATTATTAGGTATTCATCTAACATCAGAATAAAGCATGTTAAGCCAACTTATATATAAATACCAAATTCCCACCTCATTATTTTGGCCACGTAAAAAATCAATAATTATTAAATTGTTGAGAATTTCCACATTTTCAAGCACTTCCAGAGAGAATTGAGAGCAGAAATTCTTCAATGCATAGGTGATTATGTGTTATGACCCAGAAAAAACTAAAATCTCCAAAAAGTGGATGATTGAATGTACAATATTCTGCATCTAATCCGGATACAACCTTGGAACTCAAACAAGCAAAAAAGAACAAATTTGATGTTTTCAGCAAAGAAAACTTTTATTGGTCTTTAATGAGCTTAAAATAGCCCAAATATATATGCTGAAATGAGAATTTCTTAATCTTCAGCAATGAAGAAATTTAGTTTCTATAACAAGTTCATGCATTATTGGCATATTGGACCTCAACAACTAATAGCTTTGACAAATGATCTATCTATAAATGAATAAAATATATTAAATGGCAGCATATCTTTGTTTACAGAAAATAAATCAATAGAGAAAAGCAGGTGGATCAGTGCCTTTCAACACTCATGTCATTGGTTTCCATTCTGTGATCCACTAATAATGATAACATGCTTATTTCAAATGCCATTAAGTGTTTTTTGGCTACTAAAAACTGCTTTTCATCTCATCATATTTATCAGCACTTGGACATCTTGTAAATAAATATTTCCAATATTTGCAAATACATAATTTTAAAAAATATTGTCTATAAATGACTCATCTTAATAATCTGCATGAAGCAATTAATTTTGTTATATAAGAATTTAGATTTATTACAGTAATATTCAGCTTCTGACCAAGTCTTAGTAATTCTGATATGACTATGAAACAAATTCTGCAGAAAATCCAATGTCAAAATAGCAGCATTAGTTCACTAAAAATAAATTATTTAAAAATGGTTCAAAAAGACACTAAAATCTGACGTCAAAACATCTTTACAATAAATCGTTTTTATTTTCATCCTTTTCCACTGTATTTTAATGTCGAACTTGACTAATTTTATAATATCACATGATTTAATGAAAGGTGCGTGTAAGTATACCACATGTGAAAACAAATAATACTCCATTGATCATACATCAAAATAAGATTTTTGAGAATTGCTGGAAAATACCTCTTATTAACGTTTTATACCACGTCTTATGAATCATTATTTTTATGTCTTGCATTATATCTTTGTATGATTTAACTGAGTAGCAATAGTGTGTTTTAAATTTTATTGTGCTTATTTTGAGGTCAACCAATATCTACGTATATGATTTTAAGATTTTATGTGCCCTAGTTATGTACTTTTTATTGTACCTTTGACGAGTCTTATTTTTGTGTAGCAAATCTTCAAGACAATAAAACTATCTCTCTAACTATCTATAAAAAGTTGAGTTTTCTGCCATTCAAATTAAACTTTTAGCTCAGTTAATAGATCTTATCATCATGAAAAATTGTATTTTGTTTTTTATATAAATATAATTTTAAAATTATTTCTACAACCCCGTGGCTGAGATGAATAAAATGAACAACCATTCTTTCACATCAAGATTGATACAAGCAAAAGCAGAGATTCTTACAAATGTTTGCTTATTTTCGTAATCAAATGTATTAAATTATCCCGAAATAAAAAATTAACCATAATTACACGGGTTTTTTAAATAACGCTAATAACGTAAAACCATCCAAATTGCTTTATATTGTTTATACCTATTTGCCTAATGTATGCGTTACATTTTGTCTCTGTTCTATTATTTTTAATATTGCTTTCCTGCCACTGTTCAAAACTCATGTAACGATTATCGATCATTGCTACTATTTTTGGATTTATATAATACAGTATTAATACAACAGAACCATTTTAACGCAATAATTACTTACGTGAGGTGAATTCCGGATTTAAAGGAGTACCATCGTCATTTTTTAATTGCACTCTTATTCGGCCGCGATACAACATCTCTTTGCTACTTTCTCTGCTGTACAATTTGTTCTCTACACCGACCTTCATTCCAGCAGCTGCCAAAACATCTCGAATCTCTTGATGAGTTGGGTTTTCAACAGCCTACAAGTCACAAATAACGTGTTTGACGAGTATCTTTATTAAAGTATTGCATAATTCTTAACAAGTGTTTCTATACTTAATAGGTATACCTTATCCTTAGCAATTCTTCGCCCTTCAGCTATTGTCTTCTTGCTATTTATGTACGCAGGGTATATACAGATCCACCTGATGAAATGCATTAAGTAATCATTACATTTGAAAGCTTATTGTGGTCTCTTAGAGAAATATTATCATATACTATTAACCTTTCCCTGTCACTATGTTTTTTTTCTGGATTCCACATCAACGTCATACCGTCTATTACAAAATTATGTGCGCTGCAAACAATAATCAACGATGTTTACATACATGTGTCCACTGCTGGTGGCGACCGATCCAGAGCTGACGTTTTCTCTCGCTAGTGCTGCCATGGTGCTGCTCTCTGTTAAACATGCATACGCTCGCTAGCTCGCTGCCATCCTGCAATGTACGGGGATCATATAACCGCTTAATTTCAACCGTGAGCATAACGAATACTCAAGATTTATAGTCATCCAATTGCGTTAGATCAATAATGAAATATCGCGCCTTGCTTGCTATGATACATTTATTGACATTTTCCTTTTGACAAACCTTAATTAAAAGTTGGTCATTATCCAATATTAGACCCGTTCGTTATTACGCATAGAAAACAATTTATACAAATGATATATCGTATTTTCCCGATTTTAAGGAGATATTTTTTTCCTAAAATTTATGCTTAAAAATTCATACTCGCCGTATAATCGCGACCAAAAATATCTTCTATTTCTCCTTTTCATCTCATCTCCACAAAAATTCAATCTTCTATGTTCTATAGTCTATACCACCCTTAGAAAACTGTAGTACGATTAGGTCGCGTGCAGCTGCCAATTTTTCATACACTTATGTCTCTGTCCCGTACTAAATATTTTAAGAAATAAAACAAATAATTTAATTTAGATCCCTGGAAGCCAATAAATTAAAAAATGAAGCATAGCATTTTGTAAGCTGTTTGCAGAATTATCACTTTAAAATAATTGAATTGTCGAAATAATTTACAATGAAAAAGAATGATAGTTAGCATTAGTATCAATACTTCGAAAATATTTCTTTCGCGTGGTTTCTGAAATATATTCGAGGTCGCCCTATAATAAAGCAGATACGATAACTTTTAAATTTGGAAAAACATGGATTAGAGCTGATAAGTACGAGGTTTCTAGTGTCAATTTATAAATTAAAAATACGAAACACTGGTCCACCTCCCAACTAGATAGGCTCCATAGCCTCCAACATTATCTTATGTGCGAGTTAAAACTAATTTCGCATTTCTATTCGAGCAGGAAAGGTCTCGACGTAGCTTGAATTTAAAAACAAGGAAACTTGGTTTGCTTATTTTGTGGTAGCTTTAATTTAGGCGATTATAGTAACCAAAGATGAAAAATTTGTTGACACAATATAAAAAAGCGCATTTTAATTTTGAGGTTTACTTATAATTGTAAAATTAAAATTCTTTATAAATTTAGTAATATAATCATATGATATAGTAGTTTATCAATAATTACATTAAAAATTTTAACTTTCTATCTAGCACTAATTGCTCCGAATCTTAACTTGAAAATTTTTTTAAGGAACCCTCTGCTGTCCACCGGTTTTTCAAAAATATTTCTTCTGCAGTATTATAGACGGTATTAAAGGTCAAACAAATACTGAAAGGTTTAACTTTCTATCTATAACCATTTGCTCAGAATGTTACTTTGAAAATTATGAAGGCACCTCCTGCCGCTCACCTAATTGTCAAAAACTTTCTTCTACAGTGTTATAGCTTGCATTAAAGTTCATGAAAATAGTGAAAGATTAAACTTCCTATCTATAAAAATTTACAAAGAATCTTAATTTGAAATTATTTTAAGGCAACCCCTGCCGCTCACCGATTTCTCCAGCAAATTTCTTTGGCAGTGTCATAAATGGCATCCTAGACAACATTCATCCTGCAAATTTCAGTCTTCTATCTCTTAACGTTTACTTCCTATTTTAATTGAACTGATTGCACAGACGGACAGACAGAGCGAAAACACGAGCTCGTTCATAAAATGAAATGCGCTAAAAATACATTATTTGAAAATATCTCCAAAAGGTTATAGATTTTAATATGTAAAAAGGAGGCTGTGACTGCTCACGGGGAATGTTGGGCATCACAGAGCCGTTTCTAGGCCCTCGGCCGCCCGTGCTAAACATTGTGATTTTGTTATTTTATGTTGCATGCCTTCTTCACACAAAATTTCATTGAAATCGATTTGGCCAATTCCTTCCAAATTCATAATTACCGAAAATTTTAACTTTGCAATTGTGGCACTCCTGCTGAGTTGATGCTGTCCAAATGTCATTTTGATCATTAATTTATGTGAAGATTCTATGTATCAAATTTAGATGAAGTCAGTTCATTCATGAAGATGATGTTAGGGACACACACACAGATGTGATCATAGGCGTAACATCAGTTTTTTCCAGGGGTGTCCGAGAGCCTTTTGGAGCCCCCAAGCCCTGCTGCGCCCCCCTCCCCCCCCCCCCACCCGAAAAGTTGGCCAAAAATCCAATTTTCATCTGATTTGCATAAAAATTCATATACGCCAGTTTTAGGGGGTCTCTCATTTCGAATATGATATGAAAAGTAGGAAATTCAAAATGGGTGAACCAATATGGCGGACTTTTTTTATGGAATTTCTCCATAAGCATAAGTTAACTTATATTTTGGCATTTTTAGGGGTCGCTGATTTCAAATATAATATCAACAACAGTAGGAAATTTAAAATGATGGATCCAATATTGCAGACTTCTTCTAAAATGCTCTCTGATTTGCGTGAAAATGCACAATATAGCTATAGTATTTTCTGCATTGGTGTTACAATTTCTGTTAAATATTGGTTGAGACATTTTGAATTTCCTATTTTTCATATCATATTCGAAATGAGCGACCTCTAAAACCACCAGGTATGAATTTTTATGTAAATCAGATGAAAATTGGATTTTTGGCCAACTTTTCAGGTGATCTGGCCCACTGTACTGCGCCCGGAGGCAAATTTATTATAATTTGCAAGGTGGCACAAAGTGGCAGCTAAACTTTTAGGGAACATTGTAGACATGTGCAGAAGTTGCCCTAAGAAAAAATCAGACTGGAGAGGAGTGGAGAAAAAGTCATAGGCCTCGTCAAATCGGAATAATATCATTTCACCTTCCACTCGTTCGAGGTTTTTAAATTGCATCATGACACTGCACATGCAAATGCCATTCGCTAAATTGACCATGGTTATAAGAACCCTACATCATGAGGAAACTTAAGGCATACAGTACAGGTCAGAGCACATATGTTTCTCTGATTTATCTCACACTGAATCTTAGGCATGAATGGCAGTCGCGCCAGGCCATACGAGACAACAAGAGATTAGTCAAAATTGGCATTCTTAAATCAAGGTCAGAATTGCTTCAGGCCCAAAAAATTTCACTTAATCTTACACTCTGGATATTATTCTATTTTAAAATGTATAAAGTCCAGCCTGATTGCGAAGTTGAAAAAATAGCTTTTGTCCGCTTCTAGAGGTCCTTTATCCCACTGGAGGGGCGTTTTTTTACTGTTAAAAATGCTGCATGTCAGGAAAATTCATATTATAATATATATTGAATCATGTCTTATCCAGTTTGTGACATTCACAGAATGAATATAAAAAATTATTTGGTGAATAGGATTCATGGAAAAAATAGTTTTCAAACAGATATATGCAGGTAATTTATTTTTCTTAATCAAGTAACTAAAAATGTTTTACCAAAAACAGTAACACGGTATTCTTTATTAACAAATTTATGACACAAATCAGCCACATGAAGTTCCTCTACCCTGGATTTGTAGACATTCATGATAGCAAGTTGGTTAAGGCGGTTCGCCATCATTGTAGATCGTAGATATGTTTTTAGGTGCCGCAGCATCGAAAAAGATCTCTCTGCCATTGCTGATGTAGCTGGCACTACCAGGAGCAACCAGAGCATTTTGAAGACTTCTGGAAAAAGCTCCTTGACGGTCAATGACGTTGAACACAAAGCTTTGTACGCAGACACCACACCTGCTGACGTGGATGGGGGAGAGTCATTCTGCAGCCGGTTGAACATCTTCATTTCTGCACCCAGCCTGCCTATGTTGATGCAACACTGTAGCAGAACTGCCACCATATCTGCGTCCCATTCTGACTGAGACACCAGCATGAATTTCTCAAGTTGCAGAATTTGCCTCATACCATCCTGATGAAACCTGGCCTGAATTTCAGAAGTCAAATTATCAAGAGAATTGTAGAAGTCCTCTCACAGCATGGCCTTTGGTGACTTAAACTCGTGCGGTGGAGCAGCATTAAAAACCTGCTCGAGCCTCTTTAGTGGCTGCCTCACCCTGGGGAATTTTGGAGGTTCTAGGTTCCAGGCTTCCACGTTCTCCTCCATTGCTGCCCAAAGCTCATTGAATTTCTCCTCACACCTGAAGCTCACCAAGAAGAACATTGATGACCTCAAGGGCACCAGGGAGCATGATAGAAGGCTTCTGCAAGATCATGCTTACTCTTTTGCAGGGTGGTATATGCAACGAGAAAGCCGAGATAAGTTCTGCCCTGTTCAAGCTTCTTGGTATATACTGCTGGTATCTCTACTGACTGAGTGCTCTCATACCCAGATGACTCATCACGTGGAGATCCAATGGACTGCAGGCACTTGATCACTGCTGGGTAAGCATCCAAGAGAGTTTTGATGGCCAAGCTATGGACGGACCACCAGGTAGGGCAAAGAGGCCGCAATACTTTTGGGCAATCTTCTGGACACTCCTGAGCAATAGTGGCAAACATATCTCACCTACTAGAAGATCTCCAGATTATTACCGCTATTTCCCTCGTCCACATTAAGCAGTTCGGGATGAGGTGCACTGTCTTAGTGCAGTCTTGAAGGGCAAGATTCAGGCTGTGATTGCTGCATACTGCAGCTCCCTCGAGGAACCCTGGGGATCCACTGGACCCCTTGCCCACCCCCCCCCCCAACATTTCCACCAAATTTCCATCTTCTACTTACTCGGAAAGTTTGTTAAAATAGTAGTATAGTCAGTCATAAATAGTTCATATTAGTCAAATGTGACCGGATTTCTTATCTCATTATTTAAAGAGTTTTGGGTTTTGCAACAGTTTACTTATTACATTTATTTGTAATAAAATTTCGTACCATACTACAATGGAATATATAAACATGTAATTTTGAATATATATGAAGAAGGAATATCATACGTAGCATCTTTTGTTATATTTAACAGAGCATTATAAATTCAAGCCATATTATATCGTAAGGGTTTAATGGTGCCTATTCTACTCGACCATCTTGTGTCACTAAGAGGATTTCAATTTAGTTCTGATATGTATTTTCATAACACAGACCATCTTTTTGTAGATGCAGAAAATTAAACAAACAACTCTTGCACTAAATAAAAATATTTACAGTTTTATATGAAACGCTGCATCGTTCACTACAAGATTTAAACTGTGTTCTGAATATGGTGCAAATAGTGCACGTGGATTTATATCTAATATTTTTTTCTGCAAGCCACTATGTTTATCACTCATGTTAGCCCCGTTGTCGTTGCCTTGTCCTCATGCATTAAAAATATTCAAATTGAAGTCAGATAACTAGTCAGTAACAAATTTACACAAACCCTTGCCAGTTTTATCAACCATGGGGCAAAAACTAAGAAAATGTTCATGTATTTCTACATTTTTATTATCTAGCAAAACAAATCCAACAATGATTGAAATTTAGTCTGTGTGACTAATATCTGGCGTTCAATCTAAAATAATAGAAAAATATTTTGATTTTCTTATGAAGTCTAGTATATTTTCTTTTAGTTTGTAGCAATTATATCCATAATTTCATTTTGTATCATGTTAACTAAATAATGTGGCATAAGCTTTTTGTTACAAATTACTTTTTTAGCTCATTTGAGATGTTCCTGCATAACAGAATCAAATGTAGATATCACTTCAGCTGCCTTAAGAAAATTCTCATTATCATGTTTGTATAATTTATATATATAGCTTGCGTGTTTTTTGTTTTTGTGTGTTCAACGTGTCTCTTCGATGCCCCCAGCAGCCTGCCAACTTGGTCTCTGACTTGGTAAGTGTCCGCTGGGCTTCCTTCAACACCTTGTTGCCACCCTCATCACTACCTTTTCATTTCCTTAAGTCTATATATATATATATATATATATATATATATATATATATATATATATATATATATATATATATATATATATATATCTAAAAGCCAAACATTGCCGAGATAAGTATTCAATTATTAATATTATATGTACAATGACAGCGTACCAATGTTTTCTCTCTGCGTCTAAAATACGTTGTTGCACTTGGTCAACAACTGTATTTGATTTTAAACTTGTAATTAAGTACAACCACTTTTTTAATTTTTCAATATGAACTGAGCTCTTTCCATGTCTTGTTAATGCCAGGGATAAATGTTGCCAATCCGAAAAACCTGCATCATCAGAAAAAGTACTTTCGTGTTTTGTACTTACAAAAATTTTGCAACAATAGCAATATTCAGAATTATTTATTGTAGAATAAATTAACCATTCCCACAATGCTTCTTTGCCATTGGATAATTGTCTACAATAATATGTCTAATTATCTACCTAATTCATTAGTGCATGAACACTTAACTAGAGGCAATCCCTCTTACCATCCTATCCAACATAGACTAAAATTGTATGAAATCCTCCCCAAATATGAAAATATTCAATGGTTCAACATTCTATCTACCAACTTTAAGACTAGCAGATCAGAAAAAGATTTTAGGAACAAAATGTACAAATTCCTACTGGAGAAAGCCTTTTACTCGACTGAGGAATTTATTGATGCATGATACTCCAAAAACATGTAACAGGAAGAAATTCTAACATATGTATTTTGCCTTTTGAGATTGTAGTTTTAATATATTTTCTTCCTTTCAAATATATGAAATGATATTATATGAAACATAGACAGTGCTTTTTAGACATTATCTGCAACAGGAAGAAATTGTAGCATATGTAACTGCTTACTTTGTATATTTTGTTTGATATGTAACTTTCCTAATATATGTGTTGTGAATGTCTTTTTATCACGGCTCCTGACAATTGTTACATGCTTTGTGTATGCAACTTTTACGGAATTAAAAATAATTAGTTGGAAACTCAAAAGTTTTTATTTGAATCGGTGCTTTTTCAACCAACACTTGAGCCGTATCACTTGTAATTTTGTTAGACCAAATACCTGGACTGCCTGAGATAGTGTTTTCAAACTTTGCTTCTTTTCCTCCTTTTTCATTTTCAGAGCAGGTACCTTCTCTTATCCCATCAGCTTTAGTTTTTTATCGTTTTCTCCATCCACGGATCATTTTTTTCTGTGAGAGGTGGACCTAAATGACATGCTGCTGCTTGGTTTCCATGCATTTTTGCATATAGAATCGCCTGAAACTTATACTACTAGCATAGGCATATCTTTACACTTTTGTAGCAAATGCTAGCTTAATAGATATAACGTTACTTATCTACATGAATTCTACTGTTCCCTGGCATTAATCGCACTACTCAATGGGCTCAATAGGAACTAAAACATCGCAAACGCGCCAAAATTGTCATCACTAGAGTGGACATGTATTAACCCTTTCGCTGCTATGGACTTTTAGCTTCTACGTCAGCCGTGTGCGCCGAGTTCAGTGATCTTGAAGCACGCCTGTGCTGAATACTTTCTCTAGGAGCTCCGCGTCTACGTTCTTTCGTTCGTCTTTTAGTCCCTTTATATTTTAAAAGTTATTTTGTCAATCATTTACATTCATATTGATTATTGACCATCTCGAAAAAATATTTTCATCTTTTTTGAGCAGCGAACAGAAAAGCTTGAAACTTATATATGCGTCGTTAGCAGTCAAGGCACCGCTCTGCCCGCCCGCATATATGCATCGACAGCAGCGAAAGGGTTAAAGCATAACAATGAAAATGAGTCCTCGGAATTCACGTTGCATAATATATTACTGTATATATTAACAAAATCTTCACTATTAATTATTAATAATCTATATTTTGTTTTAGCGACGAATGACTGCCAATTATTCCATTTTGGGGATGAGTGTGCTCGTTAGTGTCAGTATTGAGAACAGTAACAATCTTACCTTTGGTGTATAAGAGGGGGGTCAATTTTCTGGAAAAAAAGTGCGTCTTATATGCCAAGAACAGGGGCAGATACAGGGATAGACGACCTAGGTGACTGCCTACGACCTCGCACCTCATAGGGCCCTTGTGCCTGGACCCTAAAAGCAAATTAGGAAAGAAATGCGTTGATGGCGATGCATAAGCAATCGCGCTCAAAACATCATCTAGAAAACTTTCGCGGATGTTTATTTGGAGGAATGATGATGAGTGATTACATTAAACAGATCTGGAGAGAGGGAGAAAGAAACACTGAGCATGTGCAGTCATGCACAGAATGCCATCGAGAAAAGAGTAAAGAGAAATTGAAAACCACTTGTGTATTGTATTGTATATTAGACGTGAAAGAAATGTTTACAGTTTGAAAAGTCTCAGCACAAAGAACTAGTCATGTATTTTAGATGATGAAGACGATCGTTGTAAAAGAGAAATAGCATGTATGAGGACTTGATCAGTCCGACTTTGTTGGTCCTCATAGTTGGTTCATAGTTCCCGTGAATCACAAATAGCTAGGTGGCATTATCGCAGGGCGTTTTTTTGTATTTGTGAATCATTATCATAATTAACGTTGTTATTTTAATCTAACTAAAATACTTAGTTTAGCATTATTACATTAAGAAGAATGATGAACTCCATTTAAGTATTAAAATATCAGGGAGAGATCGGGATAAAGATATAAGTTTGAATCAAGAGCATTTAAAAGGAAAAAGCGTGCTCTTTTGAAAGAATCGTGAAGAAATTTTTCAGAGTGCAGTGAAAAAACTGATTCTATGTGTAGCTGGAGTGTTAGTGAGAAAAATGAAAACCTTATTGATGTTAGCTGTGAAAGTAGAAATGAAAATCTTGAAGACCCCAACATAACTGTGCAAACTGGAGCTGAAACAGGTGTAAATATTCAAAATAGCCAAAATTGTGTGATGACTAAGATAGTAGCGCTCCGTCAACTTCTACATCAGCAGAATTGGTTGCTGTTGGAGAATAGTCTAGTGTATTTGCCAATTATAGTGATTCTGTTGAGTAGATTTTTTTTTGACACATAAGCAATTGAGCAATATTGTTCAGAAAAATCCGATTTGCACCTTAAGAGAAAATAATGACTAATTTTATTACAATCGTGTATTAAGCAACGGTAAAAAGCATCTCCCAACACATAAGAGTAGGAAACCGCTGTTGTAAAACAAGTGAAGATTTTCTAGATGGAGTCGATGTGAAATTACTATTTATAGAATTAAGAACCATGATCCAATGTTGTTACTACAGTGAACCAACTGCCTCTAATCCATTTGAAGACTGGTCCACGATTGACATCAGAAGCTGTAAGTATATATGTAAATAAATAATTCAAAATTTGTTTGCTTGTTTTCCTAATTAAAATATAAACGCGTATTCATAAATTGTAAGTCATGGGCCTCGCAAACTCTAATCACCTATGGGCCTCACACCCTCTAAGTCTGCCTCTGGCCAAGAAATATGGTAATTGTGAGTTCAAAAATGTTACAAGATTGGTGGATTTATCAATGTTAACGTTAGAAAACAGATAATGTAAATAAATGGAATTCTTTGATTTTATTGACTTTCACTTCAAAAAATGCAAAACAACAAAAGACTACAATGGAATATTAACTCCTTAACTGGGCTAAGCAACTTAAGTTGTGAGGCATAGTCATCTATGTGGTGATGAGTGACTATACTCATGCCTTCGAAAAATATTTCTTCCTCAGTGGGGTAAGCGATTGTAGTTGGTTCCATTTTTACTACATCCTAGCCTCTTCTCCCATCTACTGTATTGTTTTTAACTCGGTGGTTTCACTCGGAAATTGCATAGATGCTTTCCATTGTGTACAGCTCAATACATAAGCACTACACACAAATTTTTACTGATAATATTAGTCAAAAATAATTTTGGCTCCTCAATTTTGTAAAATTTACATCATGCAATTCAAATATCTATACTAGTGGTACCCACAAAAACGTTTGGGCAGTCAGTCAGAAATCTGCATGTATAAAAGTCATCTTAAAGAGGAAAATAATGATAGACAGCAATTATTTTTGAATTCTTATGTTATTAATGGTTTCAAATATTCTTTTTATTGAAATACATATGTATATGAAATTTTTTCATATACAATTAATTCAACCATTTATTTAATGTTTAACTCATGAATTATTTATTACCAATAAAAGTTTTTTTGTTCTTCACAATGTGTTATTTTTCATTTATTAATAACTAGCTTTAAGTAACGGCATTGCTCGGGCTTCTAATAAAGTTTATAGAAACTTAGAGCATCGTGATTTCTGAAAATTTAAAAATCAAACTAAGATATTATGATTAATTCATATTGTTTATTCTTTTAATTCACATAAGTTAAAGAAAACAAATCGATATATGAGGACCCGCTGTATATCCATCTGTCTGTCTGTGCTGGGTGGTTGTAGGGGTTCCTGGGTACCCTATGTTACCCATAGGGTCATAGGAAGTCACTTTGCAAAGTTTGGTCCCGATAGGTCAAAGGGTGTGGGAATGTATAGGGAACAGACAGACAGACATTCAATTTTATATATTAGACTAGCAGATGTACTTGGCTTCACTCGGGATATTAAAGCAGCACAGTATTTATTTTGTTGAAGGTTTAAATAACAACTGAAAAAAAAGTCTGAGAACGAAATAAAACACAGATACCGGAGGCTGTCTGAAAATAACCTAAAATAGTAATATATCATCATACTTTACCTTTCGTTTATAATACTTCCTTGTAAACAATATTTGTTGTTTTTCCTCCAGGCACTAGGATGGTTAAGTTACGTGGGATAAAATCTAAAATAAAAATCTATCCTGGATTTATTCCTCAACTTTGGCACAAATGTAACACTCAAATGGATTGGTGCGCTCTGGGGGTTACCACTATAAAAAAATTCCAAACTTTTCTGCCTGCAATACACACGGGTGAACCATACAATCAAACTTATTTGCAATTAATTAAGTTGCAATCTATTACGTTTGACGTTGCTACAACAATAATTTCGATGCTTCATAAAAAGCGCGATGTGAATAACATAATTCTTTCATCTATTTGAAGGTTTATTAGATGCTAATTCAATCGGAGGCAACAATGCGGGACGCCTTGGCAACACCCGGAAAGAATACGAAAAAGCAATAAAATTCCTCCATATAACATCTAAACATCGCAAGAATAAGATATTTTATAGTTATAGCCGTTGAATAAAGCAAAAAATGGAGAAAATTGGTCGATATTTACATATTTTGATGAATGAAAGAAAAAATCTTGCACATTGAAAAATCGAAAATCCCGTGTAAACTTATGGGAAAATATAATTGTTTCCGGGAGTTGAATCCGGGACTTTTTCTGGGATGTTTGATTTTTATAGGGACCACCTCATGGGGGTTTAACGATTGTGAAAATTTCAGCTTGTTAGGCTTAGTAGATCTGAAGATATTAAGTGAGAAATATTTGAAGGAAACGGCAGACCCAGCCAGCCAGCAAGACAGGTTGTTTTATATAGATAGAGATAACAAATATTCTCCTCATAAAATTAGACAACTGACATTTTGAAAATTTATATGTGCAATTTTAATTGCTTCTCCCTTACAGTATTGAAATAAAGAAAGATTTTTTTCTTCTGGTCAATCGTTAAAAATGCCTAGTCCACATGCAGTTTACTGAATAATAATTACCTGCAACTATTAATGTTGCAATCTATTAAGCTTGATGTTGCTACAACAATTATTTCGATGTTTCATAAAAACCTCAAAGCGAATGACGCAATTCTTTCATCTATTTGAAGGCTTAATAGACCCAAATTGAATTGGAGACAACAATGCAGGTTGCCTTGGCAACGCCTGAAAAGAGTATGAAAAAACCATAAAATGTAACAACTAAACATCGTAAGAATAAGATAGTTTACAGTTTTGTTTGTCGGATTAAGCAAAAATGAAGAAAATTGGAACATATTTACTTATTTAGATGAATGGAGATATCCCTGCACACTGAAATATCAAAAATTACGTGTTAACTTATGGGAAAATGTAATCGTCTCCTGGAATCGAACCTAGGACTTTTTCTAGGCACCACCTCATGGCAGTGGTGGATTAAGTATTCTGCCACCCCTAAGCCCTGAAATAATTGCCATCCCATATGAACTTATTTTAGTATTTGCAAATTAGTAAGAATTAAATATGAAACTAAAAATCATTATAATTGAACATTTATAAGTTTTATTATATGTATATCAAAATACTCGTACATTACATATTTATTGAACTAATCACATATTTTTACATCTACACTTTTGGTTGGCAAAATTATTGATTAATTTTGAATAATTAAATAATAATTTCAGTTAGTGGACTTTAGACAAAATTGCCTACAAATTTGCCATCCTAGGCCTGGGCCTTGTTGGCCTATGCGGTAATATGACACTGCCTCATGGGGATTTAATGGTTATGAAAGTTTCAGCTCTTAATTTTATCGTGAAATGTCCAAAAGTACCATGACAGACAGATGGACACTTGAGAATTTATATATACTGATTTAAATTAAAATTTCTCATAAGCTAAAACGAAATATTCTATTTTGAAGTAAACTATGCCGCACATGTGACTGCAATGGATGAATTCACAGGCATTCGGTCAGTAACTCCTCATAAAAGTGAAAGCATTGAGGAATAACAAAAGAATAGAAACCCTAGAGCAATGGTTCCTAACCTGGGTGCTGCGGCACGATGGGGCACTGCAGCTGATTTTAAGGGTGCCGCAAAAAACTGTTTAGTAAATAAATCAACAATTTGGATGTTTATAGGAAACTAGGGCAATAATTTATCTAATAAATTGATTATGACATGGTATCAACAAATGCATGCATCTGAAAGGTTGTAATATCTGTATGTAAAATTATAAAATCATTGTTTAAAGGTTGGGGTGATGGGAAATACTGTTTATATTTGAAAGGCTGTCACATCTATAAAAAGGTTGAAAACCAATGCCCTAGAGCTGCTGCTCCCCTCACATAGGGTCACATTAATTTATTTCTACAAAGGCAACTGGTGAGGTGGCCCCTGTAAGTTATGTGATACAGAATAATTTAGTAAATTCATTTTGGTGAAAATTGAGGAAATGCTTTAATGAAATACAAAAATATTTAATGTATATGTAAGCCTATCTCTTTAAATAATGAGCTAAGAAATCCAATCATGCTTGACTAATATGAACCATTTATGACCGACTGTAATGCTATTTTTAACAAACTTTCTGAGTATGTAGAAGATTGAAATTTAGTAGGAATGTTTGATTCTTATAGTAGCAGCCATTTACAAAAAAATCTTAAAAAAGATCCGGGTTCAACTCCAGTTCTGTTTCCCATAAGATAACATGTAAACATTGATTTTTCGACTTATAGGCTTTTACTCTTTTGCAATTTAAAATTAGAAGGAATTGATGCACGATCTTCGAACCTGGACCATTTTAAAGAAAAATAAGGTTTCTTATTGTTATAGTCACATTTTGCATATGATGCAAAATCGTGCAAGTTATATGTTTAAATCATATTTATCAGAAAAATTTAAGCTTTTTAACGATATGTTGTCTTGCTGACTGTGTCATTGTTAAACCTTGAAATTTTATTTTCATCTCAATCCTCATACTATATACCTAAGGAAAGCATGCTTTGAATGCTTTAATAGGAGAGAGGAAGAAAAAAGAAAGACAGGAGTGAGAGAGAAGGAGAGAGAGGCAGGAAGACAGAGAGAGAGGCAGGGAGAGGGATAGATAATGGTCATTATTATGGTAAGATTGAGACTAGGAAGTTTATTTTTCCAGAGAAGGAGAGAGAGGGAGAGATAGTGAGGAAAAGAGAGAGAGGGAGGAAGACAGAGGAGGAAGAGATATGTATATAGATAGTGTTCCTTAAGAGGGCAGATTGAGACTAAGAAAGTCAATTTTTCCAGAGAAGGAGAGAGGGGGAGAAAGATAGGGAGGAAGAGAGAAAAAGAGAGAGAGAGAGGAAGACAGAAGGAGAGACAGGGAGAGATACATAGATAATGTTCCTTATGAGAGTGAGATTGAGACTAGAAAGTCTATCTTTCCAGAGGAGAAAGGGGCAGAGGTAGTGAGTAAGAGAGAAAAAGAGAGAGAGAGGGAGGGAGGGAGATGGGAAGAGACTGATAGATGTTTTTTATTAGGGCGAGATTGAGACCAGGAAGTCTATTTTTGCCGAGGAGAGAAGGTGTGAGGGAGGGAAAATGGGAGGGAAAATGTGAGGGAAAATGGAAGGGAAAATGTGAGGGAAAATGGAAGGGAAAATGGGAGGGATAATGGAAGGTAAAATGGGAGGGAGGATGGGAGAGAGGAAGGGAGAAAAGGGTGAAGACTGGGAAGTACCCTAAATTTAATACTAAATTCATGCATAACCAAGTGTAGTGACTCAAATTGAGTCGCTACACCTGGCCCTGAAGATGGTCAGCTGGCAGCTGAATACATATAGGCCAAAAACTTTGAGGAAGTTTTGTTGACATCGTTGGCACATCACGAAAAACTATTTTCTTGAAAATCATTGGTTTTTATTTTCGTTTAGTCATTGTTGTGATTTCTCCCCATTGTGGGATCTCGCCCTTTCACAGGATTTTGGCCTCATCATGGGGTGCTTGCCTCAGCATCGGCCATCACCAACACTTCGTTTGTGACCAGCTGTCGACAAAATGTTTTACCTCGACGAACCTACTGGTTCAGGAAATATTTTAATTATATCTTTTTAACAATATGTTGCCTTTGCCGACCGTGTCATTGTTAAACCTCAAGATTGTATTATCATCTCCACCCTTATACTATATGCACAAGGAAATCGTGTTTTGAATATTTTAATATGTGAGAGAGAAGGAGAGAGAGGAAGAAAGAAATAAGGAGAGAGATGAGAGAGAGAGAGAGGGAGTGAGAGAGAGAGAGGGAGTGAGAGAGGGAGGGTGACAGAGAAAAGGGAGAGATAATGTTTTTTATTAGGGTGAGATTTGAGACTAGGAAGTAAAAGTGTCTCAAGGAGAGAGGGGGAGAGGGAGAAGAGAGAGATAAAATGAGAGAGGAGAGGGAGACGGAGGGAGAGGGAGATAGATAATGGTCATTATTAGAGCGAGATTGAGAATAGGAAGTCTAATTTTCCAGAGGAGAAAAGGGTAGAGGGAGGAAGAATGGAAGGGAGGAGGATGGGAGGGAGGAGGATGGGAGGGAGGAGGATGGGAGGGAGGAGGATGGGAGGGAGGAGGATGGGAGGGAGGAGGATGGGAGGGAGGAGGATGGGAGGGAGGAGGATGGGAGGGAGGAGGATGGAAGGGAGGAGGATGGGAGGGAGGAGGATGGGAGGGAGGAGGATGGGAGGGAGGAGGATGGGAGGGAGGAGGATGGGAGGGAGGAGGATGGGAGGGAGGAGGATGGGAGGGAGGAGGATGGGAGGGAGAAGGATGGGAGGGAGAAGGATGGGAGGGAGGAGGATGGGAGGGAGGATGGGAGGGAGGAGGATGGGAGGGAGGAGGATGGGAGGGAGGAGGATGGGAGGAAGGAGGATGGGAGGGAGGAGGATGGGAGGGAGGAAGATGGGAGGGAGAAGGATGGGAGAGAAGAAGAGAGAAAAGGAGGAAGAACAGGAAATGCCTTAAATTTAATACTTAATCCACGCATACCTGTCAAATTTGATGGGCAATTATGCTAGTAATAAAATGATTGTTTAAAATTATTTTAAGAAAAAAATATTATTTCCCATCAGCTGAAAGTTAGGGTAAATTATTCTCCCACTTAAGAAGCTAATATAATTTACAAGTCCAATTAATTTATTTTTACCAAAATCTTCAGGCTATTCCATTTGAAGTATTTTAAGTATTGATTTTGCCAAAAAATTTTATTAATACATTTTACATAGGCTTATGTATTCTTACTTCACAAATCTAAACAAAATATTTAAATAGTAAGACTAACAATGATAAAAATATTTCAAAGAGTTTAATTTTTATTGGTGTAATTAAAACAAATAATTATCAATTGACTACATTTTTTGAGAATTTTACTTAGGATTTGGTTTACTATCTGATGCTAAGTTACTATTTACATAGCCATATAATTGTCGACCCCATTTGGATATCATAGAAGGTAATTCAATCAAAGTTGCAATTGATACAATGACACCTTTGTTCCAGTAATGCTTGCATGTAGCAATGATTTCTCCTGAATCAGGAACATCAGGAACCTGAAGTGAATGAGAAATCAAAAATTATTACCATTTTTACATGCAACATGACTAATATAAACAAGATTGGAAAGGTGGACTCCATGTCGGAGTACACAGAGTTTTAAAATGCATCCTTTGAGATTTCACAACGTTCCTAATATTTTTTGCTCAGATGATAATTTAACAAGAAGCAAGTGAGGTACGTTGTAAAATACATTTAGGTCTTCACGTAAAGTAGTTGTAATTATTATCGGATTTTAACCAAAATTGTAATTGGAAAATTAATTTTAGCATAATTCCCCAATACCAAATTTCATCACAATATGTTAAGTGGTTCCTGAGTTGAAACAAAGGAACATTGTCAACTACTTATAGGTCTTCATGTAAAATGGCCATAATTGTTGTCCGATTTTAACCAAAATTAGAATCAGTCGACCAATTTTAGCATAACTCCTCAATACCAAATTTCATCAAAATACGTCTGGGGGTTCCCGAGTTGAAACAAAGGAGCATTGTAGGTCTACATGTAAAGTGGTCATCATTGTTGTCTGATTTTGACCAAAAATGAAATCGGACAACCAATTTTAGCAAAACTCCTCAATACCATATTCCATCATAATACATCCAGCGGTTTCAGAGTTTTAACATGCGGACGGAAACGACCTCCCCTATATGCGTTCACTCCGTGCACTTTGTGCAAAGAATGCATAATAATTTAGAATTTAAAATATTTGACAATTTTGGCTGAATTAAAGAGGAAGTCCAATTATACAGAGCAAATTAACCCTTTAAATTCTGCGTGAACTATGCATCGCTGTGTAGATGGTTAAATTAAAAAATTATGATGTGGCCACCACATGACTTTCTCCATAACTGTAATATTTCTAAAAATTCCAAATACATTAAATGATTATAAATATTTTAATGAAATACGAGAAAAATTCCAAGACATACATAAACTCATACTGTAGCTTTCTGATATTGGATATAGCCACGAAGCTCCAACAATTAATAAAATAAAAAGGAGCATTGCCAAGACATAACTGTTTACAATAGTTGCCGGTAGGTGGTGTGCTGGTGGCAGCTAAAAAATATAGTTTTTCAAATTTCTTAAACAATGCATTATTTGAGAAAATGTTTCAAACAAAGGTTTTACCAGTACTTTTTGACATTCATCAAATATTTAAAAAAACCTGATCTGGTCACCACATGTCTTTCCCCATACCTGTAATATTTCTAAAAATTCCAAATAGGTTAAACGATAATAAATATTTTAAGGAACTGCGAGAATATTTTAAAGACTTTAAAAAGAACAGAAATAAACTCAAACTGTAGCCTTCTGATATTGAATATAGCTCTGAAGCTCCAACAATTAAGAAAATAAAAAGGAAATGTTTACATTAGTAGGCGGTAGGTGGTGCGGTTGTGGGAGCTAAAAAAATTAGTTTTAAAAATATCTCTTCAACAATACATTATATAAGAAAATGTTTCAAACAAAGGTGGTTTAAAATTAAATTTCCTACAACTTCTATTCCAGTGCTTTTTTACATTTGTCAAATATTAAAGCAAATATGAAAAAATCTGATGTGGCCACCACATGACTTTCTCCATATCTGTAATACTTCTGAAAATTCTAAATAGGTTAAATGATAATGAATATTTTAAGGAACTGCGAGAAAAATTTAAAGACTTTACAAAGAACAGAAATAGACTCTTACCGTAGCCTTCTGATAATGGATATAGCTAGGAATCTCCAACAATTATGAAAATTAAAAGGGGCATTACTAAGACATAACTAAGCGTCAATTGTTAACGATAGTCGCCGGTAAGTGTTGGCAGCTTAAAAATTAGTTTTAAAAATATCTCTTAAACAATGCATTATATGGGAAAATGTTTCAAACAAAAGATGTAGAAAATTAAATTTCCTACAACATTTATTCCAATATTTTTTACATTAATCAAATATTAAAGCAAGTGAGTGAGTGTTTCGGGCTCTGATTTTGATTTACATTCGGGCTTTTCTCAGGCCTTGACTCACTTGAGAGTTTTACTAAACATGACAGCTGCAATTGTGTTCATTGCAAGAATATAAAAGGGAAGAAAAGTTGCGAGGGCATCCAAAAGCCACTGATAAGTTAAATTTTACAACTGACAGTGACAGAATACTGGAAGTTGGAGTAGTATGTAGTAATCATGCGAAAAAGCCGAAGTTACTAGACTTCACTTCATTCGAACATAGGGTGAATCAAAAAGTTCCCGGTAAGTTTCCTGCATTCCAAATAATAACAAAGCATTGTTGCCTAAAACTAGCATTATCTTAGCCATAACAATTCAATATTTCGTAACAATTCATTCATTTGTTATAATATAAAAGCAGTTTTTCTAACCCATTAATTCATGAGTATGGATAACTTAAAGTTTGAGATTCAAGTAAACAAAGTTTTTGACAAAACTTGGCTGGAAATCGAATGCCATTATTCAGGCTTTGCAGAAAGTTTATGGGGATGATGCATCTAAGAAAACTGCAGTTTATGAATGGATTAAACAGTTTAAGCTTGGATGAGAAGACATTCAAGATGACTATCGAAGTGGAAGAGCATCAACGTCGATCAACGAAGAAACCATGGTCGCCATCCAATCAATTGTGGAAGAAGATAGACGAGTTTCAGTGCAAATGATAGCCAAACGTTTGGACATCTCATATGGCTCAGCTCAATCAATCCTCAAAAATAGTTTAGGATTAAGCAAGCTTTCTGCTAGATGGGTACCGAAAGCATTGCGCCCTGAACACAAGACTCAGAGAGCTGACCATGCAGTTAAGTTCCTCAACCGATTTGATGCAGACCCAGAAGATTTTTTCGCCAAATAGTGACTGGTGATGAAACATAGATCTAACAGTACGATCTGGAAAGCAAAATTCAATCTAAACAATGGTTACCAAGGGGGTCAAGTGGACCAATAAAGTTCAAAGCTGAACGATCAATCAAGAAGGTTATGCCAAGTGTTTTTTGGGATAATGAAGGCGTAATCATAGTTGATTTTCTTGAGGGGCAACGGACAGTAACAGGAGGTTATTATGAACAAGTTTAAAAAAAACTGAATGCTGCGCTTATAAAAAAAAGACCTGGGAAACTGCATCAGCGAATTCTGTTTCCCCATGATAATGCTCCACCACATTCATCTACAGTATCAAGAGCTGTGCTTCAAGAATTGCACTGGGAAACGTTGTCTCACCCACCCTACAGTCCAGACTTGGCTCCTTCGGACTTTTTTCTGTTTCCCAAATTAAAGGAGTACATCAAGGGAGTTCGCTGGGAATCGATATCTGAGGCCAAACAAGCAGTTTTGAACTGGTTTCATTCAAACGATCAAAATTTCTACAGAAATGGGTTAGAACAATGGCAACATCAAATGAAAAAGTGTTTAGAGTTAAATGGTGAATATGTTGAAAAATAACCCCAAATAAAGAGTTCTTTTTGAGTTTCTTTTGTATTTATATGATAGGAACTTTTTGATTCACCATTGTACATCAGCTTTAGAAAACAATGATGAACTCGAGAGGTATGTGAGATATAGTGCGATGCAAGTTGTGGCAAGTGGCAAAGCAAGTTCATTCTGTTCCATCCACAGGTTCAGGTAGCGAAAGAAATTTCAGTGTCACAGGGTGGGTTATAAACGAGCGACGAACTTGTTTAAGCAGTGACGTAGACTCGATTCTGTTTCTGCATAATAAAATGAAGAAAAGCTTCAAGTCTTTTGCCACAGGAGAGGAATGCTTTTCATTTTGGTGAGGAAATATATAATAAATAGAATTAAATTATCTTGGCATTATTAATTAAAATTTAAGAGTAACTGAAAAACAGATAATTAGTCTTGAATGATTCGTAAAGTGTTAGTTGAGGCAAAGGGTATAAATAGATAGAGTAGGATACACAGAATTACTGTCTGTAATGTTCCCTACAATATTTAAACGCATAATATGAATAACTTGGAAGAAAGTACTATCCTTTCAGGCTCAGGCCGTAAATTTTCAGCCCGTGCAGACCTCTAACAGACATCATCGAGAAAATAGTCAAAACGTGTTCAGGAGACCTTAAAACACGTATTTCCATTGAAATCTCAAATTCGATTTTTTTCATGAAAACAATACAATGCATACATATACTTTGTATATGGAGAGAGTAAAAAAGGTACATCGCAATAACCAGGAGAAAGTCACGACAGCAACAAAAAATGAAATTACTACTCCATTGGAACTCGGTTGGACCAGGGAAGAGAAATTTAAAGATGAAGGAACATTGTACTCAGCCCCACCGGATTGGGTAAGTTAGGTGAAGTGTTTTTGGTTTCTTCACACATTCACTGTGTTGCCCCCTTGTGTTGGGTTGGGTAGCGTTCATCTTAATATATATAAATCGCAGAAACTTAATGCAAGCTTCTTCACTAACTGCCAATTTGCGGTACTTTAGAAGCATTTTGATAATAATAATGCATAAACAGGTCAGCACCTAACTGCAGACCATCAGTGCCCCTTCACAATAGGAGAGATATTCATCTACAGAATAAAATGACTCACAAAGGTAATTCATGGATATAGTTTTTGGACTTAATTTTGCAATCATGTACATTAGAGTTAAGTTGGAAGACACGCAAGTACATTTTTACATTAAGAACTGTCTCAAATATAAATGTTGAGGGAAGTGTCATTATGTTAATGTGATTAAAATATTTCCTGCACGAGTCCCTTGGTGAGAGGTTTAAAATGGTTCTTATTGCCCATTTTTTAATTTTAAATATTTCTACACTCTCGTTTGAGCCACCCCAGAGAGTAATACCATAAGACATAACAGAATGAAAATTGGCTTTGAATACATCTAGACTAGTTCTCTCTCTTAGGAATCTAAGTTGATTAATAACTTTACTAATTTTTGAGGCAAGTTGAGAAATATGTGAAGACCATTTCAGAGATAGGTCCACATTTAAACCTACGAAAGCACACTATCAACAAAGGCTAATTCTTTTTTTAAACACATGGTCATTTGGGGTTCGAGTTTTTCTAAAGTTAACAGTTTTTTTACATTCGGGGCCAATACATTTTGATATAGCCAGTGTTCCAGGTTTTTCGTAGTACTGGAAACTTTACCTTGAAGATCATAAAGCGTCATGCCCTGTATAAATAAATTAGAATCCTCAGCAAAAAGCAGTTTTGGCATCTGATAGGTAATGGCATCAAAAAAGGCAAGGATGAATGAAAAACAAAATCTTTAATGTGCTTTATTTTTAAATGATAGGCTGTATCAATCCTTACTTTAAAAATGGATAATATTCTTGTCATCCTTTCTATCATGCCAAAAAAGATTAAATATTGACATTAAAATTTCCTTTTAAGTATACAATCGTCACCTGGCCAAATATTACGTTTAAAGAAACGATTGTCTTAAATGATTGTACAGTCAAAATTGAACAATATTGAAATAATTATAGGACCACAGAGACATCTAGATAAAAATTTATAACTAAAAAATATTAATGATATCATAAGATTATTCATTCGCCAAAGATAATGAATTATTAATACGTAATTCACTAGGAAAGTTATTCTCCAATTGCGCAAAGAAGTATATAATTCTTTTTTTTGCCGAGTATCAGAATTGGTATACGATTTAATAATTTGGAATTGGACAGAACAATATTTTTAGATGATTCATTCTTGACAAAAATCACGTATATCAATAATATTACGATAATTTATGGATATAATATTTACCTGGACTGAATTGTCTTTCATTAAAGCCGCAACAGTTTTATGAGCTTTTCCATACAATTCAGTCGTTTGGTTACTATTGCCCCAAACTCCATAATTAGTTGTTAGATAAATTGAACCACCTGCGACCACAGCTTTCGTTGAAAATCTAAAAGCAAAAAACATCAATTATGCAATTGGACAAATTTAGAATTCATATTAATATAAACTGAATCTAACTGCTAACTCTTCTTTTATTACAATAAAATTTGCCGTTATGTGAATCATTTATTCAAAAGGTTATTAATTTTAATTGTTAAAGCTGAAGAAAAACATAATTTTATTGTCAATAGAATTGTTCAATATTATATGCCAAACTTCGACGACTACGACACACTTACTTTAAAAACCTGTACGCCATCTTAACAGCTGGGCTCATGTTGCCTTCATTTGGCAGGAACTTCAAACGCGATGAAGGGACTTTTACTGGCTCATCGTGTTTTGCAGGAGACGCATTCTGATAATTTATAATATCAGTTGATTTTTTCTTTTGAGGATTTGGAACATTAGCCACACAGTTTTGTTTGGGAAGTGTGTGACACACAGTTTTAGTTGGCACGCATCGTTTTTTCGGAAGACAATCTTTGTCGTCGTTTTCAAATTTGCATTCCGGTCTTTTCGGTTGTTTGACTGCCACGGTGTTCGTTTGGTGCATTCTTATAGGCTTGTATGCGACTCGTAACTCTTTCATTTTGCACAAAGTATTCTTCAACATTTTCATTCCTTTAGTTTAGCTATTTTCAAGTAATAATATGAACATATCATTTTATAGTATCAGTCGCGGTTTTTTTTAGTATCGTTTCACAGTTTTAATGGTGGGGATATTATTATTTATATTTCCATAATCATACCTCAAATTTAACAATGGTAGTATTTTTCTCGAAGTAAACAAAAACATATGAACGCTAAACTGATTGTAATTGTTTGAACACTATTAGTGACAGTTTGAACCAACATTATTTATTTTTGGGTTTCCTTGCCAGTATGGAGGATTTGCTTGAACGTATGGACAGTTCTATAATAACGGAAAATGAATTACCGAGTACTTTATTGTGGTGCAATGCGAAGAAAATTTCTGATGCATGTCATGTAAAGAAATTACCCAATTCTGTTGAAGGTTCTCTCACAGAATCAGATTTTTCAGAAAATGTCGACGTGATAGAAAAATATCTTACACGTTTGCGAGGCTTTCTGACCAGGTTTCTGAATTTAAACTTGTTAAAACATACAAATAAACTTGACTCGAACATTAAGTCGTTCGTCGTTTCCACGATAATAGTTTGTGGAGAGCAAAGAAAAAAAGAAGTTTGGACATCCAGTCTTAGTGTTCAGGTTGCTAAAGATATTCTTGAAATACTGTGTCAACTACTGCGTGTTGGGGAAGAAAATATGTTTATTGATTTAGATACCCAGTGGAATATGAATATCTGTAAGTTAGTTTTAACAGCCCTGAAAACTAAATTACAGAAAAAAACCTGGAAGCAATACCCTGCCGCATTTAGTTGTTACCATTGGATTGTTTTTAACATGAAGGTATGCCTTTCTAGAATTCATTTAGGATTTGTCTAATGATTATATATGTGTGTGTGTGCATGTATGTGTGTGTTTGTGGATTTTATTTTAGGTAATTTATAACTATAAATTTATGTGCATTGTATTTTACTATAAATTATTTTTGATTATGGTATTTCATGTTGTACAAAGCGTTGAGATTATAATTAAAACAACAAGCATGATCCAGTTTAGGTAATTTCATTTTAGTTTAATTTCTTTTATAACAATACTTCGCCATTTTTTTAGAAACCAAAAGTGGTCAGATTTATGAATAACTCATGTATATTACATATTGAAGAGGAAGATCAAGTAAAAAAGCATTTAAATATGGGAAGAAATCAACAGAAAGAATATAACCAGGGAAAAAGTTATACAGTTAAGAATAAACCAATCCAAAAGAAAAACCAAACTCAAGCACATGATTCCAAAACAACCAATTTGCCCTGATTATGATGGTTTAAGTTGTATTGTGTTAATTTTTACAGAAAAGTTGCCCCTCAGAAACAAGAATAATCTTACATAGTTTTGTTAATATTAGTTTATTTATATAAAATCTTTTTCAGTTTCTACATCAGTTGTTAAAACACTACAGCAATTTATCACCATCCCCATCTTTAAATCACTGAAATCGGTCATGTTTTAATAACTGTTGGAAACTAAAAGTTTTTTTATACATATACAGTTATATAGAATGGAGTATTACGAAGTATTGCTATATTGTATTGATTGCTTTCATTCATGGCCCATATTTATCTTTACATTTGCAATGCTTTAGAACTTAATTGATAATTTGATTTTTTAACATTTTTCGGTTGTGTGATAATATTAAAAGATTGCTAAAATTTCTGAATAGGGCTTCTAGAAGAATGTTTGCTGGTTCATCAGGTTTTGTCTTAAGAAAATTTCTGTTACCCAAAGTACAAACTCATAACTTAATTTTTCTATTCCAAAAGGGTTGTTCTTTGTGGAATGTTCTGCATGATACATTTAATAGCATATATAATGTGTGTTGTGATTATTTCTTATAAGTAACTTCAGATTTTATTAGCTGCATAAGTATAACTTCTCTAATCCCACAACCAGCAGGTTTTTCAGACACACCAGGCACAAAGATCTGGTTGTTAAATTCATAAAAGTGGCCTACTTTCCAATGGGAGAATTAGTACTAATGAGTGACATTAAAAAGACTTTTTGTATTGGAGGCTTCCATTTTTAAGCCATATATCTTGCAAATACTTTTTTGTTTGATATTTTTATTCCTTTTCATATGATATGCAAGCATTCATGGCAGACACTCAACAAGTGTTGGAACAAATTTGCGATGCAGAACACAGTTATGCTCTTTTCTGTTAAAATGTAATCCAGTATTCCAATCCTTGAAATACATCTCTGTGATCACATTTTCATGAGCAATAGACATTTAAAGGCACATATGGAAAGTCAGTCATAAATGTCTAGGATCTCGTGGTCTGAGTGTTCATTGATCATTAAGCCCACATAAAATCTTTCAAGGACTAATAAATTGTTGCACTAGTAGGAGAAGTGGTGAAATTTGCTCTTGGTAGACCACACACCACAAATTTATATTTATAGTTGCAAAGTTAAAACATTCAACTATTTATATATATAAATACTCTAGGTGGAAGTGGGTATCATCGACTGTTTGAAGAAAATGACCATTCAAACCAATATTAGTTAATAGGGATTTTCTGGACTTCTGTGTTTTGTGTATTTAATTGTTTAATTACTCCTATTCTGATAAATAATGGTCATATTAAGAGTAGGCATTAAAATGTTTTTATAATTTTTTTTATTTGATTTTTCTCATAAGGTTGGTTATTCTTTTGATAAATTTTGTGTATATTTTATATCTCCTGTCCAATATGCTGACCTCATTTTCATAAGTTGGGAGACATGTTGAAATCTACTAGCATGCAGACTCATCATCACAGGCATTTTCTTGTACCCATGTCATACTATATCAGATTAGGTGTTAAATAGAATTAACTCCTTGACCGTAAAATTCAAAATTAGAGATACACAATGAAAAAAGGGGGGAGGAGGAAAGGCAGGAAAAGGCAAAAGACAATAAAAATTATAAACTTACAGGTTTAGGGGTTATTACTCCATGCCAGGGACCTGATGTCACTCACTCAATCGCACAAGCACTCACTCAATTGCACAAGCACTAATCCTACAGGTGGAAAAGGAAACGGGACCGGGTTTGCGAGAAATTACTCTGCACCAGGGACCCAAAAAATCACACCGTTGCTAGAAGGTTTGTGAGTCAGTACGACCACGACAGAAACCTACTAAGCAGCCACAAACACATGCACACGTACACACCATGATGTAAAGGAAAAAAGGGGGAAGGAACGTGGAAATAATACTAGGTTTACGGGAGATTAAACCACGCCAGGGACCTAGTATCGCACACAGTAGCCTGTAGGTTTATGTGCCTTCCGGCAACGACTGAAGTGAAAGCATACACGTAAACAAAAACAAAAATTCCATTATGAATAACGACCGCGGTCCGATCCCCCTTTCACCTCTGTACCTTGTAATGGCTTAACCTCTTTCCCTCCCTTTCACTTCAGCACATAAACATATAAATACTGCCTACAACACTCCCACCCCTCATTACACATCAGCTACTGATGATAAGAGCATTGCTCTCGAAAAACGTATTTAGTACGTTAACTCATTTTTAGAGATCTTGTGTGTGTGTATTCGAGTGCTTGCATGTGTGACTGTTTTGTCTGTTAGGTCCCTGTCGTTGCCGGAAGGCACATAAACCTGCAGGCCACTGTGTGCAATACTAGGTCCCTGGCATGGTTTAATCTTCCATAAACCTAGTATTATTTCCCCGTTCCTTTCCCCTTTTTTCCTTTACCTCATGGTGTGTACATGTGCGTGTGTTTGTGGTTGCTTAGTAGGTCGTGGTCATACTGACTCACAAACCTTCTAGCAACAGTGTGATTTTTTGGGTCCCTGGCACAGAGTAATTTCTCGCAAACCCGGTCCCGTTTCCTTTTCCACCTGTAGGATTAGTGCTTGCGCGATTGAGTGAGTGAATGTGTGAGTGACATCAGGTCCCTGGCATGGAGTAACAACCCCTAAACCTGTAAGTTAATAATTTTTATTGTCTTTTGCCTTTTCCTGCCTTTCCTTCTCCCCCCCTTTTTTCATTGTGTCTCTAATTTTAAATTTTACGGTCAAGGAGTTAATTGTATTTAACATCATTTTCGCCATAGTCTCCATCTCTACTAAAACTCATTTTCAATCCATCTCAATTAAACGTTTTATAAGTAAGATGTTCATGATGAAGTGATTGGGAAAATTTCCTTGAATACAATAGCTTTAAACCCTAGCAAAAGCTGATTTTCTACCTGGAACTTTCCAGTTACTTAACCATGTAATGTAAGAGGGGTTTATAATTACTCCATCCTTTGGGAGAAAATAGAGCTTATACATAAATTTTAAGATGCAATACGTATAGTGTTTCCTGTACAGTGCCCATCAGGCATGCATACATGAATCATTTTCAGGTTTGCTTTTTGATGGAAATGCCAAACAAGTCTTGCGGAGGTGCTCACTAAGAATGTTACTTAAAAGCTTGGGTAGATAGTTGGTAACTTCAAATTTTGTTTCATAATAATTATTTCGTATGATTTTGGTTGGGAATGAAATTTTACAGGGAAGAAGGAAATCTTTTCTATTATTTAGTTTTATATTACTTTGGCAGTTAATATTTAGTGGTTCAACTGAATGGTCACTCATTTACTTATTTATCTCTATTTTCACTTTTACTTTAAAATTTATAATTAATTAATGAAAGAAAAATGTAGTCAGACCCTTAAATATATCTATGATAATTTTCAGTTCCTATATTTGAATTAAAAACAGAGGATAAAAATGGATCCACTGCAACCCTTTGCAATTTTTTGTCTCAGTATTCCAACAAATAAAATAAACAAAGTACTTGATACTCGGAGCATCACATTAATGGAAAGCAAGAAGGCAAACAGTCTTAATAAGAAGTGACCTGAGTGCTTGAAAAAATAAACTACAGCTGATGCCCTTAATAATTATATAACGAAGAAAATATCAGCATCCGTTGTAATAAAAAATTAGAAGCTAAAGGCGATTATGCCTCATTTCGTGTTTCAGCCGACAACAGTTATTTTAAGAAACTTATCGATCCTTCCACATGGCCTAAGAATGTTTCGGTGAACACATTTCGTTTTCCCAAGCGAAATCGAGTGAACTCCCACTCTCCATCACATCCCCCTTCTGCCCTTGATCCCAGTGCAATCAATCCTGAGGTGAGGCCAAAAGTTTTATCTCCAAGTATATCCCCTAGTGTATCCCCAAGTGTATTCCCTAATGTATCCCCAAATGTATTCCCTAGTGTATCCCCAAGTGTATTCCCTAGTGTATCCCCAAGGGTGCCCCCAGTTTTGTCCATATCAGTCACCTTGGCTGAGAGTTACCATCAACCCCAAGTTTCCTACTTAGATGATGCACCAGTAGTAATTCTGAATAGTATCAATCAGTTGGGCTTAGTTCAGTGTAATAACACAGTGTCTACTTCCCTCACTCGCATAGTAGAAAACCATAGTGAAGTGTCTACACCTGTTGTTTCTGCCATTTCCTTTGCTGATAGTGTTAAAAAAGCAAGTATTGATCATGCTGGTAATACAGGTAGAATGAATACAAGACTCCAGTCGGGTATCACTAAATCAAAGCAGTTTTGACTAGGGAGCTCCAGAACTCATCCATCTCTTTGTGTCTTGCATTTGAATATCCAATCTGCAAAACACAAATCGAGCCAGTTGGAAGTCCTAATTAAATCCATGCAGCATGACTTAAATATTATTGTATTAAGTGAGCATTGGCTACAGTTAGATGACCTCGATTATTTTCATATTGAGGGTTATCACTTAAGCTCCGCCTTTTGTAGAAACAACCGGAGTCATGGTGGAGTAGCTATTCTGGTAAAAAACAACTTCATCAAATGCAAATTTATCCCTATTGGATTTGTGAATAATTTAGCAGTAGAAGAACATTGTGAATTAGTGGCTGTTGGGTTAGAAAATACTGAACTTGTCATTATTGCGGTTTATCGCCGCCCCAAAGCTGACCTGGATATATTCATGGATACATTTGAAAAAATCCTTCAGTTCCTAATTTTAAAAAATAAAAACAAAGTCATTATCGTGGGTGACTTTAATATAGGTTTTGGTACTAATGAATCAGACTTTCATATAGTTAATAACTTTTTCATGTCTTATAATTTTAATTATTTAATAACAGATAATACCAGGTTAAACAGATGTATAAACAATACATTTATTAATTTCAGGGCTAATACTGAGACCTCTATATTAAAAAATGTAATCTCCGATCATTATGCTCAGGTTATTGAGTTTTCCAATTTAAAAATTGATTCCCCTGAAACCAAGAAGTGGAAAACTATTCGATTGATTTCCGAGGAAGGTTTTTCCCTTATGCAATCTCTTCTCGACTCTAGTGACTGGAGTTTTATTGATAATACCATTATTGACTTAAAATTTAAATGGGAGTCCTTCATGAAAATATTTGTTGATACAATGAATCAGGCATTACCTGAAAAAGTTGTCAGATACAGAGGGGTAAAGTCTGTTAATACTGGATGGTATACACCAAAACTGAGCCTTATGCAAAATAATTTGCTTTGTGTTAATGATGCCTACAATTATACACCCACCCCAGAATTATTTAATCTTCGTAAAAAACTTAGAACTGATTACAAGAGAGCTATTAGAGAGGCAAAAATAACTGCTAACAATGTAGCTATTATGTCATCCAATAACCCGCAAAAGATAATGTGGCACATAATAAATTCTAAAAGAAATGTTAACTTCACTGGTACTTCTGAGACTGATATCTCTGCTGCGGAGTTCAATAGTTACTTTACAAAAGCGGCATATCAAATAACTCAGCTTCTTCCTCCTATAGCTAAAGATCCACTGGATTTTCACACATGTATCCAAACTCCGAGAGTTGAATTTAAGTTTAATGAGGTTTCCACCGAGAAAGTTAGTAAAATCATTGATAATATTAGAAGTAGTAACTGTAAAGATATTTTTGGTGTAACTACGAAAATTGTTAAAGCTGTTTAGAATAATATCATCAATCCACTTACTGGCCTGATTAATTTAAGTATAAAATTTGGTTTTTACCCTGATTGTTTGAAAACTGCAATTGTTATCCCTTTATATAAAGGTGGTGATAATAAAATGCCTAGCAGTTTTAGACCCATTTCCTTGCTCCCTATTTTCTCCAAGATATTGGAGAATGTTTTGAAGGACCAAGTTCTGGATTTTTTTACAAAATTTAACCTATTCAATGACAGCCAATATGGTTTCAGGAAAAATAGCAATACTGCTGATGCAATTAGAACTTTCGTAGATCATATCTTAGAATGTTATACAGAGGGACTCTACTCATCTGCAACTTTCTTTGACTTGACTAAGGCTTTTGATTGTATGCCTCATAGCCTGTTAATCCGTAAGTTAAGAATTTATAAATTCTCTGAATTAGCTTGTGCCCTACTTGCCTCCTTTTTAGATAATAGGAAACGGTGTATTCAAAGGAAAACTTTCTGACTTTTTAAATGTTAATGTATGGGGTACCCCAGGGCTCTGTACTTGGCCCTATTCTATTTATTATTTATATTAATGACTTGCCATTATCTCTTCCTGATTTTAAATTCACCATTTTTGCAGATGATACCACTAGTAATGTTTCAAGTAAAAATCAAACTGAAGTAGTAAGTTTAAATCAGGCTATGCAGAAGGAAGTGACAGATTGGTTTTTATCCAATAAATTGGTTGCTAATGTTGATAAGACTTTCACTATGACTTTTTCCCTCAGAGATCTGGAAAATTTTGACAATCCACCTGTTGTCAAATTTTTAGGTGTATACCTGGACCCTACATTGACATGGGAGCATCATGGAAAAGTTCTCTCAGTGGAACCCAATAAAAGACTATACTTATTAAGATGTCTGGATTCCTGTGTCTCGAAAACTGTTTTGAGAGCTGCATATTTTGCAACATTCCATTGTAAACTATTGTATTTAATCTTAGCATGGGGTCACTCTGCAATCAGTAAAAAGATTTTCCGTCTACAAAGAAAAGCCATTAGAATACTGGGAGGCCTAGGGTTTAGGGATGATTGCCAAAATTCTTTTAAAGAGCTGGGTATCCTGACATTTCCTTGTCTTTTTATATTTGAATGTTTAATGTACATTCACAAGAATCTGGATAAGTACTGTATTGTAAACTCTATCCATTCCTCTGATACGAGATGTAAGGACAATGTGGAAATTAAATATTCGAGGCTTACTAAAGCTAGGAATGGGCCTAACTACTGGGCAGTAAAATATTTTAATACTGTCCCAGTGAGTATCAGGTCTCTTCCTTTCACAAGCTTCAAATTCCATGTGAAAAAGTTCCTAATTGAGCATTCCTTTTATTCATCAGAAGAATTTCTGAATTGTCACTGGAATATATTGTAATTATTGTAATTTTTTTTGTTTGTTTGCTGACAATGTAATACTCGAAGAGTGTCTACAATAAACTATCTTATCTTATCTACCATCAACAAGATTTTGAAAGGTGGAGAAAAGGGGACTGACAGCAGAGTCCGTGTTTTAGTAAGCAAGCATGAAAAGTAGAAGTGCAAGTGATTATTTTTCTGCCAACAAGGTACTTGATAAATTAATGATCAATTGGCTATACCCCTACATATTAACTGGCAAAGGAATATTATTGATACTATTTTTCCTTAAACTTTCAAGATTTTGTTTTTGAAGAAGTTGTTTCTAAGTTTAAGAAATGCACCATATTTACCTGAATTCAAGACGACACCCCTTATAGCAGACTGTCAAAACAAAAATGATTTTTAATACCTAACTTCTCAGTGAATGTATTTGGTGTATATTTTGAACACATGTATCCAGTATAGGTATACTAGTTTGTTTATTCATTGGAGTGGTTAGTTACAAATTTTTGCTTAAGAAAAAAAATTTTATATGTATTTTTAAAAATTAATATGTACTGTATTAATTGAAATTCGGATCATAAGTTTGCAATGAAAAATTTCAGTAGATACAATAATTTTATCGTTTCATTTGTTTAAAAAATCTGATAAAACATGCAATCATACTTCCTACGGTTCTACAACAACCCATCGCTCTACAAATTTGTAGCAAGACGAGTGGAATGCGAGACACCATGACCGGTGTACAGCAGGAGGAGACACTTATCCACAACAAAAATTTTCTTTTATTTCGATAATACCTTCCAGAATGAATCACAATTCTCTTTGCGAATTAAACAAGGCGAGAAAAAAAAATATATATATAATATCCATTTTCAACTAGTTCTCCTATTTCTACTGGTGGAGATGTAAATTTTATAGAAATCATTTATTTTCTCAATCCCTCATTAAACAGCAAATACAGCATTTTATGTTTGTGCACTTCATAATTTTTTTGTATATTTACTAAGTGTAATTCATCTTTATTTCAGAGCTTACAATTAAGTGAGAACATTGAAGATATTCTTCCTCCTACTCTAGTAGCAATTGATGATTATGATGTTGCCTATCAGGTCTTAGGCATCAATTGCTTATCTCACATAATAGCAAATGTGGTAAGTAATACATTCTTTCATATAGTAGACATATTCTGAAAAAGTTTTGAATCACAAAATTACAAGATTTTCTTTTCGAAATTTTATGACTTTTTCATACACTTTCCAGTTGTTGCCTCTAATTAAATTAGTATCTATTAAACCTTCAAAGAATTAAGTTATTTGCTTTGTACTTTTTATGAAGCATCAAAATTATAATTGTAGCAATGTCTAACTTAATAGATTGCCACATTAATAATTGTAGATTGTAATGTAGATAATCCACACGCAGTAAACTACCCCAGAGTTGTGCAAATAGGTGTGATGGTGTTGCAGCTGCTTTAGGCGCTTCTTGAAAAGGGTGTCAAAATTTGAATACAATGAAAACCTATCCAAAAAGATTTATTATTGTCTTTGATATTGCTTATTCCTTTTCTAAACAATATTGCACAGAACTTTAAACTTTAAATGTTGATTTTACATTGGGCTGCATGTTAACATTTTTGCGACAGAATTCCTCAGCATACTCACGGAAAGCATGATGGAGTAAACGACTTTGTTGCAAAATTAAAGAAGCATCATTTCTTGCCTTGGGCAGCAGAATTTTTGGGCAAAGTCACCGATTGGTTTAGTGCCAGTTTGGTCAAAGATACCATTTGCAGCATTTAGTCAAAAAGAGCTGTGTGTGTGTGTATATATATATATACGTTTGTGATGTTTCTGTGTTTTTGTGTTATTTTACGTGTGTCGCTTCGACATCCCCGGGGCCTCGCCAACCTGAAGTCATCTGATTGGTGAGTGCTCACTGGGTTTCCTCATCCCAACACCTTGTTGACATCCATATATATATATATATATATATATGGCAACAAGATGTTGGGATGAGGAAGTTCAGTGAGCACTCGCCAATCAGACAACTTCAGGTTGGCGAGGCCCTGGGGATGTCGAAGTGACACGTAAAAGAACACAGAAACATCACAAACGTAGAAGCTTTCGGAGTTATTCCTTCATCAGCTACAGAGAGAGAACTGATAGCAGTGACACTGGGTGGAGGCATGGGGGTGGAAGGGTAGTGCGGAAAGGTCGAGGATTGGAGGATACGGAGGGGGTTGGGGATTGGTAGGGGGTTGGGAGAAGACAGAAAGGGAGTGAAAAGCTATCAAAGGTTGAGGCCAAGGGGAGTGAAGGAGTTTAGGAGATGGATATGCGAAAGCTCCCACTGACGGAGTTGGGGAGCCGAAGCATTGTCGGGGAGAGCGCGAATGACTCTCACTCTGAAGCAGTTGTTAAACTTTAAATTATGTTGGTTCGCATGAACGGCCATCGGCAGCGGTCGTTTGAGAAGTTACATTTCACTTCGCTTTCTGAACGTCACCAGCGCCAGCATTGCCTTGTTTATCTTTGCCCCAGCTATGCGCAAAGTGCCATAATTTTTATACCATAAATACTTTGGCGATACTAATTTAGTCTGTGACGCTTAGAGGTAGGCGTTGCCTTTCCGAGAATCACTGATGAGGTGTTTTTTATATACATGTTATGGAGTTACCATATTGCACATCTGTCTTGCCGCCATAACGTTATCGAACGTTAGGTTATTATATACAGTAAAACCTCTCATTAACGAATATCAAGGGACCCAATTTTTCGTCTATTCGTTATTCAGAAATTCGTTGATCGGAGGTTATTGGGCGTTGCATAACTTCAGGGGCACATTGCCTGTTAGATTATACGGGAGCAACGGGGCTATCCAAATGAAGGCATATGCTCAGAAACGGAGTAACTCTACTAAATTATGCCCATTACATCTTTTCAGGAAAAAGTATCACATAAATGGACGATATTCAAATCGCGCCCTCAATGTTTAATAATCGGCCATATTGATTTGAAGCTCCGACGACACAATGCTTTCTTATGGGAAAAAGGGCCACTTTCATTCATCTCATTTTGCAATGTTTGACAGTGGCATGCACCAAATAACTCGGAAATGCAATGTTATTTTTTCTAGCATTGATTGGCAGGTTCTGCACGAAAACATCCTCTGCAATTTTTTATTTTGCGACTTTTTTCGAGGTTGCAATGCGTGATACTCGCTGAGCCTATCCTAAAGCATCTGTTGAGTCGCTAAGTTTATAAAAAATATTGACAGCAACGCCAATTAATAAACTACTATTTGACCACCACGGAGCGGGTTGCAAATATTTCAAAACGAAATGAAAGAAAGCATTTTCCCCATAAGAAAGCACTAACTGTCGTTGGCACTCGAAATCAAGACTCCAATATTTTTCACTAACATTCTTAACAACACTCCAGCTCCGTCTCTGACGAATAAATTATCTATCACAAAAAAGTGCATAGGAACCACCTCACCACAATACATACCTCATTGCTGCAATCTTTTGTTGAAATTCTCTCTAAAAGGATTAGGGGATTAATTTAATCGGGAATGATTTCAAATACAACACTTTTTTAAAAAGATTTATTAATAAATCAACATTTTTTAAAAAATGAGTATTTTTTTCTGTTTTGAATTCTTCGTAAATTCTCGGGAAACGGCAGTCTCCACTTCCCTGAAAGCGTGCATAGCTGCAGCAATACAACTCTCGGAGGAGAGTAAATATCTTTCCACTACATCCAGTGCTGCACATACGTCGCTCGACTTCGGCCGCACCAACTCCAATTCTCCGTCTTCCTCCATATTGGACACTTCTACCCCTTCGGGATCCTCACTTTCCACAGAGCAGGTCAACAAATTGTCGTCTACATGGGCAAAATCTTGAAAAGACGCCGAGTTTAAATTTAAACCTACCCTTAATTCCTCCCACCCTTCTCCCTCAGGTTCCACACACTCCTCACTTGCAATGGAATCACAAAAAAATCCCGCTCTTGCATAGCAGTTTTTTACGTTTGACGGTGAGACGGCTTTCCATGAAATGCAAAGCCGTTGCATTGCCTGCAAGAGGTTCCATTAAGGAGGGTTGCATTTCCCGCCATCGTTGTGAACCACCCTTAAGCACTAAATATCAAAAGGAATTGATATTTAACGCACTTCTTCTCACTCAATAACTTGTCGCACTTTTACACCTTCTCTCACCTAGGACACACCGGTCAATGGCGCGAGAATGCCGGAAACACAGGAAATACGTCATCATGCTAGAAAACGTGCTATGATTGGCTTGTTGTAAGCTTAACGCTAATTGGCGCGTTGGCGACTGTTTTCAATAGTTTTCCGTACTTATGTAACTGAAAAAAATGTTTAGCGAGCAAAATTTCGTTCTAAAGAGGTAAATAAAAACGGAAGGGACCACTTTTTTCCTTCGTTGTTCGGAAGTTTTCGTAGTACGGAAGTTCGTAGTAAAGAGGTTATAATTAGGGATTTTGTATACAAGTTTGGCGGGACCCCGTCAATTGTTCGTTATTCGGAGGTCTTCGCTATAAAGGGGTTCGTAAGGTAGAGGTTTTACTGTATTATTATATTATTATAAATTATATAATAATTTATTCTTTCTATACATTGGTATTAAAATATTTGATACTAATCAATACAGTAATAGTCATAGTTTTAAACCTATCAAAAATATTTCTTGTGTATAAGTCGACCCCCGAATTTTTTGCTAAAAATTTGGTCTTAAAACGACCTATACACGAGTATATATAGTATATACAGTTAACTCTATGGAATTATACTTAAATACATTTTTGCTCAAACAATGTTTTATGTGATCTAATTTTTT